>LPNX010409531.1:0-24171 GCA_001517045.1 Pseudotsuga menziesii | reverse complement strand
AGCGTCAATTTTTATCATGTCTTATATTTTAAGATTATTCTGAAAGTTTTTTTTACAGTAAATAATAATTATAAGTTTAAAAGCAACTTGAATATATATTATAATAATAATAATAAAAGTAATTTGAATAAAATTACTTATTTAATTATACAATTAATAAAAGGTAAACATATTCATGTAATTATCTTGCAAAAAAATATTTAATGTGGGAGATGTCTTTTAAAGGACAACAACAAATTTGGTCCTAACAAGTGAATAGATGGTCAAACAATTTAATGTGGGAGATATCTTTTAAAGGACAATAGCCAATTTGGCCTAACAAGTAAATAGATGGTCAAACAATTGCTATCCTCTCAATGAAAGGTTTTACTTTGTAATAGGAGGAGTTTTGTTTTGGAATATATTGAAACAAAATTATGTAAATAATGTTAATATGTTACTAGGGATTTCTAGTGCACAGCTCAAGACCACGATCTCACTAGTGAATGACTAGGTATGTATGACGTAAATATTTTATTGGAGTTTGTGTTTGGCTTCTCATGCCAATTATAAATGCATGTAAATATTATGTGCATAAATAATAAAATAGCCAAACATGGTTATGTAAAGAGCACCAAAAGGGGTTATAACTTATGATTCCATTGGAGGGGAAGAGGAAGGGGGGCCCATGGGAGACCAAATCCTTGTTTCCAAGTGTCAACTTTACAACTCAACCAAATTTTGTCATGTGCCTTGAATAAGCCAATTATCTCCTTTTTTTTACTATTTTCATATCATTGAATGCATGTGTGGGGTTAGTGGGAAAAGTCACCTCATGCACTTATTGAAGCATGGGACTCACTACACTTTTGTGACAATTATATCAGTTGCCAAGAGCCAGTCTGCAGCTACTAGGAGTCCTTTCTTCTACTATCAGAAGTTATGTCAGTTGTCTCATCAACATTTTATCATATCTCTTGGAGTCAACCCTCATTCTCTCACACTCTCACATAGATCTCCACTACACAGAGCTTTGTATTGTTCTTCATGAATCTGTATAACCCATGAAATTCAAGGTGAGAGATGCAATTTTGGGAGGGAAATTGATGGTTGTATGTGAGTAGAGAAGTTGGGAAAGTTATGGACCATTTCCCATTAGGTTATGCTTCTCATAGATGCTTGAGAAGACATGAATTTCGGATATAGATAGTTCTCCAATAGCATTTATTAGGTTAGTCTTCTTCTATTCACACACTAGAAGCACTCGATAAGATGGATCTCGGAATAGAACCATGGATCAATGAAGGGGATGCCTGAGCCAAGAAGGGTGTTGTGTGGGGTGGGTATTGTGGAAGCGAAGGTTGTGAGGGTTGAGGGAGATTGATGTAGAGCTATGTATGGGAATTTGGCTAAGCATAGAGAGAAAATCGGGTTATGGGATGAAAGAGAGAAGCCTATAGGTGTTTCCTTTTGCTTGGTGGCCTCATACTCTAGCTTGTGGGTGGCCTCTAAGCACAAAGAGTATATTCTCGACAAAGTGGCTATGGTTGGGTGGAAAATCACTCTTACACAACGAGTTGCTTGGATATGCATTGTTTAAGATAAGTATTCATGTGTATTTGATTATGAAATGTATTTAATTGATGCATGTAATGGTTATGCTTGGATATGCATCTTAATCATGTGTAAATCAATTGTATTTTCATTTTGTATGTTTATTTATGTTCTAAACGTGTATTTTAACCGATATGAATTCATAAATAGGATTTGGAATGAATTTGGAGTCCTAAATCAACATTATGTCCCCTTTTGATGGTCATATTGGGTGAGGGGGACATTACACAGTGGTATCATAGATTCTGGTTGCAATAATGAAGTTGTCTGGGCTAGAAATTCAAAATTACAAGCATAAATTAGAAAGGGAAAATCCAAGGCTACTCCAACTCCTAGTGGATTACTAAGATCCTGACTCAGAGACATTTTAGTTAGATGGGATGCCCCTTAGCCTCGAGGTTGAGGACATTTACTTCATTGCAGGATTGTCACGAAGAGGGGAAGTAGTAAACCTACAAGCTTGTGGCCTAGGAAGCGGGCTCACTATAGATGAGTACATTGTTTTTATTGTGTCCAAGATACAGAAAAGGTTGGGAGTCAAATCCCGACAAACTTGATCCAAAACATCGGGTTGAAGGCCACACTGTTGGAACTGGGCAAGATAGCAGGATTGGTATCCCTCCACCAAGATTCAAGGCCTTTGATGTTCTATGCAGTGGAGTGTATGAGTCCTACAATATATGATTGGAGTACCTCATTGCTGAGCAACATGAAACAACATCTTACAGACTTCAAGCTCGGGTGGTTGAGGAACTTTGGCTATGGAAGCATATTGAGTGATTTCTTTTCTGAGCATGTGCTGACACTAAGCCCAAGAGTTGATATTTCCCCACATGGAGTTCAAGCTCTGGCTCAGTTACGCTGGGAAAATGTCATGCGGAGACTAAGAGGGGGGCGGTTGGCCAACCCCTACCCAGCAAAGTTCTTTCTCTGCTGGCGTAGGTAGATCATCGCCATAGATGACTACCCCTATGCAGGGATAGACTTCCGTGGAGACCTAAACATGCCCATTCCACCAGGATCTGCATATGGAGAGATAGGAAATGAGTCCCGACTCAAACTTGTTTTTTGAATTATTAATTTTTTTGTGTTTTTTTATTTATGGAATAAAAAAGACATGTTTTTGATGTGATGACATATAGTGATACTCTGTCATGTACATGCATATGTGGGACCATGAAGGCCAGATGATTTCCCTCATCATAGATGAAGAGGAAGATGAGATGAGATCATGGGTGTGGATGCAGAGCATACATGTTGTTCAAGATTAAGCACCCTTGCAACCTAGGGTTTGGGGTTACCAACTTACTACTAACCTTGCAGACAATTAGCTTTAATAAAGTAAAGAAACAAAATAGGAAGAAATACTTGACTCACCCGATTACCGATGGTTGATCCAAGCTTGATCTTCTTTCGCTCTGCTTCTCTCCAAAGATTCCAGGGATGCACCTCCTTCACCCGCAAAGAGAAAATTATCCAAGTACAATATTATACATGTATATATGACAGGTTAAATAAACAATATATCTAGTGCATAATCGAATATATTCATCAACCATAATACATGAAAGAGACTCAACACAATGTTGGAAGAAGAATTCTCTTTATTAACAATCAGTGAATGAGATAAGAGTACAACCCAATGCCTGAGACAAGGACTCCTCTGCAACCAAAGGACTTTGAGTTATGCTACTCCAAGACTTCTGAAGATATACCACCAGCATAACTTTTCTCTCCAAACTTAATTGATTAATGCCCTCCCCAAGGCCTCTATTTATACTTTGGGAAATAGAGTGGTTTTGAAGGTTGAGGAGGTTGAGACAGTTGGGATGGTTAATGATTAGGGCTCAACTAATAAACATTAATCATGATTTATATTTTTTAATGTCGAATCAAGATGTATGGGACTATTAATATAGGCAACCCATGTATGACATCTGAGTTTCTTAAAGGAATCTAGTGTATGTTGATGTACGCAGGTTGCAATGGACATAGTCGCGTACAATACACGAGTTGTCAATGGGAATAGTCGCGTACGTACACGAGTTTTAATGAAAATAGTCACGTACACCATTCAACACTTAGAAAAATGATATGGAAAGCTCGTTGAAAGGTAAATGCATCTCATGTCATGCCCATATGTAAATAATGTTGATATGTTACTAGGGATTTCTAGTGCAGATCTCAAGGCCATGGTCTCACTAGTGAATGACTAGGTATGTATGACGTAAATATTTTATTGGAGTTTATGTTTGGCTTCTCACGCCAATTAGAAATGCATGTAAATATTATGTGCATAAATAATAAAATGGCCAAACATGGTTATGTAAAGAGCACCAACAGGGGTTATAACTTATGATTCCACCAGAGGGGAAGAGGAAGGGGGGGGCATGGGAGACCAAATCCTTGTTTCCAAGTGTCAACTTTACAACTCAACCAAATTTTTTCATGTGCCTTGAATAAGCCAATTATCTCCTTTTTTTGACTATTTTCAAATCATTGAATGCATGTGTGTGGTTAGTGGGAAAAGTCACCTCATGCACTTATTGAAGCATGGGAATCACTACACTTTTGTGACAGTTCTGTCAGCTGCCAAGAGCCAATCTGCAACTACTAGGAGTGCTTTTTTCTACTATCAGAATTTATGTCAGTTGTCTCATCACCATTTTCTCATATCTCTTGGAGTCAACCCTCATTCTCTCACACTCTCTCATAGATCTGCACTACATAGAGCTTTGTATTGTTCTTCATGACTCTGTATAACCCATGAAATTCAAGGCCAGAGCTACAATTTTGGGAGGGAAATTGATGGTTGTATGTGACTAGAGAAGTTGGGAAAGTTAGGGACCATTTCCCATTAGGTTATGATTCTCATAGATGCTTGAGAAGACATGAATTTCGGATACAGCCAGTTCTTCAATAGCATTTATTAGGTTAGTCTTCTTCTATTCACACACTAGAAGCACTCGAAAAGATGTATCTCCCAACAGAATCGTGGATCGGTGAAGGGGATGCCTAAGCCAAGAAGGGTCTTGTGTGGGGTGGGTATTGTGGAAGCCAAGGTTGTGAGGGTTGAGGGAGATCGATGTAGAGCTATGTATGGGCACTTAGCTAAGAATAGAGAGCACATCGGGTTGTGGGATGAAAGAGAGAAGCCTATAGGTGTTTCCTTTTGCTTTGTGGCCTCATAGCCTAGCTTGGGGGTGGCCTCTAAGCACAAAGAGTATATTCTGGACAGAGTGGCTATAGTTGGCTCGAAAATCATTCTTACACAATGATTTGCTTGGATATTCATTGTTTAAGATAAGTATTCATGTGTATTTGATTATGAAATGTATTTAATTGATGCATTTAATGGTTATGCTTGGTGTTATATCTGATTTTACCACACATGGTAAATCACACTTTTATGGCCTTCCCTTTCCCTCTACAGACTCCTTAGACCCCATGGACCATTTTTGTACCTTTGATGTTTCTAAGATCATCCCTAAAAACATGCAATAATTTCCATACGTGACTTTTAATCCCTTTCTCATATATATACGCAGGTTTGACCCTAAAAAACGTGTACATCGGGATGTGTGCAAAAGGCCAAATGATTTTGTAGTTTTCCTTGATGTGGATCCAAGTCACTTGTCTCTTGACTTTCCATATGCCTTGAGATTGCTCGGATTCGACCTTCCATTACCCCATTGAAGATCTATATAAGGAACCCTTTAGATACATTGAAAAGGGAGAAATTGAAGAGCATGAAGACTATAGTCCATTGTTACCAGAGCTTATACTTGAGTCTGCAACCCTTTGTCCCTTGGAGCACTTTGTGTTTTTCCCAAGCTTTCCTTTTTCTTGTGAGATTGCTATCAAGATATGGAGGATTAAAGTGGTGGAGGCCCAAGTGGGGGACTCAATTTCTCCTATTCGCAGACGTGCCAACATAGGTTGTCACTATTGTAATCTCTATTTTATATCAATAGAAATATATTTTCCTATCCAATAGTGTGTATTTAAATGAGTATTTGATCCATGGATGTTTTTAAATGCTTATATGTTATTTATTATATATGCTAGAGTAGGTCTAACACAATTATATATAGCATGCTTGTCTTATTTGTTGAGTGTTGAGATAGCAATTTATCAATACAAGCTAGAGTTGGAAAGCTCAATGGGGATCTAGATCAATCGTCCAGAATAAAGTACGAATCGAGATCCTTTAATGTTATATATTTGGTTTCTCTTGCATATAGGAAAGGATTGATTTCTGGAGTCAAGGTGTCTGTTGTGGTACCCCAAGCCATAGGAATTTCTCTCTGTAACAGAATTGGCGACTCCACTGGGGAGTTCCTAGTAATTGTCTTTTGGGGGTTTTTATCAACATTCAATGTTCTTGAATTGCTCTGATTTATCTATTTCTGAGTCGAGTCTGGGGGCATGTTTTCCTGGTAGTGTCTGGTAGGTGTGAATTTTGTCTCAGCTTATCTATTTTCCTTCATTTTTATCTCTTTTCCTTTTTGTATGCGAGTTTTTGCCTCACAGTCACATGTACACGCGGTTTTGACTGAGATATCCATGTATATACGTGGTTTTTCTGCACACAGTCGCATATGCCATTAGGTTTTCCTTTTAAAGGAAGATTGAGTGTTGCTGGGTGAGTTTTGATGATTTCTGAGTCTCCTTTAATGCTTCTAGTGTCTATATACACCTTTATTTCTGACCAGAGATGTTTTTTAGGGTAATTTTTTTTTAAGAATGTTCTTGTCATTGCATTTTTTATTTTTTGTTTTGGGATTAGTGCATTAGGTCTCTTTTACCTTAGTGCTTTGCATGGGTGCTGTTTGATAGTGCTTCTAGTGTATTGGGCTTGCAGAGTCATTCTTTTGCTTTATTATCTCATTTTTATTCAAAAAATCCAAAAATATTTGCTTCTTTTACATCATGATGCATCATTGCACTTTGCATTTTGCACGGTACTTGCACTAGGTTTCCTTAGAGAAGTACTAGTTAGGATTCCATATAGGAATGGTTGCATTTGTCATTTGAAGAAAATTTTTCATTTCACGTAGTAGCATGCCCTATTTTTCATTCGACACAATGCATTTACATTGATTATTAGGTGTGCATTTTACTTCATGTTTGCATCATAACACCATTGGTTGCACGATCATCTACCTTTTTTGAGTAATAAATCCAATAAAATCAACGCTTAATTAAAATGGATTACACTATTTTCTTTCATAGGGTACACCAACAAGATTAGGTTTTAGGGTCTTGGAATAGTTCATTGTGAGTAAATTCTCCAAGACCACTAAACAACAACATGTATGTGTCTGTCCAGGTAGGAGTGTGAAATTCCTTGGTATAATTAGTGTTTCTAAGGATCCTCCTTTTACAAGGGAGTTAAGCACGAGGCATTGTGAGTGGTTATTGATTGGGATGACCCCTAGGCATAAATAAGTAGCACCAGATATATTTCTAGGATTGTATTCGTATCTAGGGGCTCTTTTGAGAGTTTCGGGCTTTGCTACCCTACCCATACGGTCAATCCCACCTGCGACTGTCCGCCTAAGCATTGATTATATTGAGGTGACCTTAGTTGCCTTACCTAGGTTATAAAGGGGGTACTTCATAGGGGTTATTCTGTAGGTGTCCCGGCCAGGTTGGGGTCAGACAGCACAATCGCTATATGCGTTGAAGCTGAGGGACACAATAATTGGTTACAAATCTTTGCTTATTGTGTATGGGAGTCTCAAGCCTCTCCGAGGTGAGACATACCTGCTTCATTCAGGAGCTCACATATCCTACCCTTGTTTGCTTGTGATTGACTTTAGATTATATAGGTGTATACTCTGTGCACGCTAGCTTTCATAGGGTTTGTGTAATTAGAAGAGTCTTTTTCATTTTTTGAGTCATTGTGGATTCAGGTGCGGCACTTCACTGTTCTCGTCGTTTAGTAGGAATTCTGCCTTCTACATATCCTCCTCCTTTGAGAGAGATAAATAGATAGTCTAGGTGGACTACTTCTCACAAATATTCACACACGATGGGAGATCATGAAGATGAAATTCCTGAGTTGTCTTCTCCACCTCATGAGGTTAGGGAAGAAGATCCTACTTCTGTATATAATCCTTCACCTAATATACCTACACAATCTAGGTATGATCCCTCATTCATAGGTCGCCGGTATTGGATGTCGGGCAATGAGACTCATCATGCACCTATAAGCACTAGTTATGTTAGTTATGGCATGTCTGGTATCCCTGCACATGATTCGGCACACCATGCCAAGTCAGAGTTTGAACCTAAAACTACACCTGGGGGCACTCCTATTCCTTTCCATGTGGAGAGATTTGGGAACATGAGTCACATTGCACCCTCCATCCTGATGGTGGAGGATACATTACACGTTCATCCTAGTCTTGGTGTTAGTAGTCCTATTAGGATACTAAAACCAAGACGAGTGACTATAGGGAACACCACTTACATCACTTCACATATCCTTTCGTCCTATATCCCTAGTTCTTCGAATGTTATTCCTCTCCCTCATTCATGTGGTCCTTCAAGCCGGAATGTGGCTACTAGTCATGTTCGTACTGCTACTAATCATGTAGTTGTGTCTCAGAGTCAAGTACCTCCTCTTGTCTCGGGAGGTCACATTCCTACTTCTGGAACATCCTATGGTCTATCGTATGGAATTCCTCATATTCCTACTTATGAAGTCTCTCATGGGACATCCCATGGGACATCTTATGGAGATTCTCATGGACAATATTATGGACCGCAGTATGCATAGAGTTATTCAACCCATGGGTACGGGTATCAACAACCCACTTACTCTCCGAATTATGGATTTGTAGCTCCAAATAGTTAAGGTACACCACATTATGGTGCTTCCATGCCACCCTACATGGGTCAAACGGGAGGAGGGAACTATAGCCATGGCCATGGTGGTTACGGTAATCACTCTTATGTGAACCAAAATTATCACATAGCGTGGCATCGACCTGCTCAACCTAGGCTCCCTTTCCTTGCAACGTTAAATTTTATTGACTTGTCGAGACTAATGAATGATCCGGTATCTTATGACTTGGCTTGGCCAACTGTCCCTACCAAGCTTCCCTCAAACATTCTAAAATTCGAGGGAAAACCCAGAGAATATCCTAGTGAACATGTTACTACATTTCACCTTTGGTGCTCTTCTAATTCCTTACACGAAGATTCGATTCATTTAAGGCTATTTCAATGCACCCTCATTGGGCCTGCAGTGAAATGGTACATAGAGTTACCTAGGAAGGCATTCGTTTTGTTCGATGACTTAGCTATGAGTTTTCTCAACCACTTCTAGCTACTAGTATGTTACGACATTGGTATGGAACTCTTGTCGACATTTCGGCAAGACAAACCATGCATATCTCGGACCATATCCAAGAGTGGCATAGACGAAAGAGATTGATTAAGGCCTTCATACCACCAGAGTTTCTCCTCGAATGGTTCCTTAAATAGTTACTACCTTATATAGCGAAGGATGTTTCTACATCCAGGGTTCAGAATGAGGAACAAGCCATTTTTAGGGTGCAGGAATTGGATTTGATTTATGCTCAATCTGGTGTGTTATATGATATTATTCCTAAAGCTCCGCATTCTGGTTTCGACCCTAAGGTCAAACCTGGACCACATGCCGATGGCATTGTTCGTTGTACGAGTACCAAACCTGTGGATTTGGTTGTGAAATAAGTGAGCCAATTGTCTATCAACCAATTTGCCTCGGGACAAGCTATGGCTTCATCTCAACCCACCTAAATGGCGAGTGTTCTTTCCATGCAATCATCAAAATAGAAGGGTAACCAGCAACCCATAAGGAATAAGAAGAAGGGTAAAAACAATTGTAAGGGTGGGAATAGGAATGAAAATGCCAATTCAAATGACAAGAATTCCCACAATGCTGGCGGGATAAGCAGTATAAACGTAAGGTTAAGTTTCCTTGCAAATTGTGTAAGGAGGACCGCCTCACTCACTTGTGCCCTCGTATAGAAGAAGCTTTGAGGTTCATAGCGCAGGGCCCAGTTATGTTGACCAACCCTTTACCTCATAGTCAAAACATGAGCTTGAGGACCCATGATCAGTTTGGTGGAAATCAAGATCCACCAGAAGCTGGTAGTGCTCATGGTTGCATCAATATGGTGTGTGCTAGTAAGGTTGTGATTCATGCAAAGAACTATGGTTCATCACAACCTGACCTTGGAAAGGGACCTGCTCCACCTGGGAGTCCTTTGCATATTGAAAACCCTATGGATAAACCTGAATTTGCACCTAGCATTCCTAAGGGGGTCCTTAAGCATTTGGGGCACAATCCTAATTCCCGAGCCGCCCGGAATTATTCAGTTGTCAAGGATTTTGGCCACACTCCTTGTGCGATGTCTGCACTCAAAGTACTGTAGAGTTGTCATTCGCAAAGCAAGGCTTTGCTTTCTGCTCTTGGTGTTAATGATGATAACTCTTCCTTCGTCATCAAATTTGAAACCGCGGGACTATAGCCTCACTTTCCTTACGATGTGTCTCTCTTGATTCATGTAGAATGTCTTAACATGATCGTCAAACGCACTCTAATTGACAAAGGCGCTACTGCTTTCGTGATGTCTTTGGTGTGTTGGAAGGGTTTGGGTTCCCCTGAGTTGTCTAAATCTGCTACCATGTTGACTGATTTTGATGGTAGATCGTTTTGGCCGAACATATTTCTTCCTTCTCTTAAGGTCTGTTTGGGAGGGAAGACCGTCATGATCGAGGTCGAGGTGGTTGATGCGCCCCTTGACTACAATCTGTTACTGGGTAGGAATTGGATGTATAGTATGCAAGCCGTATATTCTTCTCTATTTTGAGTTATGTGCTTTCCGTTTAATGGGAATATAGTTACAATTGATCAAACGTCATTCAAAAATCCGTGTTACCGCATCTTCGGGAGCTTCTATCTCGATTTTCAAGCACTCTCAGCCGACAACTGGGAGTGTGGTTCTGGGCATGTATCCATCCTTTATGGGAAAATTTAGTTGTCCTGCACCTGTTCTTATGATTGGGTCTAGTTCCGGTGGGGCTTCATCTTCATTGAGATTGGTGTCTTTTTGCACTACCCATATGGAAGATCCTTGGATTCTTCCTACATCGAGTCCTTCATGTAAGCCTCTCGGAATGGACATGCCATTTCCTATAGCAATGACATCATATCAAGTGAATCTTGAATGTGTTACAGAGCCCACTCCTTCCTCTTTGCAGGCGGAGGAGGAGGACCCATATCTACTACCTGCATGGGCAGTTGAGTCTTCTCATGCACATGACTACCTTGATAGTGTTTTTCCATCAGATGAAGCTATTACTGAGGCCATGTCTGGAGTTGAGCCACCTTGGGAAGAGTTGCATCATAGATCTTATTTTCTTCCCATGCTCGACCATTTGGAGTTGGAAGACTTTACGGAAATTCTTAGTGAAAGAATTGGTAGTCCTGTGGTTCCATTAAGCTCTTCTGGTTTGATGTCTAATGGAAACATGGTGAATATATCTCCTACCATCCCTATCAATATCTCTCGCGACCCTGGCAAGATTGAGAATGTCTAAATTAGGGCAGAATGTTCCCATGCTGAGATTCAAGAGTATACCAAGATGTTCAAAGAGTTCCGTGATGTATTTGCTTGGTCATACAAGGAAATTCCAGGTATCGACCCTCGCATTGTTGAAAATGAAATTAAAACTTACCCCAATACTAAGCCTATTCTACAACACTTGTGTGCGGTGAATCCTAGAAAAGCACCCACGATTAAGGATGAGATAGAAAAGCTGTTGAATGCTGGTTTTATCTATCTAGTTCCCTTGATGGAGTGGGTTTCAAACCCCATTCCAGTTGATAATAAACATGGATCGATCCGTATATGCACTGATTTCCATTACTTGAATCGTGCCTGTCCTAAGGATAATTTTCCCACACCATTTATTGATCAAATTTTGGATGAGTGTGCGGGAAGCGAGGTATTTTCCTTTACGGATGGATTTTCTAGATACAATCAGATACAGATCAAACCTAAGGACCAACATAAGAGTTCATTTATTTGTCCTTGGGGTACGTTTGCATATCGAAAGATGCCTTTGAGCCTTAAAAACACCGCAACCACATTTCAGCGGGCTATGACCTTGATCTTCGACGATCTCAAATCGATTATTGAAGTCTTTTTAGATGACCTTGCTGCTCATTCGCATATGAGAATGCATCATTCCTACCATTTGAGATTAGTGTTTGAAAGATGCCCCCATTACTTGGTTAGGTTAAATCCTCATAAGTGCATCTTTTGCATGAATTATGGTCGCTTGTTAAGGTTCATTTTCTCCAAGGAGGGTATAAGAGTCAACCTGTTAAAGGTTGAGCCAATACTTCAATTGTCTCCCCCGAGAAACATTAGACATCTTCAATGTTTGCAAGGCATGAAAAATTTCTTGCGGAGAATCATTGTCAACTTTGCCAATTTGACTAGAGGCTTTATGCATATTTTGAATAAGGACACTACCTTTTCCTGGGATGAGTGAGCCCAGGAGTCCTTTGATGCGCTTAAGAGAGCCTTAGAATTGGCCCCGGTGATTAGTCCACCTGACTATAACCGTGACTTTTTACTTTATGTGGCCGCGTCCATGGAGACGATTGGTATGGTTTTGGTTCAGGAGGATGAGGAGATTCAGGAGCATGTCATATATTATTTGAACTGAAACCTTATAGATGAGAAGATCCATTATTCCCATGTGGAGAAACTTTCCTTAGCTACCATTCATGCAGTTCAAAGATTGAGACACTATATTCTCCTCTGCCAAAACTTGGTGGTAGCCCATGTCAATCCATTTTAGTTCATCCTCACTAGAAGGATGATAGGGGGAAAGTATAATAAGTGGATTGTCATCTTGCAAGAATTCGATCTCGAGTTTGTTTCAACAAAATAAAAAAGATGATTGATTTTTGCGGAACTTATATCAGATTTCCCAAGCGAGGAGGAGGAGGAAGTTTGTGAAGATACGTTTGTCGAGGAGCACATTTTCCTGATCTGAACTTTCCATCCATGGTATGGGGATATCATCATATATTTACAAACATTGAAGGTCCCTACTCACCTTTCATGGGATGAACGACAACGGTTACGTCACGTATCCAAGAACTACCTTATAGTGGATAACACATTGTACTGCAATGGGGTAGATTCCATTTTACGTCATTGTTTAACTCATGAGGAGGATGAGCTTGTGCTAAATGATTTCCATGGAGGGGCATGTGGTGGTCATTTATCTGGGCTTTCTACAGCCCAAAAAATCTTGAGAGTGGGTTATTTCTGGCCGTTGATCTTTAAATATTGTGTCAATGCGGTCAAGAAGTTCCACCCTTGCCAGGTGTTTGCATGAAATATGCACTCATGTCCTACCCTATTACATCCAATTATCACTACCGGTCCCTTCACTAAGTGGGGGCTTGATTTCATGGATTGCAACCCAGCTTCAGTTGGAGGGCATCATCATATTATCGTGGCTGTTGACTATTTCATGAAATGGGCTAAGGCTATGCCCACGGTTAAATCCAATGATGAGACAGCCACACATTTTGTATTCAACCAGATCATTACTCGATTTGGTATTTCAAAGGAGCTTGTCACTGACCATGGTAGGCACTTTCAGAATCAGATGATGGAAGTGTTGGCCTTGAAGTTAGGGTATAAGCAGGAGCATACCTCTTCTTATTACCCTCTGGTGAATCGATAGGTTGAATTAGTTAACAAATCACTTATGTCCATTCTCCAATGAACCATCACACAAAGCAAGTCCAATTGGAATATCATGTTATATCCTAATTTGTACGCTTATAGGACCATTGTTAAGACTGCCACCGGTTTTTCTCCATATCATATTGTACATGGAGTGGAGTCTGTCTTGCCGGTTGAATGCGAAATCCCTTCATTGAAGCTATCCATAGAGCTCTTACCAGACACTTCGCCATTGGAGGAATGTTTGGTCCACTTAGAGGAGCTTCATGAGCAATGCCGAGATGCCTTGGTGGTTCTAGAAGTGAATAAGCATCGTGTTAAGGTCCAGTATGATAAATCTATCCGTCCAAGGAGGTTTAGTGAAGGAGATTTGGTCCTTTTGTGGGATCAAGCTAAAGAAACCTTGGGGGCATGAAAGTTTAATCCCATGTGGCATGGTCCTTACATTGTCAAACATGTGTTAGAGAAGGGTGCATATGAGCTAGTAGATTATGAGGGGATGACCTTGGTGGAGCCTAGAAATGGGCTCTATCTTAAAAAGCACTATGCATGATTCTCAGCCAGGGTTGACTATTGTATATTATTGTACAATATTTTGCATAGTTAGGTTTTTATTATGGTGATCGAGTTTGTGATTAGCTTTCATTTCTTTTGGCAGTTGTCAATGGAGTCTTCCACCTTCATAGGATTCACTGATGGTGCTAGCCATCACACTCAACACTCAAAATCTGTTGCTTGGGTGATTTATACTCCTACGGGTCAAGTATTGTCTTCAGGAGGCATATGTTTACAGCCCTTTTCAAACAATATTGTTGAATATAGTGCCATTATCGAGCTTCTACGGGATTCCATTTCACGTGGTATTCTCTCTCTTCAGGTACGTCTTGATTCGCAGTTAGTAGTGTCACAGCTTAATGGCTTGTATCATGTTAGGGATCCAACTTTATTATGAAGATTCTTACATGTGATATTGTTAGAATGGCAATTTGACAACATAACATACATACATGTTCCAAGAATTTATAATCAAGTTGCTGACTCATATGCTAACGATGTGTTAGATTGGAATTTGTTTCATAGACAATAAGCTCATCGTAAACATACATTTTTACACATGTAAATAAATAAATCGATCATCATAAAAGTTTTTCATTAAACATCCAAAATGTGATAATACATAAGTGTCATATTACAAAAATGGGGCTTCCGAGCCACGAAAATATAAATACACAGTAGTACAAAAATGTATCACTACCAGGTATTTAAACCTAGGGAGGAGGAGGGGGTTTCTGATCATGTAAAGTCACCATAGATCTAGCTAGCCATTGAAACAACAACACCCATGCTCATGGTACACCCACCACCTGACGCTACATGGCCTCAGGCAGGTCCTCGACCTGCGCCATGGGTACCCTATGTGTTAGCCGCACAAATTTTGTGTGGATGCTTTGGAGTGTTTGCTCTGCATCCATACCCATGATGTCATCTCCTCTTCCCCTCTGTCTATGATGAGGGAAACTGTCAGGCCGCCATGGTCCTACATTTGCACACATATGACAGGATGTCACTATGTGTTGTCATGCAAAAACATGTCTTTTGAGTCTATATATCAAAAAACACAAAAAAAATTATAATTCAAAAAAACTTAAAAAGAGGGTTGGGATTCGTTACCAATGTCACCGTATGCTGATCCTAGTGGTAGGGACATGTTGGTATCTCCCCAAAAATATATCCCTGCATAGGGGTAATCATTGATGCTAGCTATCTGCTATCGTCACCATGGAAAAAAGTTAGTTGGATAGGGGTTGGACACCCTACCTCCACCCAGTCTGCACATCGCATCTTCCCAATGTCGTTGGGCCGGATCTCAAACCCCGTGAAGAGGAACGTCAACTCTAGGGCTGATTCCTGGAATGCGCTCAAAGAAGAACATGCTCAGTATACTGCTGAAACTAAAGTTCCGTACCGTTCCCATCTTGCAGTCGCTGAGATGTTGCTTCATGTTACTCAACAATGCAGTACTCCAATCGTAAATTGTGGGTCTCATGCAATCCACTGCATAGAACATCAAGGGCTGCAAGTCCTGGTGGAGTGAGGCTAGCCCTGCTATTATAATGAGTGTCAACAGTATGGCCTTTAGGCCCAGTACCTATATGGAGTTTTTTGGGATCTGATTCCCAACCTTCTCTGTTTCTATATAATAGTATACAACGATATACTCATCTATGGTGAGGCCCCCTCTGGGCCTACAAGAACGTAAGTTCACCACTTCCCCCCGTAGGGAAAATCTTGTAATAAAGTATATGTCATCCACCTCTATAGTGAGGGACTTCCTGTCAATATAGAAAGTATCTGAGTCAGGATCCCAGTAGTCTACTAGCATTTGCAGCAGTCTTGGTTTGGCACATAAGCCCCCAAGACACCAAAACTTGTAGAGCCTGCATGCACGAAGAGCTTGTTGAGCCATTAGATCACCCCGTACTGCTTCTTCTACATCCCCGTGCTCTCATTCCCTCCATTCTAGAACCATCATGCAGATTTAATTTAAGTTTTGGTCATTACATCTCTTAGAAAAACTTAAACACGGCCGCATATGTGACTATTTGCAAAATAGTCGCGTATGTACGCAAAGCCCTATACACGGAAAAATCCTCGATTTCTGTGTGGGCCGAGGCACATATCTTAGATTGGCCTAGAAATCATTTTTGACCATGGAAATTACAAAAAAATTACATGCAAATGAAAGAGCAGGGCATGAGAAGTTACCTGGAAAAAAAGGTGTCAGATTCCGCCGGCTGAAACTCTCGGAATTCACGTTTGAAGTTCTGAGCTCAATTGGGTAAAAATTTCAAATGATATATAATGTTTTGAATTTTTTACTATTTATAGAAAATTTTCAAAATTTTGAAATTTTTTACCCCCTTTCTATAGTTTTGGACCGTTTCTGACCCTTTTGGACTGTTTCAGACTAATATGATGATGTAAGAGACCATTTTGAGCGTTGTTTCGACCATTGTTTTGACCCGTTCGTGCCGATTTTAGGTATGATGTTTAAACTGGCATATAGGTTAAATTTCACCTCTGTTTGCATTTTGCATGACCTTATGACCATTTCATTATAACCTTAGGTACGAACCCATTCTATCCTGTCACGGAACCTTCTTGTTGTTTTAGAAGTGACATGATGTGAATGGTAGAGTTTGACCTTACATGGGTGCCCTATTTAGCTCCTTGTTTGCATTTGGTGCCTAGGACAACACTTTTTCCTTTAGGGTGTGGGAGTCCATTGTATAGTATCACCATGACATTTCACAAGAGCCTCATACTCTTGATCTTTTGCTGGCCTGTTTCCCCAGGAATCCCTTATGTCAATTTTTAATTGCATTTGCATGAGCTTTTCCTGCCTCATTGAGCCTTATGTTGACTTCTCTGACATCCAGTATCAGCCATAGAGCCCGATCTTGTCTCATGTCTAGCCACGCAGAGCCATTTTATATATCCTTTGCAGCTTGATTCCCTATTTTTACCAGGAAGGGACTTTCCCCCGAGGGTCGCTATCCTACACATGTGTCCTTGGATTGAGCATAGGTATGTTCCATTTCTTGGAACTAGTTTGTTTTCCCATTTGACACCCGTCTCCTCCTAGTCTGTAACTTTAAAGCGATTTTATTCTTTTTCCAGCTTTTCAAAATATTTGAAAAAGTTCCAAAGAAAATAAAAAAACCAAAAATCCGGACAAGAAAAGATGTTATATTTGGTAGCAGTCGAGTCGTGTTGCCTTTGAACAGACCACTGTATATCACATCCATTGGTTGGGTTAATAGTTTGACTTTAGGAGTTGTACTCGTTTCTATGATTTTATCTCCACCGACTGGTTAAGCTTCCAGTCCCTATGGAGCCTCTGTCGATGCCTCCTATGCTACAGAGATGTCCTAGTTTTTTATATCAAGTCTGTGCTACCTACATTCAGTCACCATTCACCTTTATGCTCTTGTTCGAAGGAAGTTGAAACCTGAGTTGGCCATTCCTCAGTTATCTTGACTTTGCATGTCCGCCATTCTCGGTAAAGTTACTGGTTCATGCACCTTATGATCGAGTCCTTCCACATTATATAGCTTTGTTGAGTACCTTGTTTTGGATGATGGGGGATGCCTTAATGCCCTCCTTCCAGCAGATTTCATCCCATCGACTTCTGATCATTTATTCTGGGATAGGAATCTAGAGTCATTTTTGAGTGCCTTGAGACTTGCAGTCATCAGTGGAAGGTTCTCTCTCCATTGACAATTTTTTGGGAATACATCAATGTCCCCTAATTGATGGATTCTCTCAAGTGTTTGACCTCAACACATTTATTCACATGTTTTATTTTGCACTCTAGTACCTTGATTCCCATTATCATTATCAGTGGGTGATCTCACGTCTGTTAACGGTATACATCATTGACCGGTAATCAGACGATGGACTGCTATGTTCGACCTCGACACCTCTATTCACATAGTAGGACATGTACTTGTAGCGGTTTATGTAGAATACCTTTCATATTGGTGGCATCTCATATATGCTACCTCCTTGATCATGCCAGTGTTCATGAGATTTCAGTTCTTGTTACTTGATTCCAGTATATGTCAGATATTTCCAGCCATTATGGAGATCTTGATCCATTATATATCTTCAGCCTTCATGTAGATCATGATCCTTTGTATATATTCATCATGGAGATTCTGAGGTATTTATATTGTACGTGGCGATGACCACACATGTCATATTTTGTATCATGCCTATTCATGGCCATTGTACTCCTAGTATCAAGGGCTGCTACATCTACTTGCAGTTATGTGTAGAGTTAGATCATTGTATTGTAGTGATTGGATGGCCGGTTCTTCCACTGGGTTCTTCATCACTCCACTTCTGGGATGGACTTATAATGTATTTCACCCATCATATGACCCCTCTGACCTCACACATTAGGGGGCATCTGTTATAGCTGATTTTACCACACATAGTGAATCACACTTTTATGGCCTTCCCTTTCCCTCTACAGACTCCTTAGACCCCATGGACCATTTTTGTACCTTTGATGTTTCCAAGATCATCCCTAAAAACATGCAATAATTGCCATACGCAACTTTTAATCCCTTCTCACCTATATACGTGGGTTTGACCCTTAAAACCATGTACATCGGGATGTGTTCAAAAGGCCAAATTATTTTGGAGTTTTCCTTGATGTGGATCTGAGTCACTTGTCTCTTGACCTTCCATAAGCCTTGAGATCACTCGGATTTGACCTTCCATTACCCCATTGAAGAGCTATATAAGGAACCCTTTGGATACATTGAAAAGGGAGGAATTGAAGAGCAAGAAAACTATAGTCCATTGTTGCTAGAGCTTATACTTGAGTCTGCATCCCTTTGTCCCTTGGAGCACTTTGTGTTTTTCCCAAGCTTTCCTTTTTCTTGTGAGATTGTTATCGAGAGTTGCAGGATTGAAGTGGTAGAGGCCCAGGTGGGGGAATCAGTTTCTCCGATTCGCTGACGTGCCAAGAGAGGTTGTCACTATTGTAATCTCTGTTTTATATGAATAGAAATATCTTTTCCTGTCCAATAATGTGTATTTAAATGAGTATTTGATCCATGGATGTTTTTAAATGCTTATATGTTATTGATTATATATGCTAGAATAGGTCTAACACAATTATATATAGCATGCTTGTCTTATTTGCTGAGTGTTGAGATAGCAATTTATCAATATAAGCTGAAGTTGGAAAGCTCAATGGGGATCTACATCAACCATCCAGAATAAGGTATGAATCGAGATCCTTTAGTGTTAGATATTTGGTTTATCTTGCATATAGGAAAAGATTGATTTATGGAGTCAAGCTATCTGTTGTGGCACCCCAAGCCATAGGAATTTCGCTCTATAACACTTGGATATGCATCTTAATCATGTGTAAATCAATTTTATTTCCATTTTGTATGTTTATATATGTTCTAAACATGTATTTTAACCGATATGAATGCATAAATTGGATTTGGAATGAATTTGGAGTCCTAAATCAACATTATGTCCCCTTTCGATGCTTGGATTGGGTGAAGGGGGCATTACACAATGGTATCATAGATTCTGGTTGCAATACCGAAGTTGCCTCATCTAGAAATTCAAAATTACAAGCACAAATTAGAAATGGTGATGTAGAATTATGTTTCTCTTAAGTGATAAATATGGGGATAAAAACAATTTTGAATTAATACATGTTATTGCAAAACTAAAATAATGTGCAAATACAAAAAATTTAAAATTTTAGTTGGGCCCACTAGTGCTAGGTGGTAGGATATATAATGCGGAGGAGCCACATGGGAAAGAGGTATAATGTGGAGGGTCCATGTGGGAAGAGGGTATGGTGTGGATCAACAACATCAGATCTGTGTGCAGGTGATCATGTGTGGCAAAGTGTGAAGGCAGATGCGATTTAGCAGTTGGGTGGTAGTTGAGATCAACAACAAACAATGCTTCAGGATCACTAAAATGTGAGAGAGTTAATTTATTATCACAACCTTGAAGAGAAATTGCCTCATCCATGAGTCAACTATTGGTGAGTTTAGGCTTGTAAAAGCGTGTTAAGGAAGCCTCTTTCCCAAATCTTGAAACCACCTTTATGTATGATGGGTAGTAATGTCTTGTGGGCTCCAAATCTGACCGGTGGGGTGTCAAGTGGGATGGCACCAGGGTAACTTTTAGGGATGAAATTTCTCCAATTGTCTATTTTTTGGGGTTTTTTCAAAAAACAAATTTGCTATTTGGTCATTTTTAGTGTCTAATATCGCCTATATTTACATAAAATATGTTCTTTTATCATAATATTCGCCAAAATTTACACATTTCAGTGTTAATTTTATGTTTCATATTTAATATTCACCTACCTTTGTATAAGCATGTTTTTTTTCAATCCAAAACAATCGCCTAGAATACTATACTTAAGTATAATATTAGAATCCTTAAAAAATACCCTGGATGGGATCCATGCCTATCATGTTAGTCTAGGAGGATTGTGTCGATTTGATCGATGACCATAATTGCTTCAATTCCATGAACTTGCATGATAGATAATTGATTGGTACGACCCTGAAAGGAAACTTCCCCATCTGTAATGTCCCTGTAGGACCTTGATGCGAATGAGTGCAGAAACAAAGTAAATATTTTTTTTTCCTTTTCCTTTATTACTACAAAAAGGTTCAGCCTGTTAGCAACAACTTACAAGGAATATTAATTTATTATGTCAAAACCACGTGCACAGCAGGGGAGTTTGTCCAATGCTATTAACCGTGCACCAACAACATTATCTAAAGAATTCTGGTTATATATTAAATAGCTTTAGTCATTACTAATCAAAAACAACCATTTGCTCTTGCTACCATTTATGTACCATTTATGTTGTTAGAGCTTACTATCATTTTCACCATATGAGGCAGTGTCTACAGTTAACATTCAAAACATTAGTCTGACAGAAAACATCAAAACATTGGTCGGACAAGCTTTCAATCTTACAGACCATTTATTTATTTGCCAAGGTAAATTCATAACCAATGCACCTAACATTAACCATTGTTAAGCATTGATGCATTCACTAAAGCATAAAACGATATCTAAGGTAGCCAAGGAAATCCAAAAACAAGATAACAAAGAGAAGACAACAATTCACGTGGTTCACCTCGTCCACGAGGCTACGTCCACCAATTTGCTTTCTTTTATTGCTATTAGAGAGTAATTACATTGTCATGGTACAACCGCATCCATGGCCGGTTTACCTTGCCTCAAATCTCTTTGCAGAGAGACCCTTGCAACTGAAAATTTTCCTTTCTTTATGACATCTTGTAAAGGCATTTACCGTTCCTTAGACACATGAGGAACTTGGCTGTACACCTACAATTTCATACTGGATAATGAAATCCTAACATTGTACAATGCACCATAACTAGCAGCAGTACTTCAATTTGTTTCTTTACCATACAAGGCACAATATCCGCGGTCATTATAGATATTATTAATCTTCAAGCATCCAGCTGGCAGCAATACTACAATTTGTCTCTTTACCATATAGAGTACAATATCTATCAATTTTCAGGCATCTAGTTCTGTAGGTAGAGAGTAATATATCCTACAAATTTATCTCATATTCTTATATAAATTGATCTCACATTTCCATACATGATTAGGCACATTGATGAATATATTCACACATTTATACATCTATATATATATCCCCATGCAATAATTTAGCCTTAAGAAAATGCTATCACCCAGGGGAGTGCGAACTCCAGCAGACATTCAAAACACAGGGTAAGACATCTTACCATCACTTTTTATGATTTGTCCAGATATTAAACCTTAAATCTCATCAAGGAATTCAGACGTCTCCCCATCTATATTCATAGCAGGAAATCAAACGATATACACTGGCAATTTATCAGATCTGTAATAATAAGGAAATCGCAAAACACTAGCAGCAATTTATTTATTTAAGACAATGATAATTATCAGATCTAAACCCTACCAGCCTTTTCTGGCAATCGCTAAACCCCTATCAGCGATCTTCTTTCTTTCTACTTGTATATAAGTAAGAAGAAGCATTATACCCACAACTATCACTAAGTCTTGGAAAGGTTAGCATCATTCTTTAAGGTACTTCTCCAGCCAGGTGGTAAAAAGGATGTAGAGGTTTGATCCCGCGTATCCATGGCGCAGTATACATTCCAACCAGGAAATGAGATGCCAGGATTTCAAAAATATGTCTTAACCCTGGAGGGGTACACAGTAAGACCCAATTGATGGGCGCGTGTCTCATCCATTGACATTCACGCGGTCCATGCATTTCATGGACTCAGGAATTGGTCTCTGTGACAGGGAGCTGCTAAGTATGGAAAAACAGTCAACTCCATCCAGATTGTGAAGAGAGGGTGAGTGCTAATTACTTCTGTTCGGTTTAAAACATGTGCCACAATGGCCACATATCTGATACTCAATATGGAATAGAGTTTTAACCAGGACAAAGGAAAAACTTGCAGTGTTTATTTAACACAGACAGGGAACTGGTACTTCAGATATGTGACATTATTAATACAATATACAATGAGCGTAGGAAAGAAGCAAGAGATCTGTAAAGTATAAATCATATGCAGATTCAGTCTATCAACTTGATCCATAGATTTCTTATCAGCACGTAGTATGTAGAGTATTTATGTATTAAAACACCAATCGAACAGGATTATAGGAAGAGAATATGTCTATTGAAAACATAACTACCATAATAATAACACCACCTGAAAACACCGATACCCTGCTGTTAAACCCTACGTTTTACAACGCTATTTCCCTTGTTTCTTTGCTGTAAAGTCGAATTACCTCGCATCTAAAAGAATTTAGCATGGTATATGCAGACACGTGGATCTATAACCCTTCAAATTAGCACAATGAAAGGTAAATATCGATCTCCAACAATAGATGCACCATCAAAGAAATGTTTCCTGAGAATGTGATAAACATACCTTCACCAATTAAATTGAAATGAAAGAGGTCACTCGGTTGCAGTGGTGATACATAGTGTTTGAAACCAGCCTTTGTCGATAGTCGAGATCGGACACATCCGAACCTAAAATTTGCCTTATCAAGGTGCAACGAGATGCCACGATCTCCTTCTGTCCCACTCCGATTTCAAACCCATTGAAAAATGCATAGGACACTACCTTTCTACAAAAACACAGAGATCGATTTCATCCTTCGAACAACACAAAGATTTTCCTCTACCCAAAATGCATAGATCCTCCGTTGAGACGCAATCCTCCTTTTTTAAAACAAAATACCTATAAGAACTTAGAGATCGTTTCCACACGGGGCGCAGCGCTCCCTTTCCCCTTTCGACAGAAACCCCCCCCCCTTTTATTACTCCCAGCACGAGTCCATAAATAACAGCCCTCTAAAATCGGCGATGCGTTCGACTTACCTCTACCCAAAACAGGCCGCCCCCCTGTACTCCATTCAATGATTAATATCAACCCTGACCGTCCCCCAATGTCTCCATATTCAACGACTATCAGTCAGATACGCCCTTACTCGGTGGCTATCCGTTAGGCAGTCCAACGTCTCCACTATTTAAGATTTCTCAGTAGTGGAATATTAAATCAAGGATATATTGGTAACGCCTCCAAAATTAACTACTAGAAATCAGGTGACAGGTCCAGAACGTGGACCATTACTTAGGGTAATAAAATATGGTGTCGTGTTCAAGAAGCCATAAATGCAGATATATATATAAACTTGCTTTGCGCTGTCTTAGTTTCAAATCTCCAATAATTAAATGTTATCACAGGAGGTGAAATAAATCGGTCTTTGATCTTTTCCAAGATCTTATACCATACTTCTTGCTATCGTTGTTCATGATCCACAATATAAATATATATTTATATTTTTTTCCACTCGTACCTTTATGTAGGAGGAATTTGTTCCATTTTAAGTGCTGCAGTGCTGTATAACTATATGTGCGCGTGGTTTATGTTCCACATACATTATATGTCACTAATATATGTCTTTAATGCATATGTACTATTTCCCCAATGTGTATATGGCTCCACACATAGTATATGCATGAGTGTGAGATTCGTCTCATCAATATGTGTAACCCACATGTTATTTGTTTACTACCTACCCAGGAGATATGTATATATGTCTTCAATACATATATACTACTTTCCATAATATATATACTTATAATGCTCTATTATTATGAGTACGTTCTCTCATATGTGAGTAGGTA
>LPNX010409450.1:39057-71567 GCA_001517045.1 Pseudotsuga menziesii | reverse complement strand
ATTTCAAATGAAGAAGTTGATAATATATCAAACAAACCTTGGTTGGGTCATGGTCAGAACCTGCTCCCAAAATTTTACAATTAATATATACAATACAATTGACCAAAATTGACAAAAAAAAATGCATTGGGTGATTGAATTACCTTGTTGGATGACAATGCACGAGTGAAATCTCCTCCCCTCAACTTGAATCAGCTCCTGCAACAATCCCAAGCAGTGGTCTCGCTCCAAACGCTCCAATGGCCCGTCGAATTCGCGTTCCTGATTGTGAAAATGGGTCGTGGGTTCGGGACTGTGTATTTTTTTTTTTTATGATTTACAAATCGCGTACGCGTTTTATAACTACATATTGCGAGCACGTTTTGTAGTTATATAACGCGTACGCGATTTGTCTTCCTATCCTACATGTTCCATGACATGTCAGGCTCGAGTTGAACCATACCAAGTGCTATGTCAGGCTCGGGTTGATGTATTTTTTGGTAACATGATGTTGTTTTTGAAAACTAGGATTGCATCTTAAAGGTCCCTCATCTTCTTGCACTGACCCTTATCACTTTGAGTATTATCCACCCATTCTTCCCATAAGATAATCATTATTTCCTTCCAAGTAAGACTTTGAGAGTTTATCACCGAACTCATTCTATTCCTTGTTAATATGATGGAAAGTAATATGACTGAAGGTAATAATGAGACTAGGTTGAATGAGACTATGTTTAAGATTAAATCACCTTGTACCCATTTAATAGTGACCTTGGAATCACAGAATACCCTACTAATCACTATACTAAAAAAATAAGCAATCTTGCACAAACACCAAAGAGCTAATAGCCCATCCTTCATGTTTGAACATGTTCCACACTCTAATTGGAAGTTAAAACTATGGGAATTGTTAATCATTAAAACTACCAGTAGCACATAGACCATTCTTAGTTGCACCATCAAAAAAACCAACAACACCTACATTCTGAATATCTTTCATAATCATGGGCTTTGCAGTAATAGCTTTCCTCGAGCCAAACTCTTTTTCTAGATATAAGATATGCAAACAAATAGAGCTTTGGTCTTGACATTCCAGATTTTCCAAGAGACAATTGCAAGTAAAGTATGACAATCTCTGCAATTTTTATATCACAAATAACAATTTTGATCAAAATTATCTCATTCCCATGTTCTAGGAATCTTGAGAGCAAGAGAGACATTCTTCCAGATCTTGACAGTAAAACTACAATTTATCATCAAGTGATCAACTGATTCTGCATCCTTTTTACATAGACTGCAGAAATTTGGGCCATGTCATCCATTTTTAATAAGATTGTCCTATGTTTTCAGGCAGTCTTGTAAAGTTAACCACATAAAAATTTTTATTTTCAAATAGACTTGCCACTTCCACATAATTTTATACCAGCATTTATGAATATTACTAGAGCTATTATGAACAATACCCTATAAACAGATTTTGCAATGATTCCAATGGTTATCCATATGTATTATGTACCCAAAAAAAAATTAATGTTGTTTAACCTGTTCTTTAGGTTAGGATATCCTTATTTTAAGGTATTCTTTAGGTTAGAATATCCTTATTTGTTTTCGTTACAAGTTTGGGAAAAATTACTATCTTCATTTCTGTGTCAACTTTTCGAATTCACAACATTATCGATCTTCAAGACAAGAATCAATCACTCCCAATTTCATATGTATATCAATAAATACCTGCATCCCATGTTTCAGAATACTTAAACTGAAAAATCTTATAAATGTCAGATAAATAGTTCTTTGTTTGTTTCGTAACATGATTGATATTGCTCCATCAGATTAGAGGTTGAACCGATCCACCATCAAGGACACCATAGTAAAAATAGAAGAGAAGAGAGGTGCGGTTCTTAGATTGAAACCGTTTACCATTTGCTTCAAATATACAAACTCTTACGTTGGCAAGATAGTGTGGTGCATGACAGTTATTGCAACTTACATAGAATATTTATCCTAATTCTTAACTATTTACAAAGTAAAACAGCAATGAATATTGGACGATCTGCTGTATATGCTGGCCTAGTGTCCTCACGACCTCGGTTTCACTAAACAGAACTAATAAGACCTAATTCCCAAAAAGAAAGGAGCAAATGTTGATCCAGACGCTCATTTTCAAGTAGTAGGAGGTACAAAACCGGAAGTAGATGGAAATGAGGTAATTAACCTCACAGAATTGATCGTGAGTGCCACCACAACAGCCTAAGCCAAGTTCCACTACCAAAGAACCGCAATGCCAAAAAATAATTCTCTATTAAAATAGACGTTGAAAAACTAGTAAATCTATTAAATTTATTAGTATATATCACTAAAATTCCCTGTGAGACGTGGACTAATAAAATTATTTCTGCATAATGATATTATTGTGTATAACTCTACTTGATAATGGGATCTATATTATGTTGGGAAGGTCTGAACATGATAAGAATTTGAAAAATATTTTATCTGTGATGTTTTGCAATTATAATATTAAACACAGTTTTTTAATCCAGTACAAAATATAAAATGTATTTGACCTACAAAATGGTCCATGTCTGGTATTTTTCCAATCAAATGGTCCATGTCTGGTATTTTTCCAATCAAATTCCATGGCCAGTTCAAAATGAAACCTGATAGACACGCAAAAGGTATTGCCAATTCTGTTGTCGATCAAATTCCAAGACAAGGTCCAAATGAAACTAATGCACAGGGTTAGGAATTGGACAGAAACTAGCTAAAATGCCTTTAAAATGTTTAATTCTTTAGGCAGTTTTAGATGAAAGCTTAATAATCAAAGCATCTCAAAATTACAATTTTATGACTTTAAAAATGTAATCCAGGTTTTCTCGGCTCTCCAAGTCGTTGACTTTAAATTACCCACAGCATCCAATAAAATCTATGCAACAATATGATGAACATTTAGTCGTTGACTTTAATTTACCCACAGCATCCAATATAATCTATGCAACAAAATGACGAAAATCATAGAATTTTGATATACAGGTTTGTGGCGAGAGTGGCTATAAAAGTGGCGTTTTAGTCGACATGGACATAGCCCATGAAAGTCTATGTTAATAGACCAATGGAAATCAAATTGACAATTTTAGAAGGTCAGAAATAGCCATGACAGCAATCCTCAAACTGACATGCCCAATAGCCTTAAATGCTGAATGAACCAAAATGCAGTAAAAATGACCTAAACATACATCCTAAGGAATAGTAAGTTAACAGTAAATATGGCATTGTATTGATATTTGTTCAGTAAAAGCAGTTAGCTATAAAGTTTTATCAGAAAATGATAAGCTTCTTAGGAATAGTAAGTTAACAGTAAGTATGGTATTGTAGATATTTGTTCAGTAAAAGCAGTTAGCTATAACGTTTTGTCAGAAAATGATCTTATAAATAAGCACAACCACATTTGTAGACCCTAAGAAATAGTAAGTTAACAGTAAGTATGGTATTGTATTATATTTGTTCAATAAAAGTAGTTAAGCTATAAAGTTCTATCAGAAAACGATAAGCTTCCTATAAACTAGCACAACCATATTTTAAACCCTAGGAAAGAAATAGTAATAGTAAGTATGGTATTTTAGACCCTAAAAAATACCAAGTTAACAGTAAGTATGGTATTGTATTGATATTTGTTCAGTAAAAGCAGTTAGCTATAAAAATTCTATCAGAAAATGATAAGTTGCTTATAAACTCGCACAACCACATTTACATTTTTAAAGTGGAGAGCAACTAGTTCCTCCTACAGAACACCTATACCTATATTTGTTGAAAATGACATTTCATTCATGTGAACCAGAAGACTCAGACATGACCTTAGATCATGCAAGTCCTCCAAAAAGATAACTTTCAGAAGACTAAGGCACGACCTTAAATCAAGAAAGTCCTCCAAAAAGATGATTTTCAGTACTGCTGTAAGAGGGCTCCCTGTTTTCCTAACAGAGAGGAACTCCAAACAGTTTTGGTGGGCTCATACTGTTCTCCTCTGCAACGTCTCTAAAAGAACTACTAGGGCTGGGGTTGTCGATGTCGATCAACAGAAAATTCCTCACATTGTTGTGCCGATTAATGACCGTGATATCCCTGCTGTATATATTCTGCAGGCGGGCGATCTCCGACAGGAGCAACAAATTATTTCTTTTTAATATCTCGTTCTCCTCCGACAGAGAAGGGGCCGCTGCCAGAACGTCGGAGTCTTCTACAGTCGATAATGAGTTCGAGTTCGAGTTCGAGTTCGAGATTTGTGATGATGATTTGTTAAATTCCATCTGCGACGGCTGCAGAGGGGAGCTATTGGAGGGCTTTCTTCTCTGGATATGAGAGAGGAGTTGTGTCTGGCCCTTTCTGAATAAATCGTTAGCAAACTCGCAACGCCCCCGAGCTATTTTTCGAAATCCCTACATCATCAAAGCCATGCAGACTTACATTAACACACGGAATTTTACTGTGCGTTTGCCTGCTCTAACATTACATAAACACGTAGATCATCAACATAAAAAACAAACAGTTCTTACATAAGTATTGAGCTGTCGAACAAAGCTGGAGAAATTGGTGTGGTTGAAATAACATGGCAGGACAGATACAGAAAACTCTTTTGGGCGCCATACCACGAAGGTGTTGTTATGGTCTCCCCATGAAACAATGTGGTCTGTGGAGGGATCATCTACTAAACGGTATGTCTTTACTAGAAACGGAGAGGCGACGAGCCTTCCTGCATCCCTAACAGCCCCCCCGGCTGATGCATCCTTAACACAGCCTGCACCCACTCCCATTAGGACTGATCTACTAGCGTTGGCAGCAGCTTCTTTTTCTGCAGCAGCAGCAGCAACCCAGGCTAGCATTGCTTGTAATACCCTATAACATTAGGTGATAAACAATGCGACTGATAAATAAGTCAAGTATGCCTGCATTTTTTCTTCTTTTTTTCCATGGAAGCTTCTATCTGAGAGGAGAAATAGGGAAGCATTCATGATGGCCACGACCGTACCAAAACACAGTATGCT
This sequence comes from Pseudotsuga menziesii, assembly GCA_001517045.1. Classification (NCBI taxonomy): domain Eukaryota; kingdom Viridiplantae; phylum Streptophyta; class Pinopsida; order Pinales; family Pinaceae; genus Pseudotsuga; species Pseudotsuga menziesii. The sequence goes on along the minus strand of LPNX010409450.1, from coordinate 66,549 downwards.
TACGTGATAGCCGAAGTCAAATTTATTGGAGTCCGTCACTGTCAAACGCGTTTGGAGTCAATGGGGCTTCCATTTTCTTCTAGCACATTATGCGCATGCTCCCTCGGAAGACATGATTAAGATATTTATTTTTGTACAATTTCAAACTCGACAACTTATTTTTTTTAATATTTTTTATATTTACATACAACTATTTTTAACAACGAACATCAGATTTACAAATGTAAGGACATTTTTATTTTCAAAGAAATGAAAAAAATATATATATACCTTTTAATAAAAAAATAATTTATACTTATAAAAATTATCACAATCAAGGCATAGAATAATTTATTCTTAAAAAAATAATGAAATTTAAATAGCCATTCTGACTCAAATTCAGAGTTAACAAAATATATTAATAACTAGTCTCATTTTAAAAATATACACAAATAACCAGTGGGATTTAAAAAATACATGTTTGTATCAAATTTTGTAAAGAATAAAACATGGCTGAAACTCTCATCAATGCTAGACTTATCACCTGGATGGGGGTGTCAACTTGCCCCAATGACAACGCATTGCACCTTGGTCCAAGAGTCAGTCGCGCAACACCATGCATGCTAAGGCCATTAATCTACCCCCCTCGCCCCCCAACTCTTGCCCCAATGACAACGCATTGCACCTTGGTCCAAGAGTCAGTCGTGCAACACCATGCATGCTGAGGCCATTAATCTACCCCCCTCGCCCCCAAACTCGTCATTGTGGGTGGGTGAGACTATCTAGTCCTAGCTTGTCGAGTGTCGAGCTTGTTCCTTCCGAATTAACTCTGGCTTCAATGACGGTTGATCTGGAACGTGCAATCTTTCAGAGGGTACAAAGGTATTTGGTTAAGAGGAAAAACATGGACGAGGGCAGGACCATATGTTGGCATTCTGTTGTGCATAGCACTTTTTGGCTCTGTGTTTTCGCTTCGGCTCAGCTCGACCGACCCGCATTGCAGCTCAAAGGCCTCTTTTTGTTGTTGGTTTTGTAACTTCACAACCCCGACCGGATGCATTTTCTCATTCTGGTTTCCAAGATGTCTAGGCAACGGGGAACTCCAAGTAGGGGCAACAACAACAAAGACAAAACTCCACGTGGTCTTAGCATAATGGCAGAGGAAGGGTATGAAATTGGAATTTCGATGCTTGTCAGGGTCCTAATTGACTACTAGGAAGGTCGTCTGGTCAATGACCGACTTGCCACGAGAAGGGGAGGAGGAAAAAGAAATCACTACTTGCTCGTGAAAAACATGATGGGGATTCTCGTGGAGGACATATTGGGAAGTTGGAACTCGGCTTGCAACATGGTCCTCTTTGTCAAATCCAAAATGACATATATGGACAACCAGCTAAGCAACTTGGACGCCACCTTTACATGGAAATGCTTATCCAGTGGGGAGAGACGAGTCAACACAGCAGAGGTGGGGTGCAAAAGTGCAACGAGAGGAAGATCGAGGGAGAAAGATTCGGCTCTGGTTCGAGAAGCTACCACCAGCGTGCCATTTCCTATCTCGACTACCATTGAACCTCTGTTCAAACGTGTACGTGAAAGTGAAGGCCCGGCTGCCCCATCTCGGAGGAGGTTCCCCCTCCATAACTCTTGCTCATGTCTCCAACAACGGCTCGGTCTCTTTCCAGTTCCGAATGCTATGTCAAGTTTTTTTGTTATAGTTTGTTTTTTAAACTTATGTTAAATACTTTGATAATTTGCAGAACTAGTGGTTTAAGACTCGGTTTTTTTGCTTCCATGGTATTCAATGCCAATGGAATTTCTCTGTTATAGTCCCCCATAGAAGAATTTGTAATTTTGAATGGCTAAGGTGGTGGTTTCACTATCTTCGACCACCCCATACTTTTCTCAGACATGTACTTTTTGAATTATCAGTTTAATAGAATGTGCAGATTTACAAAAAAAAATGCTAGACTTATTAATGATATGAAATCACATAATAAAACTTTTTTCCAATGCAAATTCCCTTCAAAAATGTTGTACACTTTGTAAACACCCAACAATACTTGGAAAAATAACATCCCAAAAGAGATGCTTTTGTTTCCAAGCATTAAGGGCTAATTCCATCTCAGATACCACTTTTTACTAGTTTTTCCTTGATCGAAGACCCTAGTAATTTTTTTTTTTTGTAAATTATAGCTTATTGAAACAACCACACACTATGGGATCTCTTTATCGACCATCACTCTACATGACACATGAGCATATGCCACATGCCATTGATGAATATGAAAATACAATCTCCAAGAATCATCTTTGACAAGGGACAGCCAAAGCTTTATTTCCAATCACACCAAAAAGTATGAAACATATCAATATTCCATTTTCAAAGATACTCCTTTGGAATAAGTCCCCCTACTTCTGGAATGTCTCCAACACAAATGCCTTGCACTTTCAAACTCCAAATCTATATTATGACCAAATCCCATCCCAGTCACCAATACTTTAAATGTGGTTCACCATTTGTTAGAGGGCTACTCCACGGAAAATTCCAATACTTGATATTCAAACTGAATCAAGGTACGGTCAACTCATCAATCACAACATTTATTACAAAGGGCTCCACAAGAGCATCATGTCACTTACAAGAGTAGAAACTGAGTGGGGAGGGTAACATTCATTCCTCCCAACCACCCAAGCTACATCCATTTGACAGCAATCACCAATACTTACCAAAGAAAGCATCCTTGTAGAGATTGAACCATCCATTATGTAGTGAGGATGTTACCCTCGATTCTAATTCCCAACGCTATGATCCTGTTATATGTTGCACATGATTTGAATACATGTGAATTTAGAATGTTATGTTTATAATAGGTTAATATATGGATACACGTTAAGGTGGACGATTATCATATAATTATAATTGAGTAGGTAGGTGATGTTAAGTTAATAATGTCATAGAATGTTATGTTTATAATACGTTAAGGTGGACGATTATCATATAATTATAATTGAGTAGGTAGGTGATATTAAGTTAATAATGTCATTAAAGTGTTTATGAATAGTAAATTAAGGGTAGGTGAGACATAAACATTGATAAGATTTACTTTATTAATTGATGTATTTTTTTTTAATTATAGGAATGTGACTTTTTTATTTGAATTGATGAGTTTCGATAACATATTTAAATTTTTTTATTTATTTGTTTTTATGGAAAGCCATGTGAGGGAGGATGATGGAAATTAAATGATAACTAGAAGATGTGTAAGGAGAGGCAATGGAGAGGATAAGAGGAGGAATCTTTGATTCTTGAAGGGTTGGTTTTTCTTTTGGGAGGACTAAAAAATATTTAGGAGTAAGGATAGATTGTTTCTAATAAGTTAAGTCAATTTAGATTACTATTGAGGGTGCTATTAGGTTATCATCAACTTCAAAATTAAAAACTTAGAAATCAAGAACATGTAATTTTTTTGTTCATTTAATTAAGTTATAGAAAATTTAGCAATTTAATTGAATAGCTTATTACAAAATCTGAAATTATTTTTTTAGTGCATAGCACAATAAAATGATATCACTTTACAGTTTGCTTATTAACAACACATACATAACATATATAGATATAAATTTTTTAAGAGTTTTTAGAAACTCTATCATAATTTTTATACTAAAAACAATATCCATTAATCTTAGGTAATGCAAACATCTCAAAGTATCATACTGAAATCCATAACTTAATAGACTTGACCACAACAACAAACCTAAAAGCTACTCCAATTTATAAAACCAATCTTTTTAGAAGCAAAACGAACATAATAAATATATGAAACCTTATATGATTAATTTCCGCTTTTTAAAAGGGGAAGTTGAAATTGTAACGTATTTATAATTTGAGGAAGAAAAGTTAATATTGCACCTTTTTTAAATAATAATAATATAATGACATGTAATGTTCGTAATTTTTTTAATTATAGTAAAATGTAAAGGTTAGGTAATAAAAGTTAGAATGACATGTAATGTTCGTAATTTTTTTAATTATAGTAAAATGTAAAGGTTAGCCAATAAAAGTTAGAGACACATTCCTGACCCAAAATGAATACCAAAATTTGGTGTGAGCAATGATAACAATTGACGATTGCAAATTGATGGACAATAAAATATTTATAATAATATTTTTTTCCGTTTATATGGTTTAGTAGTTGTGAATATGGAGAGGTATTTTATGTGGTTTTTAATTTTAAAGATTTTTTAATAATTTTAGATTAAATTATTATATATATATTATAATATGAAACTTTATATTTCAAAATTGATCAACTATAACTGATAACGAAATTGATTTATTAATTTGCTCCTTTAGAGTTAGTTTAATATAAAAAAATCGCTAGAAGAAAAAACAAATTGTCGAGATACCTTAAAAAAATTAGCTTCGGAGAAAAACCAAACTCTGGGAATAAATTTAATTGATCTAGAAGGTGATTATTGTTTTACTCTGCATACAACGGAAATAGTACAATTGAGCTGTGTGGCCCGCCCACATGGGGCCGATCCATATATGCCGAAAGATGAGGAATAATATATTAGAAGGAATTTATTGCACATGCAAATAATTTCATTTCTATCCTTTAACAGTCCAGTTAGAAGATCTAATAAGACATTTCAAAGAATATACTTCTCTTCCCGGAGTTAGTGTACAAGCTACCGAGTTAGTGTACAACCTGTAAACCAGAACAGACATTTTAGAGGATATACGTTTCTAGAAGACTATATATTACTGGGCAATTTAGACTCTTTTCTCTGGCAAACGCAAGCAGATTTTAGGATAGTCATAACCATGATATTTCCCACGTTTCAACTAGAATAATACTTTAATGTCACCCAATAATTTTTTTTTATGATATTTACCAGCATTCAACCAAAATACTAGCAATCAAAATACTACTTTTATGTCCCATAAAGGTTTTGTGGATAAAATCTAAATACTAAGACACTTCATATTTACAAAATTTGAACCAAAATATTAGCTTTTAATCTCACCTAAAGCTCATGTGGAAGAAACTCTTTATAACATAGTTTTTATAATGATATTTACAGAGTCGCCACGCACAATATATAAATCTAAAGTCAAAATAATATACTAATAAATACTTTAATCAATCTTTTCCCATCTAACCATATTAGTTGGCTTTTTGAAATTCATGAAGACAATGCCAATATTACTAANATATATATATAATTCTTTTTATGCATTGAAGAAAAAACTGGGTAAACTAATACTTCTAAGTAGAGTTAACGAAATGAATCTTTATATGCCTATGTATGCGTATGAAGGGAAAAAGGTACACGAATACTTCAAAGTTGAGCTATGGAAAAGAAACTGCTTTGTGGTGCATCCTAAAGTTTATGATCCTTAATCTCATTTTAAGAAATAAATGAGTAAGTGTTTCATAATATTTATAATTTATAATTTTAATTTTAATTTAATATTTTAATAAGTAACTGAGTGGTTAATTATTTGTATTATTAATTTTTTTATATAATAAAAGAATATTAAAAATAAATGCTCCAAATTTTTATATAAAAACAACTTAAAAATATATATAAATGGTTTGTCATAATGTTAATAAATCAAATCATTTTCACTATATTTAAATTATTATACTTAAATTTTTTTTTTCAAATCAATACATCAAATTATATTTTATTAAAAGATTTTTTATATTTTGTAAATATTGTTACTTAAACAAATGCATTGAATTATTTTGCACTACAACATTGTTTAAAACAATGTATCTAATTTTTTATAATATTTTACATTATAACATTGTTGAAAATTATGCATCAAGTCATTATGAAATGTACCATTGTTGAAATCAATAATATTTATATTAATACCTTTATCTATTTATATAAAAAAAACCAACAACTCACATTTACCAAAAAAAATTGAATTGTTAAATTTAATAGGTTGACAAAAGAACAATTGGCATCATATAAAAATATTTCCATTTTGCAATATAGCATTGTTGAAATTAATGAACCATTCTTGAAATCAATAATATTTTTAAATTTATACACTTATCTATATAAATGATGATGGCAACTTACATTTTACCAAAAATAATCCTTAAACTTCAATCTATAACGGAAAAAAAATCATTAAACTCAAAAATATAAGTGGCATCTTAATCATATAACAACCCAAAAACTAAAGAATATAAGAAACAAACAATTGACATCGTAATCATATAACAATACTGGTTGGCATCTTAATCATATAAGAATATTTGTTGAATATTTGTTGAACTTTGAACTTTGGAGACATTAGTGCAAACAAATAATTGATATCTTAATCATATAATATTTTTTGTTAAACTTTGGAGAAATAAATATATTTGATAATGTTTATGTTATGTTTTAAACCATACTAGATCCAAATCACAGGCTCTATCAAGCACCACGAGGGATAAAATCTCCCAAGGTGCAAACCTCCTTGAGTGCAATACTTGACAAGAGGTTTGCACATCAGGAGATTTGATCCATCTTGGTGCTTGATAGAGCCTAGGATTTGGATCTAGGCTCGTTTCAATTGTGGGCGATGACACAAAACTGGAGTTTGATCAACATTGTAAGGAACAGATTAAGTTGAAAACACAGATAGAATTATGAGGATTATCTCAATCTAGGTAATAAGTATTAAGGATTGAATAAATTGTTAAACTGAAAAATAGAGACAATAATTTTGTAAGGATTAAATAAATGAAAATATGGTTTAGATTTATAGTCAGTCTAGGGTTTTCCATTTTACCCCAAACAATTGTACTCTTCTTTCGTTTTTCTTAGAAGAGTGATTATCAGAACTTCAAGACTTACCAGAGTGTTAAGGCTTACTGGGATTCTTCTTTGTGGAGTCTCCAGGTAAGATCTGCAAGATTAGTTGTAACACCCCAGTTTTGACCTCGGTTGCATTAAAAATGTATCTGATGTATATATTGTAATTAATCATGGTGAGGAACTAAAGGCAAAATCCCCACCATCAATTTAATGTTTTATGTTCCGGCAATTAAAATCATTGCCGATGGTATATTGTGCTATCTGGCACATTATAATTTTGGCATCATGTAAATATGCATTTTAATTAAAAAATACCCACAACCAGCTAAGTCAATGCAACCATAATTAAAAGGGCATGATTTTCCTAAGGATACGGAGGGGGAAATAATTAACCTTTGGGGCAATTGGAGAAAAGCCGAGTGTCAATTGATAAACCCATTTAGTTGTCGCCTATCTTTTGTCTTACTCGCCCTTTATCCATTGTCTCATTCATAACCTTTTTGTCCTACTCTTGTCTCAACTATCGAATTAAATCCTCTGATGTTAGTTGAAGTAGTTATTGCATGGATAGTGGTGTGTGGCAGGACTGTCAGTCCTTGTCCACACGCACACTTCACCAAGGATCCATTCCTCCTCATGTGGGAAGGAGAAGAAGAGACCCCATTCTTCCATTTTTCCCATTCTCACGCACAGGTTTTGGGATTTTTCCTCATGCAGAGAACTAGGAGAGTTGCCTTACCCTCACGATTTTGCTGTGTGTAGTTCGCATTCACGATTTTGGTCTGGGCATGTGAATTCGCCTTCATGCAGGTTGCATTCCCTTCCTCACATAGCTGAGAAATCGTTGTTGGTTTCCCCACGAATTTTGGGTTGTTGTGGGTTCTTGTTGAGTCGTTTGGGCCACAATAGGGCCAAGAACAAATCTGGAATCGAATTGCTCAGTCTGAGCTGTGTATTACCCAAGTTTTCATTCTGGTTTTATTTTGTGGTGTTTCCCTTTAAACCCCGAAGCTGTGAATTGTTGTGTTGGTTGTTTTGTTGTGTGTGCACAGGATATTGGTCTTTGGACTGTGTAGGAATGGAAAGGAGTCTTCTTGACAAACATAGTGTTTTGTAGGAGCCTCATAAACAGAACTAGAGGGATGGCTCTCTTCTCTACACCCCCTCAATAGCACTGGAAGGGAAGTCATGGCCTGAGGAATTGTGCAGGAGAGAAGGGAATGATTCCTTGTGTTGGGTGTGTGTGGATGTCTTAAGAGACAAGCTAGTTCTGGTGTAGGCATCCTTAGCTCTTCGATGAACCACTAGCTTAGCAGACAGTGCTTCCATCTCCTGATAACCTGACAAACCCAATTTGTTGGCTTGGTTATGTGTTGTTGTGCACTCTTGGCCTGATAAACCCAACTGTGTTGTCTTGGCTGAATCTTGTGGTACCCTTGGCTATGTGTGTGTGTGTGGATGTCTTAAGAGTCAAGCTAGTTCTGGTGTAGGCATCCTTAGCTCTTCGATGAGCCACTAGCTTAGCAGACAGTGCTTCCATCTCCTGATAACCTGACAAACCCAATTTGTTGGCTTGGTTATGTGTTGCTGTGCACTCTTGGCCTGATAAACCCAACTGTGTTGTCTTGGCTGAATCTTGTGGTACCCTTGGCTATGTGTGAGCCTGCTAGTTTCATTTTCCTTAGGGAATCATGCCCAGCTCGGGGGTGGCAGTGTTGCTGATAGATTAAGGAGAACAATGGTCTATGGTTGGGTGGAATGTTGCAGCGACATAGCTAGTTGTGGACAAGCTTCTTCATAAGATAAGCATTCTTGTGTTTAAATCCCTGCAGTTACATTTGATAATGAATTACGATGAACATGCTGAATGCTTGAATGTATGGTTTTGCTTCCGTTGTATGGTAATAATGTATGCATGTTTTAGTTCAAAGCATTTTATTTTACGATGTGTATGTTCATGGGGCTAGTTTCTCGGGTAGATAGCATAAATGGTAGCGTCCTCTTCACCGGTTGGTGGGTCGGGGACGTTACATTAGTCCTTGACAATAATATTTTCAAAATACTCAGAAATACTTCTTAACTCAATTTTCTTACAGAATGTTGTTTTTTCCAGGGTGTGAATGACTCAAGATCAACCACATCAAATTTCGAAATGCTCCCCGACAGCAACGCCAAAATGTTACCAGAAAAATAGCAGTTCATGCCACCAGTAAACATATACAACCAAGGACTTCAAGACCTACCAAAATTTCATTTCTTGCTTGGATATATCACCTCAATGAATTTGAGGTCCCTGGAAATGGCGCCAAAATATTACCGGTTGAAATGGTAGTCTTTCCATCGGTATGTATATGAGAGACGAGTGACCACTTTCACCTTAGTCACTAGTCCCCAAATTCTTTAGAATTCGGAATCTCCTAGGGGAGATCCCTATCCTGATCCCGCAAAAGACACTAAAACACCAAATTGTTCTCTTTTGAGGGCATCAATGACTAGTGCCTTATCGAGGTCAAATGTGAGAGTGAAAACGTCGTGTTAAGTATGTGTATGAGGTATACTTCAATAATGCAATTCATTCATTTCTAAGTGAGCAAACAAAATAACACTAAGTATCACTTACTTAATAACCAATCTCTTTCAAGGCACAGTGTTGTAAACACGCATTATCCACAAAGTATCCAGCATATAAAATCAATTATCGATCAAGCATAAGAATTCAACATAGCTTAAAACACAAGTACAACAAAACAAGTTGTTAGGAATATAGGATTAGGTAGCAGGCACAACATGTATGTTTTTCAGTGGAAAGTACAGTGACTAATTAGCATCCCCTTCACCTGTAACATAAAATATCACAATATTTTCCGCGAGTTAAGGTATATCAGATTTATATTCAGCATTTAACTATAAGGGCATGAACTAAAACATAATCTAGATATCAGTCTTAAACTAATTAACACAAATATGAAGCACAGTGTGGATATGATTACAACGTTACCACGATGTTTCAGTATCTTAATTTAGACGTGTAAATAACAAAGTAAACATGATTTCAATATAAGGTAACACAGTTTCCTATATCAACATCGTATTCCAAGTAGAGGAGAGGAGGCTTCCACTGAAAGGGAAGCCTTAAGGATGGGTGGAGGAATGTAAAGACCTTTGATGGGCATTAGTCTGAGCCTAAAAGTAGTAAAATGCTGACAAGAAAGGGCATGACAGGTCCAAGTTAAGTCTTCGTTAGAGTAGCAAACATATGAGGAAGAAGGTGGTAGCTAGCTGCATGGAGGAGGCATGAGAGAAGTCTCAGTAGCCAATGGGAAGTGGACAAAAGCGAGAGAGTAAGGTCATGAATGGAGAGAGAAGGGCATAGGAGGTGATGGAGGTAAGATGCAAATGTAGCGAATGGAGAAGGGAGGTTGGTAGTGCTGGTGTAAAACAAAGAGCAGTGATGAAAGGATCAAGAAGGAAGATCGAGGGTCAAGGCAGCGGTCAAAGGTTAGGCCCGCGGGAGGGTAGAGGCCTAGGTTTATCCCAAGCACATGCCCAAGGATGAAATGGATAGAAAAAGGGATATGGAAGGGACAACAAGTGGTGCTGCAGTCCGTAGGTGGAGATAGCGACACAGCACAAAGGTTGTTTTCAAGGGACAAAAAGGTTGCAGCGGTAGTAGGAGGAAGTAAAGGGAGGGATATCACATCCTCAAAATGAATATTGCAGGCCTTAAGGAGACTAGCATAAGGTATCATCTAGCGAGGGTTTCAGAGGGTTTTGAGATTGGTAGCAGTGAATGGAGGTGGCATGCTGAGGGATGGGCTCTAGGGAAGATAGGAGGCCAATGGATTAAAGGGAAAGCATTGAGGGGCTTGGCGACATAAAGGGAAGAAGAAATTTCAATAGTGAAGGTAGTTTTAGCCTTGTTAAGGTCTTATTGAAGGAGTGAAGCAAACTACATCAAAGGTTGTAAGGAGAAAATGAAACCCTAAATATAACTCTATCTTAAGCTAAAAAAACTAACCTCAACTAAACGAGACTAACCTAGCACTAACCCTAAAAATTGTCATGATTTATAATCCTCCCTTGTCCAAACTGGTCTATTAGATTATATTTGCCTAACTTATGAGTCATTTAGTTATTATTCAGTACACTAGTACCATTGGGTGCACTTGGCCTAATGGGGACACATGTACTAGTCACTAGAGTGTGGGGAACAAAGATAGAGGTTAATTGCAATGGACTATACCTTCATGCATAAGTTTATGAGTCTCCTAGACCAATATCTATAATTTAGGAGGCACTGCGAGTGCCAACACCAACTGTTAGATTTTTATCATTTAAGCAATATGATCTTAGGATCTTATCTTAGAGAATAACATGCACAATAATCAATCACAAGAGACAATAGAAACAAATATTTTCCTCGGGGAAACCATAAAGGAGAAAACCACGCAACTTCCTCAGAGATAGAATTAGCACCAATGGCAGCAGTAAAAACCCAAAGACAAAAAGATGATCTCCAATAGCTATTCTCTTTCTCTCACTTGAGCGAGCTTCTCCTCTCTCACCTATGCACTATAACTAGGTGAGTGTGTGTATCAAATAGAGAGGCTCACTCTCTGTTTATACTAGTTTCCGACTTGATAATTACTTACTAGGTCTGACTTCTCTAGGAGAGTCTAATAACCTTAGCGCCCCACAACTGCGGGGAATTTCCCCCCTAATCAACAAGGAGGGTTAACCTCTATAAATTTACATGACTTGATTACATTAATGATTCTCCTGATAGGAACATCAGAGACCAATGAAATATACAAGTGAATACATTCCAAAGTTACAAATGCATCGACACTCCCTCTTAACTAGGAAGGTATTCTCTAGACGCAATTCATCAGCACAAGTCTTCATCACTAGATCATCACTGGATCATCATCAAAGTTGGATCATTACTAGATCATCATCATCATTTCTTCCACTATCTCGATCAAATGGTGCTATCTCTCAATTCTATTCATCTCAAGAATTTCTATAGAGCCATCCCTTTTTCATGTTGGTTGTAGGCCTATCCTCCATGTAGGTCTTCATCTTCTTCAGCACTTATATTTGACCATGGGAGGAACACATCCAACATCCAGGTCAGAAAGGCCCGCCCAGCACTTATATCTGACCATGGGAGGAACACATCCAGTATCCATATCAGAAAGGCACGCCCAACACTCACATCTGACCATGGGAGGCCCAGCTTGTCACCATGTCAGAAAGGCCCAGCACTCACATCTGACCATGGGAGACCAGCCTGCCACCATGTTAGAAAGGCCCAACACTTACATCCATCGGCATGGTAGGATACACCATCTACCATCCGGGGAAAGGCTCTTCACTTACATCCACCAGCATGGTAGGAAACACCATCTACCATCCGAGGAAAGGCTCTGCACTTACATCCACCGTCATGGTAGGACACACCATCTACCATTCGGGAAAAGGCTCTGCACTTAAATCCACCGGCATGGTAGGACACACCATCTACCATCCAGGGAAAGGATTTGCACTTACATCCACCGACATGGTAGGACACACCATCTACCATCCGAGGAAAGGCTCTTCGCTTACATCTGACCATGGGAGGCCCAGCCTGCCACCATGTCAGAAAGGCTTAGCACTTACATCCGACCATGGGAAGAACCAATCCTACCACCATGTCAAAAGGGCTCTGTACTTACATCTAATCATGGGAGGAACCAATCCTAGCACCATGTAAGAATGGCTCTGCACTTACATTTGATCATGGGAGGAACCAATCCTACCACCATGTCAGAAGGGCACACAGACTCATCACTTCCCCTTGGAAAGAACCTCGATCTAGAGAACACCTAGCTTCTCCCTGAAGTACTCAAACTTCACTCTGGCTAATGCCTTGGTCAACACATCGGCTATATGTTCATCCGTCGCAACATAATGGAGCTTCATTGCTCCTTTCTGCACCATATCCCTGATATAGTGATATTTTATCTTGATATGCTTCAACTTGTCATGGAACACCGGGTTCTCTGAAAACTTCACACAACTCTGGTTGTCACAATATATATAAGTAGCATCCAACTTGAGATCAAACAAATCATATAGTAGCTTCCTCAGCCACACTGCCTCACAACTAGCCGAACAAGCTGCGACATACTCTGCTTCGGTTGTACTCAGTGCCACACAGGATTGCTTCCTGCTAAACCAAGAGATCACACTTGATCCTATACTAAAGAAGCACCCCGAATTGCTCTTCCTATCAATGGCATTGACTGCCCAATACGAATCCACTTAACCTTCCAGGTTAATATTTTGATTCACCCCATACTTGAGCCCATAATCAACTATACCCTTCAGGTACCTTAGAATATGCTTTGTAACAATCAGGTGAACATGTCTCGGATCTGTCAAGAATTGGCTCAATGTGTTCACAGCAAAACAAATATATGGTCTTGTATTCATCAGGTACATCAAGGAACCAATCATTTGACGATACATCGTAGCATTAACCAACTCTGATGAAGCATCACTCAATAGCTTCAGGTTTGATGCCATAGGTGTGGTCATGGCCTTGTAGTCCATCATTCCGAACCTCTTCAATATCTCTACTGCATACTTCCCTTGTCCAAGAGAGATTCCATCTGTATTTTCCACACCTCCAGGCCTAGAAAGTAGTGCATCATACCTAAGTCCTTCATCTTGAACTCAGCAGCAAGCTTCGTCTTCGCATCAGCAGTCAACCCATCCTCACCTGTTACAAACAAGTCATCTACATATAGTAGGAGTATCACAGGGTTCCCTTCCTCAACCTTATAATAAAGGTTGGAATCCGCTTTACTCTCGGTAAATCCTAATCTAGTCAGGAAGATTTCAATTCTGTCGTACCATGTCCTGGGTGCCTGTTTCAAACCATATAGGGCTTTCTTCAATTTACACACATGAGTTTCCCTGTCATGTGTCTCAAAACCGAGTGGCTACTCCACATACACTTCCTCTTCCAATACACCATTCCAGAAAGCAGTCTTGACATCCATCTGGTGTATCTTCCATTTCATTATTGTAGCCAGAGAAAGTACTGATTTGATGGAAGTGTATCTCGCTACAGGTGAAAAAAAAAATTCATAATCTATTCCTTCTTTCTAGGAGAATCCACGAGCCACAAATCTTGCTTTATATTTCTCTATGCTGCCATCTGTAGCATGCTTGATCTTGTAGATCCACCTAGAAGTCACAATAAACTTCCCCTTTGGTCTTGGGACAACATCCCAGACATCATTCTTCATGATCGTCTGGTACTCCTCCATCATAGCATCCTTCCATTCTTTCTTCTCTACCGCTTCTTCATAGTTGGAAGGTTCTTTATTAATGATGTCACATAATAGGGCTACATATCCGGAGTAGGACCTAGTTCTCTTCCTTTCTCTGTGCATTTATTCCAGAGCCCCATATCTTTCTGCACCTTGGATAGCCTCTTGTACCCATGTAGGTTTCCTCTTGTGAGGATTCTTCTCCTGGGGTGGATCTATAGGTTCCTGGGGTTCTTCTATTTCTCAATCTTCATCGTGAGTTGCATCATTCATACTTGTATCTTTAAATCTGGGTGCTTCTGCTTCTTCAAGGTCTTCAACAGGTCTCTTTCTAGATTTGTTGTAAGCTAAGTCTTCGTCAAATGTTACATCTCTGCTGATGTTGATATTCTTGAATCCTAGGAAGAATATTCTGTAATCCTTCAAGATTTCACTATATCTCACAAATGTACCCTTCTTTCCTGAAAGATCTAACTTTGTCCTCTTTTCTTTTGGAATGTGTATGTACACTAGACAACTAAATATTGTGAGATGACTGAGTTCCGGTTTCTTGCCGAAGAAGACTTCTTCAGGTGTCTTGTTCTCAAGTACTCTATGCAGAGTACGATTCTGTACATACACAACCGTCCTAGCAGCTTATGCATGGGAAGATATTGATCATGAAGCATTTCCCTTGCAGCTTCCATAATCATTCTATTCTTCCTTTCTGCAACCTCATTCTGTTGTGGATTATATGGAGTAGTAAACTCCCTCTTGATCCGTGAATCTCTACATAATTCTTTGAATTCTTTTGATGTGAATTATCCGCCATTTTCTGATCGAAAGGTCTTTATTTTCTTTTCTATGTGGTTCTCGATCAAGAATTTGAATTCTTTGAACTTGCTGAATACTTCATCTTTGTTTTTGAAGAAGTATATCCATGTCTTCCTAGAAAAATCATCAATGAAAGAAACATAGTATACATACCCACTTAATGAACTATATGACATCGGACTGCATACATCGGAGTGTATGATTTCCAAGATTCCTTTTGCCTTGTTCTTGCTACTTGGAAATTTCTTCTTTGTGTTCTTTCCTTTTGCACATCCTTTCCAAACACCTTCATGTTTTTCTTGTATTTATGGAAGACATTCAACAACTTTTCTTGCAAGTGGTAGTCCCCTATAGTGCACATGTGCAAGCATTCTATGCCAAAGTTCATTTGGCTCTACCGAGTCATGGACCAAGGCTTGTTCTAGTTGGTCCTTTAGCTTGTATAAGCCTCCCTCTTGTTCTCCAATCACTACTGCATCATCTATAGTCTTTCCCTTTTGCCACATAAGGACTTGGCCATCTACAAATGCAACACTTATGCCTTTTGCATCCAATGCAGATATGGAGAGGATATTCTTCTTTAGTCCTGGTACAAACAAGACATCCTTCAACTTCATAGAATTTCTAGAGTATAGCTTATAGGAGGATTCACCGCTACATTTTATTGGATACTCGTAGCCATCCCAAAGTTTTACTTTGTGGGGTGAGTCATGTTCGAATAGTTTCACAAAAGATTCCTTGAATCTCGTCATGTGTTTGGAATCCCCACTGTCTATAATCCAATCATTGCTTCCATGTGTGACAGTTCCCGTGAGGGAAAAAATCAAAACATACTCTTCGTCACTTGAAGAATATTTGCTTTCTTGTTTGATTCTCTTCCTGGGAGGATCATCATCCTCTGCAGTGTGAGCATGATTTTTTATTTTGTCCTTCTTCTTGTGAGATTTACTCTTATTTCTAGAACAATATCTGGCAAAGTGTCCTCCCTCATCACAAGTAAAACATTTGAGTTTAGATAGATCTCTGTTAGATCTTCTAGGGTATCTTTCTAGTGAGAATGCTTACCTTTTGGATGATGATAGTCCCTTCTACTTTTCTTGGAGTGTACTATGAGAGATTTGTCTTCACTTCCCATTTTTTCTTCTCGGGCTACTATTCTAGCTTCTTCTTGTGAGCATTCCTCCCATATTCTACTGAAGGTGACTAGCTTTCTTCTAGCACAAATCCCTTGAATGAAAGAGTCCCATGACCTAGGGAGACCATTCAAGGCGTTCATCACAATTTCTGCATTCTCTACTTCTTCATCTACTGCTTCAAGTTCTTCTTTGATCTAGGAAACCCTTGTAAAGTATGACTGTATGGTCTCCACATTCTGGATCTTCACATTCTTCAATTGATTTCTCAAAGTCATCTTCTGATTTATGTTCTTCCCTTCAAATAGCTTGGTTAAGGAATCAAACATCTCTTTAGGTGTCTTTAGGGAGGACACATGTGGTATGAGGTGATCCTTGATTGAATCAGCAATAATCCTTTTGGCCTTGATCAAGTTCTTCTTGTGTAAGGCCTTAGCCTCATCTCCCTCTGGAACTGGAACCTCTTCATTGATGTAGGAGTCCAATTCATTTTCTTCAAGAACTAGTGAGATCCTATACTTCCATGCTCATAAGTTATCAACTCCCTCAATATTTTCATCAAGATTGGTGTGATGATACATCTTAACTGAGAACCTCAAATGGAAATACAAAATATTTAGATCTTACCAATTTGAGAAGTTGAAAACTGGATCTAGAACTGATCTTCTGCAGTGCTAGTTTTCTGGTTCCGGGGAAAATTAGGATTTTACTTCCCTGGAGTTCTACTCAACCTAAAAATTCGATCTTGGTCTCTAAAATTCAATTTTCAGGAGGAGAGTAAACCTATGCTGGGATAAGCAAAAGTTCCACTTCTGTGAAAAGACCTAATTTCCCGATGTAGTGGTAGGTCAAAAACTGAAAAAGCTCAGAATCAGATTCTGCTTCAACAAAACGATGCGCCCTTCAATGGAGAGTCAACCTAGCCTCCTTTTGTTGATAGATTGTGGAGAGAGACCCAAAAAGTAAGAAGCCCTAGCTTCTGTAGTTGCATAGTGTCTTCTTCTCAGGTTAGCTCTGATACCATGTTCAATTTTTATCATTTAAGCAATATGATCTTAGGATCTTATATGAGAGAATAACATGCACAACAATCAATAACAAGAGACAATAGACACAAATATTTTCCTCGGGGAAACCATAAAGGAGAAAACCCTGCAACTTCCTTAGAGATAGAATAAGCATCAATGGCAGTAGTAAAAACCCAAAGACAAAAAGATGATCTCCAACAGTTGTTCTCTCTCTCTCACTTGAGAAATATTCTCCTCTCTCACCTATGCGCTATAGTTGGGTGAGTGTGTGTATCAAATAAATAGGCTCACTCTATATTTATACTAGTTTCTGAATTCATAATTACTTACCAGGGCCGACTTCTCTACGAGAGTCTAATAACCCTAGTGCCCCACAACTGCGGGGACTTTGCCCCTTGATCAACAAGGAGGGTTAACCTCTATGACTTTACATGACTTGATTACATTAATGATTCTCCCAATAGGAACATCAGGGATCAATGAAATACAATATATGAAATATACAAGTGAATACATTCTGAAGTTACAAATACATCAACACCAACCTCCTTTAGTTTTTGGTAGTTAGTGACTATTCAAGATTAGTTATGCTTTAGTTACATTCTGTTAGATGTCCTCCAGCTCAATTAGCATCAGTCTTGCAAGGATGCATGTGGGAAGACACCTATTTTCACCTACTTCTCACCTACCACATCAGTTCAACTAGTTTAACTGATTATAACTGCTGGAGAGACTGAATTAGACATATGGAGTTATCTAGTTAGCTCTGATAATGTTTTAGACACTTCTACTTATCCAATCATTCAGTCTTGAGTTGGTATATTTGAATCATATCCACATGATTCGAATTCTGCTCTATGTAACATTGTTTTATACTACTGGGATTAATGAAGTTTATACTATAATTATACTGAGAAATACTTGTTTGTTTCCTATGAGATTTGTTTTGTTCAGTGGGTATTATTCATTAATTTACATTGCATAATAATTAAAATCTAATGGCACTCATTTCCTGAAGATCAATGGCACATTAATTCTAATAAAACTATCTAACCATAAATTACTCTAACATCTAACCCTAAACTAGGTTTGCATGAGAAAGTTGTGTGAGGACCTATGGAAACCCTAGCACAAGCCCTAGCCAACCTAGGGCTTCCCAAGAGGATGGATAACATAATGGATAAGGGTCCTAGGTTAAGAAACTAGCTTAGGAAAACTAAGGAGAAACCCTAGGGAACTATTACAGGAAGACGTGTCGTTGTTTGCTGAGGTGACAAGAAGAAAGGGTAATGGCCTATCCTAGGGAAAAGTACAGCTCTAAGGATACCACTAAGACTCTGACATGCACATCCACCAACATCCAACAAAAAGGTAAGAAGCCTGACCTCCGTGTTCTTGTGTTCATCCAACAAATCGAAGCATCACCAAAAGCAGAGATTCACCTTGTAACACCCCGGTTTTGACCCCGTTGCATTAATGTATATGATGTATATATTGTAATTAATTGTGGTGAGGAGCTAAAGGCAAAAGCACCACCATCGATTTATTGTTTTATGTTTCGGCAATTAAAATCGTTGTCAAAGGTATATTTCATGCTAGCCGGTACATTATGATTTTTGGCATCATGTAAATATGCTTTTTATTTAAAAACCCCAACCAGCTATGTCTATGCAACAAGTAATGAGACGGGGGCATGATTTTCCTAAGAAATAGGGAGGGAAAATATTTAAACCTTTGGGTCAATGGGGAAAAGCCAAATGTCAAAGGGAGAACCCATCAATTAGTCAACTACCCATTTTGTCTTTTTCCCCAATCATTAAATTCTGCCAGAATGTGGTTGAGTTAGTTATTGCATGGGGATGGGAAGAGTATGGGTAGTAATTTCGAATTTGGGGAAAACCAATTTTGACTTATGGGGCAAGTAATCACCCAAAAAATGCATGCCATTTTCTCATACATGGACGTTCTTCATTTTTTTGGCTCACGTAGGGAAGCTTGGGAGCTGTTCGTACCTCCACGTTTTTTGCTGGTTGAGTGTTCTTCCTTCACGATTGGGATCCTGGGAATTTCTATCATTATCATTCACCACTTTTGGGGCTCTCTCAAGCGACTGGGAATTCGCTATGTGTAAAATTCATTTTGAGTTGTTGTGGGTGTGTTTTTCCCTCACGTGGTAGTCATTTCCTCATTCCCCTGAGTTGTGGATTCGTTTTTGATGATGATATGTGGTTGGGTTCCTTTCCCCAACGTTTTGTTGCATTTCCCCAATGTTTATCAAGATGAAAATCATTTTTTTGTTCTCAGCACTGCAATTGTGGTGTATGGAATTCGTTTTTGGCCACGTTAGGGCCAAAACGTCCCTGGGATACGATTTGTTGTAGTGGGTTGTTCCTACTCTCCTTGGCAACTAATTTTGTGGCTGAATTGTTTTCCTAAACCCAGGAATGGTGTATATTGTAGTGTGTACAATTGGTTTTTGGACTGTGTAGGAGTGGGAAGGAGTTTGCTTAACAAACCTAGTGTTTTGTAGGAGCCTCATAGACAGAACTAGAGGGTTGGTTCTCTTCTCTACACCCGTTGAATAGCATTGGAAGGGAATTCATGGTCTGAGGGACTGTGCAACAGAGAAGGGAATGATTCCTTGTGTTGGGTATGTGTGGATGTGTTAGGAGTCAAGCTAGTTTGGTGTAGGCATCCTTAGCTTTTTAGTGAGCCCACTAGCTTAGCAGACAATGCTTCCATCTCCTGGTAACCTGATAAACCCAAACATGTCTTTGGCTTGACTGAGTTTGACATAACTTTGGCTATGTGTGAGTCTGCTTAGTTTCCTTTTCCTTGGGGAAATCATGCCTAGCTCGGGGGTGGCAGTGTTTCTGAGAGATTAAGGATCACACTGGCCTATGGTTGGGTGGAACGTTGCAGCGGCATAGCTGGTTGCAGGGATCTTCATTCAAAGATAAGTATTCTTGTGTGATTACTCATGCAATTGTATTGTTTATGTGAATTATTATGAACATGCTAAAATGTGTTGAATGCTTGAATTTAATGTAATTGCTTTCGCTGAATGTTGATTCTTTAGGCATCTATGTATCTTGGTTCAATGCATTTTATTTTACGTTTTATGGGGCTAAATCCCCAGGTTAGATCGTATTATGGTAGTGTCCTCTTCACTTGTCGTAGGGTCGGGGATGTTACACAACCAAGAATTACTAGAAAAATAACTTGCATTAACCATAAAACTTCTTCAAGAGGAGCGCATCCATCTAGAGAAACCCTAAGAAGGGTAAAACAAGTGCATAGTGATTTATCCCATAAGTTCTGGTTTACAAATAAAAGTGAGGAGATCTATTTATATGATCTCACACTCACTTTTACAAATAAAATCCAGGTCGACATGCCTCAGAACAAGTAAATTCATAATTATTAAATGTCAACTTAAAATTAAAATAAAATATAGCCTAAGGTAGGCTTAAGGTAGGCTACATGGGGTATTTGCATCCCCATGTGCCAAAACATGCTCAAATAAGTGAATCACTTTGAACGAAATTCCAAAGTGAGGTGGAGAGAGGGTGTATTCCCCATGTAACCCCTAGAATGCTATAAAATCCCTCAACGCCCTCCTCAAAGCATGGAAATAGACTGGCTTGGAGGATGTCTTCCTTTAAGGAAAGAAGTATAGGGAGAGCAAGGGACCATTGACTCAAGGGAAAAAGGGTGTACAAAGTGGTTGCGAGTGTCTTGTAGCTAAAACAAGAGCCACTAAAGTGTGCAAGCAAGAAATGGAGCCATGAGACCCAGCAGTCAACCTTCAAGGTCCCTTGACACCAACCCTAAGGTTAAAAACATCTTTAACGGGCAATCAACAATGACATTAAGACATAGTATGCTTAAAGGAGTACCAAAGGGTCCATCAATGACCACCATTACTCAATAAAACCCCTCCAGGTCGAAAAAATGGCCCTCTTTCCTTGGGGTACACCTAAAGGTGCGCTAGGTACAAGTGCATCATAACACTAAGGAAATAAAAAAATATAGAAGAAACTAGAGAGATGAGTATTTTAATGATATATTTCCACACAAAAATAAATAAAAATAAGTAAACAATACTTTTTATTTATTTTTATATATTTGGAATATTTTTTTATTTATGTTTATATATTTGGGATTGATGTTGTTGAATCTATATGAATATGTAATTTCACATTTAGAGGCATTCCAAAAAAATGAAGGTTTGTTGATTTTACAATCCAAACCATAAGGTTTCCATGTTAAAGATTAATTTGAAGCAACCATATCATCAATTAGTAGGTGATTGGAAAATCTCCTGCTGAATAAAAATAAATTTCAAATAATCATGTTACAAAATGCATATGTACTAAAAAATACGCACACATTATTTTTTCCACAACTTTCTACCTTGGCATCAGTTTTCATAGTTCTTTGGATCATTAGAAAAGGTCTTCAATAGATCTACAAGATTATGTTTTTACATATATAATTATTATTTTAAAAGAAACATAAAATAAATATCTAGGCCATGATTGACACCTCAAACCGCAACATAATCTTTTAATGGGAATATTCCGCCTCGATTCAGAATATGGGTTCTCTTAAGAGGATTTTGACATAAGAGATGCATTTCAAGGAAAAATATTGTAAGGGGAAGCAAACATGTGAATTAGGCTCTAAATGAAGCTTGTAGCATTTCAAACCACCACATTGTCCTTCTAAAGTGGATACTTGTCCTCCAAGTAGAATATAGCTGCTCCTATAGTGCCTTGGAAAGAAGTGATTGTTCTTGAGTACTTTCTAATAAATGTGGGAGGAAAATAAAGCTTGTATACACTATATGAATCATTTAGGGGCTAAGGGCCATGAATAAGTAAAAAAACCATAAAACATGGTATGCATAGGAAATAATTTTCATAAAATTAGGGAATGAATACAAATATGATATTTTATGCAATGGGGATGAGTCTTAGACCATGTCTAGGAGATAAATTGATAAAACCAGGCCATAAATAAATATTCTTGAGCTAATAAGCCATGATAAAGGCATCAAACCATAAAATGGTCATTTTAAAGTGGATCTTTGGCATACTAGTGGGATTTGGATGGATTTAAGGGCTTTTGTGTAGAAGGGAGGGGGTCTTCATGCCTTGATAATAAATCAACCTTTAATACCTATTATCCATCAAAATAACCTCAAGTTGTGCAACAAAATACCTTTACAGGTTATCTTTGGTATCCAATTGAAATACGGGTACCATTATGAGGTATTATGTGGTAAGGATAGTCTTTATGTGTTGGCCATGGTTAAGGGAGGAACATAAGGACCTTTATCCATACATAAAGAGTTTAGGAATAAAGGGCCATCAATATTGTATAATGCACATAATATATTGTTCATAAGTGATCATTTTCCTTCAAGTGATATATGGTTACCATTACGATTATTTTTGCACCATGGATGGGTCCCAATACCTTAGGTATGGCCAAGGGAGACACTATGATAATTAGACACTAAATGAATATTTTTGGGCTAATGGGAAAAAAACAAGGTCTTGAACTACAACAAACATCCTCTAAAAGTGATATTTTCCATATGAGTAGGATAAGGTCACCATTAGGATTTTTTGCGTAGTAGGTATGGGTTTGACAAGACCTTGACAATGATAAGGGGAGGGAAATAATATCCTTAATCCTAAATTATTTTTATAGGTCTTATGTGTTAACAACCCTACCTAGCAGAGGTTCGAAAAGATCATAGTGAATAAAGGGAAGTGGTCGTTTATAATAATTTGGTTAAAATTTGTATGGTATGAAAGTATGGCAAGAGGAGAAAACAATGAGTTATCAAAAGATCTAATGGTGCGAAGCGAAAAGATGGAGATCAACGGCCTATATTGCCTCCGCTCTCCAAAATATGTAAGAATGATAAGTACGTGTGGGCATTCGATGTAATATATGGATCAATGGTTGTCGATCCACTTGATGAGATCTACGGTCTGTGTAAACTCCGCCTTGCGAACCTGCACATTGGTTAAAACAAAGGAGCCCGCAGAATGAAGTACATGTCACTTGATCTAAAGACGGGGAAATAAAGGCGGATTACATCGACGATCGTGGATGAATCCACAATGGGAACTTGCACGTTTGATAAGATGAGGACGCTCAGCGGAATTAGGTACGTGTCGCTTGATCCGATGGATGAAAAATAAAGGTGAAATAGATCGAAGGTCAATGATGGATCCAGAGCGGGAAGTTGCGCGATAGTTGGAAGTAAAGGGCGGTAGCGGAATAAAAACCATTGTACACGTGGTCGACCGTGGTGCGTTCCGGAGGCAAAAGTGGTTTGGTGGAAACCGCCAAAGGGAGCGTCCGGAGTGGGGTCCTATAAAAGCATAGTTGACTTGTTCGGTGATTATTTTATTGGCGCCGGACGATTGAAAAAGATCTGCGTGCTCATCAATGTTCAACTGCTAATTTCGAGCACACGTAGCCACGGTAACAGGTAAGGCTCAAACACCCATAATTCATCTATCTGGTTACCATTATCGACTGAAGTATGGACCAAGAAAAGGAATTGCAAGGGTCTGGTCGTATTTTAGATGACCGGGAAGACTATCTGGTTGATAGGGACCGAGGGGTGTGTGACCGTTTCCTGTCCATAGGAAGTGTATCAGTCAGTAAAGAGAGGTTGTGGCATTATAATTCACAGGGCAATGATGTCTTAAATGTCTGTAAATCATTTTTATATTATTTTGCCGTCGAACAAGCCCTGCATTTTCTTGAATTTGCAGAGTGGTGCGCGGTTAATTATTCCCCTTCTCAAAGAGTCATTGTAAGTCAGTCCAATTCTCGAATACTTTGTAAAATCAATGCCAAAGTCGTCCGCGAAAACTTAAACCTGCCCTACAGTTACCTTGACAACCGTGAACCTATAAATGAGTCTATTCTTGCTGAATTGTACAAAAGTTGTATCACTAAAGTCCATTGCAAATTCCTGTCTAGTATTTTGGAAGAGGGTCAGTCGTTAGATGGTCTTTTCCTACCTTACCATGTTCATATTTTCAAAAATGAAGTTTAGTTAGTAGTATCTTTGGTCTGTCAAATCTTAGGTCTTGACGATGATTGTCACGTAAATGAAGTTATCGTTCGTTTTTTATTAAAAATAAGTTCGTTAGGTTGTGAGTCTCAGTCAGTCCCTGTATTGAGTCTAGATGAATACTTGGCGGAAGAAATACATCTTCAGTTAAGTGAATTCCCAAAAGTCAGGTTCTTTAAATTTCAAACTTACCTGTTGAACATGTTGCTATGTTCAAATGTCACTGAATTACAGTTTTTGAGTACCATCTTCTCTTCTGATTTGCCCAAGCAGATCAACATGTTTGATTTTTCCAATTCAATCATGTTAGAGATATATAAAATGTTGTTCTATGAAATGTTGCCCCGTGTGCTAGAAGAGATGAAGTGCCTGATGCAGTCCTCACCTGAGGATCGAGTCGGAGACTGGTTCCTGTATAAAGATTATACTGTTTTGAGGATATATGGATTCACTGGGGAACCATATAAGTTACCTGCTTTCCTCACTCCCAGAGTTTTTTCATTAGAGTTCATGAGGCAAAGGTTGCACTCAAAGGAAGAACATTTTGGAGCCTTTAAAAAATCTTCAAATATCAAATTCCCTCTCAAGGTTGGCTCTTTTATTTTCAAAAATAAAGGTGCCATGGTGTTTATTGAAAAGCTGTTGGGGAGCATGGAGTTTCAAAAAGAGCCAAAGGCCAATTATGATCCTCACCATATAATTTCCCTGAGGAAGCAGGCCAACAAAAACAAACCATTTGAACACCAGTTTATTGAAGGAATGAATGAAACAACAAATTTGTTGCAGTTTATGGAAACTCCAGGGTCCGATGGAGATGCAAGTACTTTACCAGTTACAGTATCACAAGTGTCAGAGGGTCCTAATGTTTTGATTAAGAGGAGTCTATCTGAAATTGAAAGCATGGAAGTGGATGAAGATGGGTCACACAAAAAGAAAAAATTGTTATAAGTTGGTGGAGTTTCAAGTGCAGAGATTTCTGATGATTTCAAGAGAGTTGATTTAGTCCCAACGGAATCTGTACAAGTAAATCAATTTTCTTTTAAAAGTGTGGATAATTCAGAATCAAGTCCAATTTTCAAATCCAAGGAGGAGGTCAAGGCCAATTATATAGAAAAGCGAAAGCAGTCTCTGGAAGAGACAAGGAATTTACTCCCACGGGTAAGGAGTTTAAGCAATCCAAAAACCTCCTTGATTTTTGCCCAAGATACAGAAAGAAATACCTTCAAATTGGCCATGGTAAATGACAAAAAGATGACAGAGATGGAAGTGAGGTTGGACAAGATTAGTTTACCCGACAAGATACAGCTACACAAGCAAACAAGTGACATTATTTATTCAGACCTATTGCAAGCTATGATGAGAATCAATAAGCTACAAATTTTGGTAGATAAGTTAGAGGTTCAAGTAAAACATGAAAAAGTTGAAAATAAGGCCAATGCCATTCAAATTAAAAAGTTACAAGCAGATATTATCAGTTCAGGAAGTGAAAAAGATAACACCCAAGCAATCAGAAGAATGCTGGAAGAAAAGGACAATGCTCTCCAAGTTTTGAAGAAAAAGTTGAAGATCCCAAACACTGAGCATGTTCAATCATCCGAATTATTGGCACTGCAACAAGAGAAAGACAAGATTTACCAGGAGATGATGGAACATAAAGGAAGAGATGTTAAATTACAAGAGGAAAAAGACAGGTGGGAAACTGAACGGAGTGAGATGATATCTCAAATCGCCTTGCTAAAAAAGGACCAAAATGATGAAAAGGAGATCATGGAGGAATTGATGAGTCAGACTCCCATAGATGAGGACCTGTCTATTGTAAATATTGAGAAGCCATTAAATGATTTTTCTGCAGATGATTTGTTAGTACCTATGTCCAAGGTAAGCCTAAAGGATGAAGAAATAAAAGAGTTAAAGGTAGAAAATGAAAATATCAAGTCCGAATTAGCCAAAGTAAGTGAGAATAAAAATAAAATATTGCAAGACAGAAATCAGCTACAAAAGAAATTCAATGAAATGAAAGAAAGAAACATTGGGAAAGGTCCTCTCCAGGGGGCGAAGCATATAATTTGGGACACCTTATCTATAGAAATCACTAAATTCAGGCACCATCTGAACTTTATCGATGATCAAAGCATATTGATCAATCTGGCCCACCAAAGACTAAAGTTAGTGAATGAAAATATGGAGAGAAGACCCCTTACCACAGCCCAGAACACATTGAATTTTTTAAATTCATTAACAGACCAGAAATTACATGATATGGGAATAAATGACAGAATATCAATAGTACAATGGGCTAAAAGGTTTATCCACAAGCACCATTTAATGAAGGCGGTCCAGGACAAGGCAGATGAAATGCTTTCACAGGTTAATAACTTCGAGCAAGTTTTCAAAGAGCTATTTGAGGATGGCCTGCCTTCCTTTTGGGACGAGGAGGGACGTATGTTTTCTCAGGAGCACTATCACAGCTTGTTAGTTCAAAGCCGCATGGATCATTCTAAATTTGATGATTTGGAAAAAGGCCTAACGGGGAAAGCTATTGTGGACAAATTGACAGAGAATTTCGAAATCTTACAAAAATTCCTGATTATCTGGAGAGGATTGCCCAAGGTGTCATATGAAGCTTACATGGAGTTGGAAGTGTCAATTCGAGAGATGATGGAATATGATACCCCAAGCGCGGAGCAATGGAAAGCCATGGAAAGGTTTGGAAAGACAAAATACATCCTTCATTCATGATAACAGATGTCGCGCGCTGAGGAGCCGCTGGGACATGCCTTGTATCAAGTTGATTTTAACTTAGTGATCTGTTAGGATTGAAGCTGTAGTTTATTCCTAGAAGTTAGAAATTTAGTTACAATACTTTAATTAAGCCGGTCATTCAGTTATGAATCTTCTTGGAAGATGAATTATTTTATGTATATATTTGCATCTATTTTATTTGATGGGGGTTGGAACCCATCGTGTTGTTGAAGGTTTTGAAAGATATATTATTTTTGAATAACAAAGAGAATGCATAAGAATTATCAGAGATTCCTATGTCATTTCCATTACAGTCCGTATTTCTTTCCTTATGTGATCGTGTTTTCCAGTGTAACACTTCATTCTGTTTTTCTTCATATCTGAAACACAGTATTGGATGGTTAGAATTCATAATGTTTATGCTCTAATCATCGTTTTGGATATTTTATACATTCTTCTACTAAAGTTAATATAGAACTCATCTTTGATGCTTTGTATTAATGGGCTGTTCATTGTCTCTTCTGTCTCACATGAAC
>LPNX010409450.1:16802-29531 GCA_001517045.1 Pseudotsuga menziesii | reverse complement strand
CCATTTATTTCCTCTTAACTATGGAAATGTTTCTCAACGCTATCTGCAACAAGTTCCAATGGAGGAGTCAAATAGCAATAGTGAAAATTACACAGTAAAATTATAGAAATAGATGTTTTGTAATGTATTCTTCCTTACCATTCATTGAGCTCCTCTCTGTTTTGAGAATAATTTAATATTCTCTACTAAACAGGACCAACCACGTAAAGGTGGAAGCTCATATGGCCCCTCCCCCCACTCACATCACTCTCAACTCCCCAAACCCAATGCCTATACTTGCAAATAACAGTTTATTTCACTATTTCACAATGCAAATAACAATTCATCTACAATGCAAATTATTTCACTCAATAGTTGAAAAATGCTTTCATTAAATCATTCTTTATAACATTCATTAAAACATTCAATCATTCAACAGCTGAAAAAACCATTCATTAACTCATTCATTAAAACATTAATTTAGTAAATGGCAGAAAAAAAATATCAGTAAACAATTCAGTAAAGCATTCATTCATAAAACAGAGGAAAAAACATTACTTTTTTTTTATAAATAAGAATTACTGAAAATTTGCTTAGTCACTTCCTTTTTACTTTTCTTCTCTTTAAATATTTAGTTAGAGTCACATCTTCAGGAATCTGATCACCGGTATCCCTACTAGTTTGCTCAGAAGGTTGAACTTCAGGCGAGGGGCGATGAATTTTTGCAATAATGTCAAAATATTTCATTAATATATTTATATTTTGATAAATACGGGTAATTCATTAAAAAAAAATTACGAATGTGTGTTTTTACCTGCCATGTGCACATCAACGTGTTCAACATTATCTCGTACTGGCCCAACCTGTTCCGTGTTATGATCTGCAGCTACATGCTCTGTAGTTGAATTGTGTAGAATTAGAATTAATGTTCATAAATGCGAATTAGAATTGGAATTAATGTTCACGCGACTCGAATATGCAGTTGGGTTGCTTTAATGTAGACCCTGCTTGTGTACTGTTTATAAACCCCGCACTATTACCAGTTGTTTTTGGCCTTCCGTCCATGTACATGGTGGCTCCTTTATTTTGAGCTTTGTCTTTCAGTTGTATATAATTCACTGACAACCCATATCTACACATACTTCGTGTATATTGGATCAAGCACATCCAATCATTGTAGTTGTAACAGGGTCCAACATACTCCATCAATTCTGTACATCTACCGTATCCAACCTTTATGCCGTCCATGCAAAACAAGCCCAATCCATGCAATGAGGATGGTGCAATTCTATATATCCTCTCATTCACACAAAAATTAGTGTTTACTTTAGGAAGATCGATAGGTACCCATTGTTTCACTAGGTGTTGGTACCTTAAGGGAACGTCGATGTCTCCCACTATCTCATCATCATAGGAACATGACCCCCCTCCTTAGAGAAAAAAATTCATGCGTTTGTCGAATTTTCTTCTAATCTTCTGAAATCTAGTTGATCTAGCACGTGTAGACCTACTAGATGTCTCAGTTTCCCCTATTCTTCCCAAACCCCCTTCACTAGAGGAAGACAGGTCTGACAAATACCTGTTCGGTTCTACCTGCACCGTGGCCAAAAAAAAAATTGGCATAAGCATAGAAAAATACCAGCAAAAAAATGTGGAAAGACTTATAAGAAAAAAACTTTGAAAGACTTGTAAGCCAATAACTTGTTAAAGAAAAAACTTGTCAAGAATGAGTTTCGTTAATAGGTGTGGGCATTTGGTAGCCCTAAAAATTCTAATGTATGCCCCTCTTTTGGTTACATACAAGTCGCCATTCTAACTTATTGCTTGCATTGCCTTTTGCTAACATGAATTGGGTAGGCTTCATAAGCTTCAAATGTATGCTTGTGGCCATTGTACTTTATCCTTTCAATGTTGTTAATCTTGAGATGATATGTTATGCATATGCATCACATATTACACTACAATTTATGCCAATATATGTCTATACAAAACCTGGAGCTTCTCCTTTAATGGACTATCTCCTTCAAAGAACATATCTCCTTTAAGTGGTTTTTAGTTTTCCCATGAATGATTTTGTGATGTTGTAGATGATTTTAGTTTTAGAGTGGATGTTTTAACCTCTGTGCTACTCTGAAGTGCATAAGCCAACACTTCAGAGGCATATTTCCCAGTGGTGGTGAAGAGCGGACATTTCCAGATCTGGCTAGTTGGCACGTTAAATACATTTATATCAGTCCGTAATATTTGTTGATTTATTCCTTTTAGCTTGTCTTGATGATGCTTGTTTTCCCATATTAATTTTCAACCCTAAGGCAACGCTAACTTTTTTTCCCATACTAATTTTCAACCCTAAGGCAACCCTAAGGAATGCAATTGATTAGCTTCACAGGAATACTAGACAAACATTCAAAGGTAACACCTCTAATCTAGGAATCTTGACTACATCCACATCACTAACCTTCAACAAACTGAGAATTCAAGTCCAATACTGAAGTAGCTAATCCAAAGAAACAATAAATAAGAGAGATCAGTAATATGAGGGGATCATCCACCTCAATCATCCAAAGGATGTCAATAGCAATAGCAAATAAAAGACTCAAGTGCTAAGGGCTAGAAAAGCTGGAAAGTGCCCTGATCAGTACATTCACCATCAGTGAATTCAGTAAACTGAAAATGGCCTGAGGCCAAGGTTAATGCTTCTTTGGATAAGCTATCAGCCTTAGTATTTTTTTCTCTGAATATGTGAACTTATTTTAGCTGGATGAAGTAAGGTTCCATATCACGGATACGTTGACACCAACCATCAAGTGAAAGTAAAGTTAGTTATGATCTTCTATTGAACCAATTAATGATGGTTGTGGAGTCACCATGAATGTGCAGAGTGGGAAGGACCATGGATTTAGCACAATAAAGGAGAGTCCATAAAGCAAGTAGTTCAAATTTGGTGTTTGTACTCATACCAACACCCAATTTGAAGCAAAAATAGTGGTCCTAGGTGATCAAAAGATGAACAACTATATCTCCAATTTGATTGGCTGAAGCCCCATCAAAGAAGATGTAGGTACAATTATCGAAATAGTTTATTTATTCAAACTCGGAGGTTGGTTGGAGTGGAATAATGAGTACGGGCCTCCTCCTAAGGTCGGGTTTAATGGTCGTGCTGTGAACACACCTAGCAGCTCTTCATCTAGCGGAGAAACTGAAACCCTACTCTCGGTTCCAGCTGTCTAATTTTCCAGCGTGTTCTGCACTGTGTCCGAGGACAGTATATCGGTAATTTTCGGTGAGGAGAAGATGTTCAGCTCTTGCTACCATGGGTCAACAGAGTTGTCTGCCATGTCTACCAGACCTACTCCCAAATTCACAAAAACCTCCAAATTGAACTGAACTGTCCAAAACAAAATGAGTCGCGACAATGTCCAATTACACTTGTCATTTTTTATTATATATTATTATATATTATATGTATTTTATTAATATTTTATATTATATGTATTTTATTATTATTTTATATTATATGTATTTTATTTTTATTATATATTATTTTATATTATATAAATTGCCATAATAGTAATAGGATATTATTATTGGCTTCTTTTGCTTGAAAGTTGAACTGCCTAAAAGTGCACAAATCTCATATAGGACCCTTTAAGATTCATAATAACAACTATTGTTATAGGATTTTATTCTCCAAATGAAACACTAAAACCATACTTATCGGTTAATATTTGTGTAAGGATGTTTTTCTGATCTTTCCCATAATTTATGATACTAATGGGATTGTATGCAAAAATTTATGTATGCCATAAGAAATCTTATGTATGCCCATCTTTTAGTTAACAATTCTCCATTCTCACTTATTAATTTTTGCATTTCCTTTTCCTAACATTGTCGCTTTCCTTTTACTGGCCTAACCCCTTTTCAACAATAATAGTTGCATATTTAATCAAGTGTTTTTCTACCGAGGTGGCTGAGTCAACCGAGTTGACCCCCAACCGAGCTAACTCGGCCTTTGAAACGATTGGAGTGACAAGTTTGGTACCGAACCAATAAAATCAAGGTATGACTGAATGGATCAGTAACAAAATGGTCAATTCGTCCCAATCCATACTAAATTGACCAAGTGAATGTGGGAATTCATAGACCACACACATGACACTTCAATTCAAAAAACAAATTAACCTAGAAATATAAACATCTAGACTCTAAACCTACTTCGTTGTTGAGTCAATTAGTTTTGTAGGATTCCTATACATCATAACACTATTTGGAGTAAAACACAACTTTCTTTGTGATGCAGGAGCATAGGCTCATGGAAACGAATTCATCCATGGTTTGATCAAAGTCATATGAATTGAGAGACCTAGGGTCTCAACACTTGTA
This sequence comes from Pseudotsuga menziesii, assembly GCA_001517045.1. Lineage (NCBI taxonomy): Eukaryota > Viridiplantae > Streptophyta > Pinopsida > Pinales > Pinaceae > Pseudotsuga > Pseudotsuga menziesii. The sequence continues at coordinate 25,169 of LPNX010409450.1, read as the reverse complement.
AATTATTTTATCTTGATTAAAAATTGAATAATCTGGAAGATGACACTTGTCCTTTCCACTTGTAAATGTTTGGATAAGAGTTGTTAGTTTGTTAGTGAGTCACTGATGACTCGTAGGGGTCAGTTGAGTTTATTAAGGACTCTGTTCCTTAATTATAGGACCTGTAAACAGAATTAGAATAGAACTGAAGGTTTATTTAATGCAGATCCAAATCATTTAGTTAGGTAGCTTAGGTTAGCTCAAGGAGCTTTTTGTTAGGTCATTTTGAGGTGAGGTAGCTTGCAGAAGCTTGGGTAGCTCGAGAAGGACAGAGAGGGAGGAGAGAAACTAAGGTTTTGCCTAAAATTCACTTTCTGAACATGGTTTTTGTAAAACTAAGGTCTGCATAGAGTTATGGTAGTTGGTTCCTGCATCACCTGCCAAGCATGTGATATCTCTCATGAAATGGACCAGCTCAATGAGTAACATTTAAGCATGTAATATCTCTCATGAAATGGTGTATAAAATAGTGTAAGCATGCTTCAAATGATGCCTCAATGAGTAACCTCTTGTAGAGTGGATGTTTTAACCTATGTGCACCCACGTTGAGCTAATGCAAATACAAAAGTTCTATACTCTGGCTAAAAACACAGTCTCCATTTTAACGCCAACACAGAGCATATGATGGCAAGCCAATGGGTTGCGACACCATTTCTACAATGGCGTAGCCCATGGCATAACGCCCCAAGCTCTAGAATATTTCCTGACTTAATTTACAAACAATAAAATCAGAGTGTCATGCATACTTCCAAACCCAAACCATTATTAATGCACAGAGTAAATCCCACAGGATGAAAGCCATGAATCGAACCCAATAAGTCATCAATTCAAAATGTAGCATTAAATATACTACACAGTCCCAAATATTTACACAGTATAATATTTTATAAACATCAAATGAAATCGTATATACCAAATCACATTGCAGTCCTTACATAAAATCCAACACGCAATGTATTTACACAGTGAGGCACGAAGCCTCTTTTACAACAGTCAAACTATTAAAAATGTTAAATGGCAAAGTCATGAGATATGGCACCATTACAAGTAATGGTGCAGCCACGGCCCAAAAATTCCAAACCTCCCAATAGGAGTCCATTAAAAACCAGAGCAAGTTACATTATAAACCCCAAAGGTAGAGTCAACAAGTGCCACACGAAACTCCAACCCAGTAAAGTTTTCCAACTCAGAAATGCTTAGAACGAGAGGAGGAAAGTAAATCTTGCTAGCATGCTTACCATGGCTATGAAGAAGAAATCCCAAATCGATAATGTAGCCTGTGCAAACCCCATAGCGCCTTCACATTCACATGCAGACAAACCAATGATGGCATGAAAAGCATGACCATGCCATGGATAATACAACGAAGCAATGCATTTTTACACAGAGTCGATCTATCTTACGTGCGAATCGATGGGGTCGTCTCCCTTCTCCAAATGCGCAGAGGCCACACTAAACCAAAATGCCAAAAAACATATTGCACAAGCAGCTGGTGACCATTAACGCATACACAAACCCTCAGCTGGTGACCATTAACGCATGCACAAACCCTCACCATAGTTTATGGAATCAACATTATACCATATACCAACCAAGTCATATGTTAAACCCTCTATCCTATGGTTTCGCCACCCTTTAAATATCAGCGCAGACTTAGTACTTAGGACATGGTATTTATACCATAGTCTCCCAACCTTATGGTATGAGCAGTCCTTAACACTATCATATAGTATTTACAATGTTTATCAATCCCGTCTGTGCAAAACTAGAGAAATTGCGTAATTACATCTATAGATGCACTACAAAATGAATGATCACTATAATAGCGACTCACAGATATGAGAGGGGGTGATGTGCAAAGCCCTATTCTAAGTTCATGACCCGAACAACGAGTTTCTCATTTGTAAGGTAAGAAGGTTTGTAAATTGAATCCCTGAATAACCCACTAAATGAGGAAGGGTCTATCTGCATTCAAGCTTGTCCCACAAAGGAGCAAACATCACAGTGCGCACAAAAAACCCTTGTCACAAAAAACATTATATATTATATGTTTTTTATTTTTATTATATATTATTTTATATTATATGTATTTTATTTTTATTATATGTTATTTTATATTATATAAATTTCCATAATAGTATCAGGATATTTTTATTATATCCTAACTTGAATAAAGAACCTTCACATTAATGAGGGAAGAACCATCTACATAACAACACATCCCTATCTTGGATAAATGAAAATATATCTTTGAAGGATGATTGAAAAGTTGAGCATGTGAGCTTGTGAGCATGGTGGTGATGATGATGATGATGATGTTGATGATGATGATTATGATTATGATGTTCATGTCGATGATGACGATGTTGTTGATTATGATGTTGATGATGTTGTTGTTGATGATGATGATGTTGATGACAACGATGACAATGATGATGATGATGATCCTGATGATGATTATAATGATTGTGATGACGACGACGATGATGATGATTATCATCATCATGAGGATGACGATGAAAATGATGATGATGAAAATGATTACGATGATGATGATGATGATGATGACGATGACAATGATGATGATGACGATGATGATGATGATGATGAATATTATGATGTTGATGTCGACGATGACAATGATGATGTTGATTGTGACAACGATGATGACGATGATGATGATGATGATGAAGATGATGATGGTGGTGATGATGAAGACGATGGAAATGATGATGATGATGACAATGATGATGTCGATGATGACAATGATGATGACGAATACGATGACAATGATGATGATGATGATGACAATGATTATGACGACGACGATGATGATGACGATGATTATGATTATGATGATGATCATGATTATGATGATGATGATGATTATCATCATCATGAGGATGAGGATGATGATGATGTTGATGATGAGTATCATCATCACGAGGAAGACGATGATGATGATGACAATGATGATGAAGATGATGCACCATTTGTATCATCATCTGTGTCAACATTGTAAGGATTGGCCATATCATCATCATCATCATCATCAGTTACGCTCATCGTGTCATCGTCAGAATAATCTTCAATGGCATTGTCTGCTACATCATCTGATTCAGCTATTCCTTGGACATATTCTGTTGGATCATCATCGTCAGCTAACTCAATTTGATCATGCTCTTCGTCATCATATTATTCTTCTAGAGAACCCTCTTCATTACCATCATCTAGGTTATACTTTACCAACCTTCCCCTTTGATCGTGTCTCACAACAAATGACAATCCCGCTTTACCTGGAACATTTGATTAAAATACTTGTTCACATTGGCTTGGAAGAACATAGGTCTCTGTTCCTCGCTCAAAGAACCTTGTGTTTACCATGGTAAATCCATTATCATGTTCAATAATAGTTCTATTAGGCTTGCGTTGATTCAATCGTAACCTGTACCATTTGACAACGAATAGAACTACCTTAAAGGATTTAAAGTCACACTGTATAATATCTTCCAAATACCCATAGTATTGATTTTCTAAGACTTCTGGATGTCTGTTAGTTCTAGATGAAACATTGGTAACCTCAAAGACAACCAAAAACCTAGAATATGATGTTTTCTTTGTTTCATCCAGTTTTTTGATCCAATATCTACCTCCATTGCATACCATAGCCTTATGGTGTTTTACCTGCAATAAGAAATACACGAAAAAATTACACAACCAATCAGTCCTTATGCAACAATACATGGAAAAAAAGAACATGTACGTCAATAAGTATCAGACAAAATAAAAGATTTAGAGGGGTATTTGATTAATTATATGCTTTCCATTTTATCTTTTACACCATATGCCAAATCGATTTCCTTTTCTGTTAGATTGTTATCTCTATTGCGTTGTGCTTCTTTTACCAATGAATTTACACCTTCCCATGATATTCCATGACCCGATTTTGCGCATCGTTCAATCCATACCTTCATCTAGTCAAGATTGTTTGCGATGTATAAATGAATTGCATCCCATTCTCGACCAACTGTTTAATGACAATAACCATTAAAATCAAAGAAAGGTGTAAATCTCCTGAACAAAGACATATATGCTCTTAATTGAAGCAATTATGACTAGAAAATACAATTAGAATATGAAGGATATAATAAAAATCCAGTAGCTAATAATTACCTTTCAGCTTCCTCAATATACCTTTCCCCTTTAGTTGCTCCCCTTCAAATTTGTTATTGGAGTCCGGATCACAAATGCGACGTAAATTGAGATTTGACGCTAAAATAGGAATATATTCACTAACATACAACATGTTTTGGTATACCGTATATCCTTCCATCATAGAACCCTCTGGATGTGCTAGTTGTCTCACCAAACCCTTCATAAATTTCAAGTGCCTCTCAACCATCCACATGGACCTTGAGTGCACAGGTCCACACAACTCAATATCCTCAACTTGGTGTATGAGTTAGTGTTCCTGTGCATTGAAAAATGGCGATGGTAGATGCTTCTGCATTTCACACATGAGACGAGGAATTTCTTTCCTCCAATACTTTATATCTTCTTTATGGATTTCTTTAGATGTCAACCATCTACAAGTGATGCAAACCAATAATGATATTTAACAAAAATAAACATTAAATTACAATATATGCTAAAATAGTGCACAAAAAAAAAAATATAAATTATTATACGGAGAATTAAAGAAACACTAAGCACATGCAAGTAATCGCTAGTTACCTCGTGTATTTACCAAGATTATATATAACTTATTTGACATTGTTGTCGAAGTTGTCCGGGAGAGAGAGAGGTAGAACATACTGTATCAATATACAAACCATGCCATTTATTAAAAAAAGAGTATGCAAACAAGAAAAAATTATATGGACATAACAATAATAATTACCTTGATGAAGACATGCCAATCATGTGTTTTGACCCCTGCAAAATCACCTTTTTTAGTTATGATATTCTTCAAGTTTGCACAAAAACTGGTGGGAAATTTAATTTTCCACATTACTTCTTTGACAACATTGCTTTGTTGCTCCGTAAACATCCATGGAATTGAGTTTATATTAACTTGTTCTCCGTTGGTATGAAATTGGATGATGTCTTTCATTGCATGGTTGCTTTCTTGAATGTCTTTTCACACTTTCACAACTTTATATTTATCTCTCCTTATCTCTAGTAGTCGCGATAAGGTTTCAGTAACATTCTTTCCAATATGCATTGTCTCAAACAAATGAGCAATTTGTAGGTGCTCATAGTAGGGCAACCTGCTGAATTGAATAGGATAAATTTTCGTTCCTCGTGGAAGACCATTAATGCCTTAATGATCACGATGGACATCATGAATATTAGTTTATAATTAAAAAATTACATCATAAATCAAATATGTCCACTACAACAAACAACTCACAATAAAAATTACAATACATAAAAATTCATATACGATGATCCATACATACCATGATGACAATTTCTATTGTATTGCATCTTCCAAAGGTGAGGTGTCATTCTTCGTGGTTTTAATGTAGTCTCCTGCTTCTTATTGAAAAGATTTCTTTCAGTTGTTCTATACCTGTGATTCCTAGAGAAGAAATTCCTATACTCATCAAACACCTCCTTTCTTAAGCTTTTTGAACATCGAGATTTTATCTTAGGACCACAAACTAGACATCCAAATTTACCCTTTGTCTGAAGACCTACAATATTTACATATGGAATATCTATGTCAAATATAATCATTTATAAAATATTCTAACTACTCCATATCATTAAATGCAATTAAAGTGGAACTTGAAATTACAAACCACAAAATGAAGTTAACCCAGGGGCATCGTGTATTGTCCATACAACCATTGCATGGAATTGAAGTTTCCTTTTTCATATTGGTCTAGATACATCATACATAGTTATGCCATTCCATAACTTCAGTAGCTCATCTATAAGAGGTTCGATGTATACATTCATATGTATACATTCATATCTTTGACTTGGAACTTACCTGATTCATAATTTGAAGAACATATAAAATATATCATTATGAGAACCATTAAGATATATAAACCATGCAGAAGAGTAAAATAATATATATATATATATATATATATATATGAAATTAAGATACATATTACGACAAATGAGATGCCACAACTACATTATAAATAAAACAATTTTCGTCAAAAAAACCTGGAATAATCATCGACAACATTATGTGCTCCCTCTTTATTGACAACCATGGAGGAATGTTATTGTTGATAACAAAAATAGGCCACACCGTGTAAATGGATTTCATCTGTGCAAATGGATTAACACCATCTGCTACCAAAGAAATCCTAAGATTACGCCGTTCTTCTTTAAAGTGAGGCCACTTTTCCTCAATATCTCTAAAAGCAGTACCATCTGCAGGCATTCAGATAACATCATCTTGACTTATGTTCTTGGCATGGTAATCCATAAATTGTGCTATGTTTCTACACCTGAACAGTCGTTGCAAATGTGGAATGATGGGAATATAATGAAGAACCTTTTGAGGCACCTTTTTTGTTACTTTATCTGTACGATATCTACTTACATGACATTTCGGACATTTTGTTGCAAATTCATGCTGATTATAATATATAGCATGGTCATCGGGGCATGCATGAATTGCTTCATAATGCATTCCAATCTCTTTCATGATGGAAGATAAATCTCGAAATGTGCGAGGTAAAATATTTGATGGTGGTAACAAAAAATTAGCTATCAAGCTACAATTTTTTTTTTGTTAATGTAATAAATAAATAATATTAACGAAACACGCTTCATCCATATGATGATCAATAATGAGTTAACAATACAATTATTAGAGGACTGCAAATAAAATTTATCACGATCCTATATATGTGATGGATTATTTTAGATACCTTAGCATACATGTGATTGCAATGTTTCAAAGACCATTTATAACCTTCAAGTTCATTATCAACAATATAGTAGAGAGAAGATTTGTTTTGGAGCCTTCATAAAGGGGTTCATATGCCTTATCGAGAAGAGGTATATCGTGAACATCATCAAAGTCATCATCATTTTCATTATCAACATCATCGTCATCCATTCTAACGTTAAATAAATCATGGATCAATGTTTTTGTACCATCATCTTCAATTAAATCATCGGCATGATCATCTTGTTCAATATGATCATTCACTTGTTCTCCATTAAACATACACGCTCCATGATCCTGATCCTGAACTTGTTCTGAAAGCACTTCCTCTGGACGACATGCTATAGGGTGTCTTTCCTTTAATATAAATACATGGAAACATCAATAGATATACATTAATATATGGAATAAAAAATACATACAATTACAAAAAAAAAAGAATATAATAATGTTTATAATGCTAAACCTACAAATGGACGATATTCGTTCCCCCCCTCAACGTGTCCATGTTCCCTGCAATGTTTTGTGGCTGTTGATATCAATATTCTTCTCCTCTTAAATCCCCTGCATTAAGTACATGGATAATAACATTTTCCATCACCCCTTCGTTTCGCTGCATCCCATAGTATAGAAAGCAATTGTCAGTTGTCTTCGTTTGGATCCGGAATATTTAATCTATTTGACATTTTGTCATAAACTTCGTTAATGAATATAACCAGTTTTCTTAAAAAATCAAGTTCCACGCATCAACCACGCATCAAGGTTTTGTCAAACGGAGAGAAATCGAAGAATAAAAAAATCTTGGCAAACTGTCTATCAATGAAAAATAAAAATTCCCACAATCGCCCGTTGAAGAATAAAACTATTCCTGAAAACGTCCGTCGAGGAACAAATAATTTTCACAATCGTCCGTTGCTTCTACAACAAACATGTCGAAATGTTTAAAACAATTTATATTTATAATGGACATGCGTTGGATATTCGACGCCTTGAACATAATTACCGTTTAAAGTATGGGACCATAAAATTTAAAATCATGTAAACCTTAATTGTTTTTTCACAAAAAAATCTATACTAACTGTCGGATATATGACTTGTTTTTGGTTCATGGACGTCGAAGTTCTGACATTTATGTGTCAAATAACTGCCACTACGGGATTCAGACATCCGACGCCTATCCGGCACGGAAGTGTCGGATAATCGATGGAGTTAGATGTCACAACCCCAATTTTTCGCAAAAATTTAAATTTTTTTGAGTTAACAATAAATGTTATAACCTGCGGTTTTACTAACAGCTAACAGTTAACCTCAATCTTAGTCAAGTAAGTGGTTTCTTAACAATTTATTTTTCATAGTAGAATAAAAAATAACTTTTGTGTAATATCTGCTTCAGATTACTGATTATC
>LPNX010409450.1:2060-16671 GCA_001517045.1 Pseudotsuga menziesii | reverse complement strand
ATATATATATATATATTTATTAATGTTAGCATTATTTTAATTGCAAGTTAAAAAGCTTAGTACAATAAGCTGCTAAACACTAGACAGTTGCTGCAAGGTAAAAGCATTTGATTTACATCAGTTGTTCAGATAAACAAGCTTAAAGGAAGTATAATGTCAGTATAGTATAATTGAGACTTTATCATTAGAATTTCAGTTATTTGAATTTCTTCTTTAGTATAAATGTTTAATAATACTCATAAGCAATTGTTTTACTTGATAATATTTTCACAATATTATCTTGTCTTGCTTGTATAATCGTTTTCCCTTAAAAGTTATTTTTATAGGGTACTCATAGCCTATTATCTTATAAACAGTAAGAACTTTGGAATATAAAAACTAATACCATCAAGCTCTTCTACAAGAGCTTACAGCTACCCATACTTTGTTCCTATAGTTTAACTCTGAATTTTACTTACTTTTGAAAATGTAAAAGGACCGCTTTTTATCATATTATCAGTTTTATCTATATAACCTTATTAATGTCCACTAGACAATTTGATGAACATAAAACCAAAATGAAGTATTCCCAATTATTAATAAGTAATGTCACAAAACTATACGACATATTCTTGTGATAATACCATTATCTTTAAAAAAAGTACTACTCCATAGATTTCGTTGCTATAGGAGTTATCAATTCATTTATAAATCTTAACTATACATAAATGACTTGTTTGATGAGCCAATAATCTACAAAAGTTTGTTATTGTCACAAATTCGAATCTAGCCTTAACTTCTTGGCATTATTATAAGATACTTCTATAAAAGTTAGACTCAGAAAATTTCCTAATTAAAAGGGTCTACTATACCCAAGCTCTAATAATGAGTGGTTTAACAAGGGTTATCTTACCATGCATTTACATTCCAAACTTTATTGATTTCAAGTTTTCAAGGTACAACTCAAGGGTCTTAATCCTTTTTACTAGAGTTGCTATGGTCTTGTAATAGTTAATATGCATTCTCGAAAACCATATTAAGGACTTAACTAAGTCTAAATCTAAAATATTAACATGTATCCTATGCTATCTAACTTATTAAGACTAAGTTAGAAAGTAAATATGCCAACACTCAACATGTTATGATAATGTATAACATAAAACAATATATGTTAAAGTAGTGAGGGTTTGGCATAATCCATGTTGGGTTTTAAGCTTGTAATTACACATGGTTCAAAGCTTGGTCAACGTACACTCTTCTACGTTAATGACTTGGTGATTAGGTGCTAATAATTTGTAATGCTGATGATTAGAGATTGGCTCCACATTATTGGGTTGTTGATAATGTTTTTACCCCGTGCTATGAAAATCAAACAATAATATAATCCTCAAGCAAAAACTATGGAACACGACCCTCGTTTGTGGAATAATTTTAACGATACATGGAGCAATCCTGTCCATGTGTGAAGCAGATAAAATGTTCAAGAAACTTGACCTAAAGCATTGTTATCCCGTAGTTTACGCTGCTCCAAGGCTCGTCTTCCATGGCCGCCGGCGTTCTCCTGGTTATTGCCACCTTAAACCTTGACTTTGTGCTGTTGCCGTTCTCCAAGGAGTGGTTTTGATTGTTAAACTTCCTCTGTCAGTCGTGGAGTTGTTCTTTCTTTGTTGAATGTGCTTCACTGCCTGAAACCTTCTCCCCACCGTCCGTGTAGTTGGTGAATCTTCAGTTTCCTTCTCGGCTCTTCGTAGCTTGCTGCTGTGTGAGATTTTCATGAGTTAATAGTTTCTCCATTGTGTCATTGGAAGGTGACAGTGTTTGCGAACCGAATCACTTTAATCATCGTGACAAGTATAATTTTCATACACCATTCTTTTATACTCAGCAAATTTTTAATACAGTAATTATCTTAAGATTCTCACATGTAAAAGGGTTGCTGACAAGGGTTTGCATTTTGCTGCAGATATTCATGGAAGTGTAGCTTGTACAGGGATAAAAGACTACCCTTGCGCCAGCCGTGGCTCGTTGCTCCATTTCTGGTAATCCCCATGGTTTGAAGGATGAGTTCTCACCTTAGATGCAGTTGGGGTGGTTGTTGGTCTCACCCTGGGTTTGAATACCCTTTCTTGTTTCGCCACAAGTTAAACTGTGTTGTTTTTAAGCTGTTTACAGGTTATTATAATTATATATTTTTTAAAAATCAAACCCTCGACAGGGTGATTGCACTTTGTGAATGTAGTATTTTGGTTGAAGCTTAGATTCTTTGTTAGTTTTGGAAGTATATTAGCGAAGATAGATTCACTGCAATATGTGTTTGATAGTTGGTCATTGAGCCGTACTCTGTAAAGAAATAGGGTTTATACTCATTTTGAAAATTTAAGAAGATAAACTCTGTTTGAGTATTTATCCAATTTTTATATGTTTAAATTTGAAAGTTGTACTCACAGCCGTGATGAAAATCTTGAATATTTCATGAAATTCCTTGGTTAGGGTTTAACCTGTAAAACCCTGGTTTGGTTTATTTTACTCTTAAGTTGATAATTATATTGTTTTCTTTATTTTAGTTTATTTGTCCTTTAAGGACTGAAAATGAATTATTTTAATTTTTTTATAATGATTACACATTTTACAAGTGGAATGATTATTAAGTCGGTAATGGCGATGTTTTTAGTTTTAAGGGTTTAAATCCCAATAATTAAGTATATGTTGTCTTTAATAGACTCTGTTTCTTTTATAGAAGCCATTGCGCCTGCTAGATAATAATTGAAATATATTAACCTAAGTATGACCTAGGTTACTATGATACTCAGATTTATTTATAATTTATATTTCAAAATTTATCATTTATGCTCAATTCATGAGCTAGGGTTTTAATCCCCCCCCCTTTTTTTAGGATAGTATTTTCCTATGTTATTACCTTGTAATTATTATTGCTGTATTCATAAATTATTGTCTTATAATTGTTCTCTGTTTTAAGAATAATAATAATAATAATAATAATAATAATATTTACATTTATAATACTATTATTTAAGTGGTACAACTGTTCTTAAGATTATATTAAATTTTGTTTATATGGAAGTTATGACTGGAAGTAGTCTGTATTAATTATGTTAGCTTTATTTAAATTGTATCTGTGAATTACTTAAGATACAAAATTGAAGAACCTCCATACTTATCGGTGTTCTTTATATTTACACTGTTCTACAGAATTATAATATAGTTTACAGAATGTACTTAACTCTAAGTTACTTCTGTCCTTCAACTATTAAGCTAAATACATTACTGTATTCTTTATCATATTATTAATTATAGTTCAAATAGATATAGGAAAATTAAATACTACTAAAGAAAAAGCTATCAGTAATATATTTATACCTATTATCAACATAAACTAGTTGATGAAACTAATTCTTCTATTTCTAAGTAAAAGTACAGTTTACATAAATAAAGACCGTGTAGAAAATAATTGCTAAAATTCATCTACTAAAAGGTAACATATCATTACTCTGAACATGAGTATTCAATTCATTACAATCCTATCATACTTTATATACTTAAACAAACTACCTGTGCTAGAGTACGATCTGGATTACTCCAGATGGGGAAAAACACAGGTAGGATTTATCTTTCATCCCAGTACAGATTTAATCTAGAATAACTAAGAGGTTTAACACAACATATCATAACATCATTCATTTACTGACCATAAATAGAGATTAACTATAACATAGGAATTGAAAGGAAAATGGAACATGTCTTTTTAAGCTGGACGACAACAACAATGGGAGGTCGTTCCTCCCTATCAACTCCTGGAGAGCGCTCAAACAACGACTTCTCAGGACCCCCGAGCCTATTCTGGTCTGCTTGGCTGGAACTAGGTGGAGCAATTAACAAAGTACCAGTCCTGAGACTCAATACCAACTCTGCATACTGCAGTAAGATATTTCGGCTGCAAAGCTGCACTAAATCAACTTCCTGTAGATTACCCCTCAAACACCTTCCTTCAATTTTCCCTTTCCCAATAAATTCCTTGAAGTGCATTCACCTGAATGATTCTTCTCCTGGAATGAGCAGCCTCAGCTGTCTACATTGGGAATTTTTAATAAGATTGCCTAGGTCTTTTTGGGTTAGTTGTCATTAATTGAGCCACCTGCTCTGATCCCACTTTCTTGAGGGATCATGACCCCAAATGTAGGGAAGTTTCCACCTGCAACATAGGAGGTGTTTGAGGATGCTGCCATTTGTATTTTTGCTCTCCACCTAGTTCCTTCCACCACTTGACCAATAACACTCTTTTAATAGCTCTCCCAGGCTGTTGTCTCCACTTTTATTTATTAAAAATTAAATATTCAGAATTACATTCCACATCCTTGACTCTACTGAGTCATCAGTTTCCACTTAGCATTAAATTTAACATAATGTTTGGGAATAATATAAACATAAAATAACATTATTTTACGAAATTGGGGCATGTGACATTAGAAATATTTTGTTGTCGACATTCTGCAGATTGATTGCTGTCTGACACATCCGTGCAAAATGTCGGATGATGTCGGATTCTGTCGTCGAATTTTAGGTTCAAATTTTGTAGTGAAACTTGACCATTGCATTTTCCTAAACTTCCTCCATCATTCTTGGTTGCTTCATCGCTATTGGCCTCCTCCTCACTGCAAGAGGGGCTTCGCTTGACCAGGGGCGGCTCTATTTGTTTGTAGTCAGCCGCAATGCTAATAAAATATTTTCCTTTCCTGGTACTAGACATATTTTGATGGAGAGGGGGGAAGATTTTCGATATCCATAGGAGAAGCTGAGGGGTTTTCAGAAGGAGATGTTGAAGGATTCACAGAGGGAGCAGGAGGGTTAATATGGGGGGTAGTGGGACAAATGATAAGTCTAGATAATAAAAAAAATTATGACCCAATAGTTGCACATGCGTTCAACCGTCTCATTTGCCGCAGTGTAGGAACCTGTGAGTTCATCCTCCTAGTTGTCAAATAGTTAACGAAGAGAGTGAGGAATTTCCAAAGCATAACCTTCAATGCTATCCTGAGCGGTGAATCTTACAACTTTCTCATTAATGTTGTCAATAGCTCCTCAATCTTGTCTTGGCATAACTCTCTGTCTATGCGACATGGTTCGTTCTGTCCGTGCGACATTGTTCATTCAACTAGAAACATAGAGTAGTGAAGCTCATGTATGTCGATAGATGGGATGAGAATGGGAGGATGAATACTATGGTGTTTTTCCTTTGCCTCAAAAAATGTAGGATAGCCAACCTCCACAGGAATGAACATGGTCGAACAAATGAGAGTTCAAACAATGAGTAGGAAACCTTTAATGAAGGGACACACTTCTTGAGAAGCCATTAATATGGAATTAACTATGCAAACTAACGTGGGGTACTAGATGACGAAGGGGGGATCACATCCCATCATGAGATGGGATCTTGCACTGATCAGAGTGGATGCCAGCCTGTGGCTATTAATAACTGAGTGCGATGATGTCAAAGGAGTCACGTTGGGGGGAAATTGTGTGTCCCAATGGTCACTCCTTGGTGTTGATATGATGATGATTCACCCACATCCGGGGATTGCAGTAGTTATTCTTATTTGTATTCGTATTGTTCATTTCAATTACAAGTTCAGATCACGAAATAACCCCTATCTGCTTAATTGTGGGAAGTACATGGAAATAGCCCTAAAACTAATTATGAGGAGTACCACAAGAACTTTGAATTATCTAGCCATTGAGAGAACCTACCAATGAAAAGGGAAATGAACCCTACCTGATTGACTAGTTCCCCCCCCCCGTGAGGTAAACAAAGAGTTGTTATTTGTGGATCAGTTATCAATTTTATCTGAGTTGTAGAGTGAGGGATACTTCCCTAATACGTAATCCATTAAATAGCATTGGTTCTAAATGAATGTCGTGAACCTTTAGTAATTCAAACATAGATGGGGTCCATATCTATTTCCAATTAATAAATAACATATTACATCTATCCATAGATGTCACAGATCAATTCCACCCAAAAAAAACTCTTGTTTTTGGTTGTCACCCTTGCAAGAGAAACCTAACAAATGGAATACAAACTTGTCACCCTCAAGACCAAAACCCAAGATCTAGATGAAAAAATTCTCGGCCTCCATCTTAAGCATTCAGCCATGAACAATAGACAACAACATTAGAGGAAATTTCAACTCAAAATGAGCCTTTCAACCCTAATTCAAATTCCATGTCATCATGTGTTAGCCAATGAAATTGATTTAAATTTGAAATACCGTATAGGTCTTAAACAATTTTTTAATATAAATTTGGGGATTAAAAAAAACTACATTTTTTGTTCATATTTTCGACATATCTCCCTATGTTTTTGCTCAAATTACAATCGAGAGAGCTCATTGGATGTGGAATTAAATTCTACATCCAACAAGTTCCCACACTGTATACTTTTGACGGACCTCGCTACCCCAAAGACAAGAAATACATGAAAAGCATGATCATCATCACGCTTTTTCAGGTGTTTCTTATCTTTGGGGCAGCGGGGTCTGTCAAAAGTATACAGTGTTGGTACTCGTTGGATGCAATATTTAATTATGCATCCAATGAGCTCTCTCAATCATAATTTGAGTTAAAACACAGGGAGATATGTCGAAAATACGAACAAAAAAGTAGTTTTTTTCTTTCTTCCTCCAAACTTAATAAATATTATTTTATTATTTTATTATTTTCCTTAGGTGGCCCATTTTGAGTTGAAATTTCCTCTAATGCCTGGGTCTTTTGTAGACACTGAGTTCTCTTCTTCCAACAATTTCCGTGGGTTGAAACTTGATTTTCCTCACTTCAATGGTGATGATCCAACTCGATGGATATACAGGAAATAACAAAATTTCAGTCTGCATAAGACTTTTGATGTAAACAAAGTCCTAGTTACATCCTTTCATTTGGAACACAAATCTCTTCAATGGTTTCGTTGGTACATAGAGGCTCATGAAGAGCCAAAATGGACATATTTTTGCCAACTCCTTTTGCAATGATTTGGGCCTAGTTATTTTAATGACTTCACAGGAGCACTCACTAAACCTCACCAAAATGGAATAGTTAGAGAGTACGAAAAATAATTAATTTGAGAAACCGGCCAATCACACAGAAGGATTGTCTGATGCATTCCACAAGAGTTGTTTTAATAGTGGTCTGAAGGATGCAATCCTATCTAACGTTAAATGTTTTTGTCCCAACACAATTATGGATTTCGTAAGGTTATCTAAGTTGGAATAGGACAAGATCATAGCTCAACAACGCTCCAAATCTTCTTTTATTCCATTCGTAAATATGGTTTCTGAAAGACCTCCAATCACTCTAGCTCCTAGAACCACTTCTATAAAGCATACGTCTTAAGCTGATATGCAGGTGCATAGAGAAAAAGGTCTTTGTTATAATTATGATGAGAAATTCACCTAGGGACATAGATGTGGTGAGAAAAATATCCATCTATTACATGTGGATTCTTCTCCTGCACCTGAAATTTGTTAATATTCTTAGGATCCAATGGATGAGTAGGTTGAAATTTAGCAGTTGCATGTTGACCCTCCTTCTTAATATGAACATCCAAATATATCTCTCCATGCATTATTTGGAGCCACCACCCCAAAAACCATGCAGGTCAAGGGCTTCTTCAAGAATATCCCTCTTACAATACTCATTGATTCTGGTAGCACTCATAACTTCATTGACGCTCAGATTTCCAAATAGGACGATTGTTTTGTCCATCCTTGCTCCAGCTTTGAAGTCATTATTTCCAATGGTGGCACCTTACCTTGCAAGGGGAAGTGTCGCAATGTGCATATCTCTATTGGATAATATAACTTGTGCTCCAAATTTTTTTCCTTTCCCTTAGGCAGATGTGATGTGGTTTTGGGTGCTCAATGCTTACACACACTTCAATCCATCTTATGGGACTTTGCTGAAATTTGGATGTATTTTTTAGTCAATGGAAAAAAAATCACATTGAAGGGATTAACACCAAGGTCTCTCAACATCATTAGTTCACATCACATGGAAAATATCTCTAAGAATAATTCAAATGGTGTCATTTCTCAGCTCCATTCCATTTAGATGAAACCATCAGCAATCTCCACTACTTCCTTGGATCTAGAACAAATTTTGGATTGATATGCATGTGTTTTTGTCGAACCAGTGGTATTTCCACCTTCAAGACCATAGGATCATCGTATTGCGGTCCTTTTTGGAAGCAAACCTCCCAACATCAGTCCCTATCACTACCTGTTTCACCAAAATCAAGAGATTGATATGCTCATTCGGGACTTACTGAAGAAAGGAATTATTCTCCCTAGTACTAGTTCCTTTTCTTCACTAGTTCTTCTTGTACAAAAAAAAATATGGGTCATGTTTCCTCTACATTGACTTTTGAGCACTTAATCACATCAGAATCAAGGATAATTTTCCAATTCATATTGTTGATGAGCTTCATGGTGCTCATTTTTTCTCCAAGTTGGATCTTTGTTATGGGTATCACCAAATTCAGGTTCATGAAGATGATATCCTTAAAATGGATTTACGCACACATGATGGATACTATGAGTTTTTTGTCATTCCCTTTTGCCACCTTTTCTAGCTATGCCCAATTTTTCCAATCCCTTCACTATTGAGAGTGATTCTTGCAAAAATGGGCATGGTGTTGTTCTGCTTCAAGATAAACATCCCATTGTGTTCACCAGCAAATCCCTTTCTGGTAATAATGTATCTGCCTCTACATATGAGAAGGAAATGATGGCTATTTTTCATGCAATACAGAAATATAGGCCATACCTATTAGGGAATCATTTTTGCATTAAGACTGATCACCAAAGTCTGAAATATTTCCTAGAACAATGGGTCTCATCCCCAACACATCAGAAATGGGTTATCAAACTCATGGGTTATGACTATGAGATCACTTACAAGAAGGTTAAGGATAATCTTGTAGTGGATTCTCTTTCTCACACATTTGATGAACATGTTTCTCTTTTAGCTATTTATATGCCTAATTCAAATTGGTTGCAATATGTTCAACAAGGTTATGTCAATGACTCTTCATAACTTGAAATCATCCAATGGTTGGACAATAAATATTCTACAAAACCGCATTACTCTTTGGATGGTGCTTCTCCGAGATACAAGGGTCGTATGGTGCTTCCCCAGAGCACATATCTTCAACAAGCTATCTTTTATGAACTCCATGTCTCTTCATCGATAGGGCACTCTAGGTTCCTCAAAACGTATGAGCGGGCATGACGTAACTTATTTTGGAATGTAATGAAAATGGAACTTAAATAGATGATGTTTGAATTTAATACCTTCCAATTCCATAAGGGTGAGACAACAGTCCTTTCAGGATTTATCTAACCCTTTCCCACCCCTACGCAGATTTGGACAGATATTTCAATGGATTTCATTGAAGGGATCCCTAAATATGGAGGGAATACAATGATCTTGGTTGTGGTTGATAACCTCTCCAAATATAGTCATTTGTGTGCTCTCAACCATCCATATACTGCCTCCTCAGTCACACAAATTTTCATGGACCACATATTTCATCTTCATGGGATCCCTTCTTCCATTGTCTCAGATAGCAATGTAACTTTCACAAGTCATTTTTGGACATAACTATTTCACCACACTAGAACCAAACTGAAGATGGGTTCAAGTTATCACCCATAAACATATGTTCATAATGAAGTTATAAACAAATTTTTGGAAAATTATCTTCATTGCTTCACCTTTGAACAAGAACATCAATAGGAAAAGTGGTTCCCTCTTTCTCAATGGTGGTACAACACCTCCTACCATACTGAATCTTAAATGATTCCATATGAAGTAGTTTATGGTCAGGAAATGCTAGTGCTCCTTTGGGAAGTTGACATAGTTCTCTGAAACCGAGATCATATTATTTACATTTTGCAGGACAATATTCACATGGAAAGAAAATGCATGAAATAACAAGCCGATCAACACCATTCTAAGCACACTTTTCAATTTGGTGAGATGGTTTTTCTTAGTCTACATCCTTACAAGCAATCTTCTCTGAAACTGAAAGGGAGTCATAAGCTGGATCCAATTTCTAAGGACCATATATGGTTCTTCAAAATATTGGGTTCATTGCTTATAAATTGTAACTTTCTCCTTCTTCTCGCATTCACCCAGTCTTTCATGTCTCTTTTCTTAAAAAATTTCCTGGCACCAACATCAGTGCACAAACTCTTTTACCAGAATTGGATAATGAAGGATCCATCATTTTGGAGTCAGAGGCCATCTTCAATAGGTGCACTCATCAGCTTCTCTCTTTATCCATAACAGATGTATTAGTTCAGTGGAACGACATGAAACCAGAGGATGCTACATGGGAACCACTCCTTCAGATTTAGCAACAATTTCCACATCTAAAGCTTTGAGGACAAAGCTTTTTTAAGAGGGAGGGGATGTTGGGAACCCACGTGAACCCTTCTCTTTACTTCGTTAGTATATTTTTTGTTGAATGCATATGATTTGTAATTCGTCCCATCAGTATATTGTATTATCCAACATTCATGGGGAGTAATAGTTGTTTAGATTAGACTTAGTATATAAGTATGTGTTTATCCCACATTCATAGGGAGTAATAGTTGTTTATATTAGACTTAGTATATACGTACATGTTGAGGCCAAATAAGGATCCAGGAGTTATTTGTATTGATCTTTCTCAAAGGAGGTCCCCCCCTTGAAGTGGCCTACCGTTCAATACATTCCTTCTGTGTTCTGTTATTTCTGTTATATCATGCATTTTCATGATTTATTGCAGGAGGTTTCTCTCAGGACATGACATGAGTTGCATTGTTTGAGGAATTTCAAGAGACCAATCCTAGTGTCGATATTTAAATTAACATGTTTGACAAATTGAAATTGTGGTATATTATGATGAACACAATTCATGACACTTATTGTTGTAAATACCATGTTGAATTCAAACTCTATTATGACACATTTTAGAATTTTGCAAAAGGAATTAGCAAGGTGAACTATCTCTTTCCATTGTGTGAGCTTTTAGTTCTATGATACTATGCAAAATGAATCTCGAGGATGTGTTTTTCAAACAAGATGCATAGGTGGAAGAAGATGCCCTTAATGTGATAATTTGGCATTGTTCCATATAAATTTCCCCATCGATCCAACAAACTTTGGATTATCAGATATCATAGTTATGTGGTAAATATATGAGTATTTTACCATGAATGCATCGTCTTTTTTAGTTGCATCATCTAAAAGGATCAACCTTCTTAAGTATGGAATTCCTATTCAAGAGTTCATGGAGAAGTTCCAAAATCAAATTTATAAACACATCAAACACTTTCATAGGTCCTAGTGGAAGGATTATAAATTAAAGCTTTCTCATGAGGTATTCGAGCCAGGAAAAATATTATAAGTGGTAGAATTTTCCGATAACTACACATTTTCTCCCCAAACTAAGATACATAATTAGTAGTATCACTCTCACTAAGTGTCTATATTCATACATGTTTTATATAGACATGATAAGGTGAGAATTGATGGTAGGGTTAGCACTCTTCAATCATGCAATGTGATTAAGGAGTACCATTTTTATGTCAATGATGATAATGAGAATGACAGATTGTTCATTCAACACCGCTTTGGGTTGATTTAGGACCCATTCAGAAAGAATGGGTATCATTTACAAAATATTGGATTTTTTCATATGGGCGTGTGGGGAAGTTCAAATAGGCATGTTATTTTTAATGGTTGAGTATCCTTCATAAAGAGACAAGAGTTCAACATACTTGTTTTTTTAAACAATGAATAGAAAGGGTGAGCATGATGGATTAGGTGCTTGTGTGAAATGAGAACTTAGATTTACTATATGAGTTATGCTACAACCTAGCTCAAATCATATGTAGAAGTAGTTGGTTGGTGCACATTGAATTTGGGACAAGAAGGTCATGAAAATGTGAGTTTGGTGGAGACGTAAGAGACTATTATGTGTAGTTGAATCTCACATTTTGAATGTACTTTAAAACAAGCTTAGTTGAAAAATTATATATTTGATATATTTATTTCGATGCAGGTTATTTGGATTGTTTCCCTTGGTGATGTTAATATATACATGCCTTGGTATTATGAGACTATAGTTGGCATGATGGAATTACACTTCATTATGAGTAAATACATGGGTGGCATATTTTCCATAAAAACGAGGAAGTATGTATGCTTTTGTAAGTTCTGCATCTATGCAGATGGATGTGATCTTGATGAATGTTAAAATTTTGGACATGTGAAACAATGGCCCACATTTCCCTCTTAACCTAGAGGGTTTGCATCTAATTCTAACATGTAAAGAGATGCTCATTGAAGAGGTTATGGTATCGTTAGATCATGAAAGGATTTTTGACATGGTTAGGGAAGGTACACAACTTCATTAATGGGATTTTACTCATTATATACATCACATGCTTTTATTTGGAATCTTTGATTGAACATTCAAACTTCCAAACTTGTACAAATATATATACATTTTATTAAGAAATGTAATATTTATGGTAGGTGATGTATTTGTTGTCATTGCACCACTAAAATGAAGAGAACATGTAATATTATTTAATTTGGTGTACACAAATTAAAAGTAAGTTGGTGCAATCCTATCAGCATGGAGAGTTCACATACAAAATTGGCGACCTGGTTGTGACGGACCACTTTTTTGAAAAAAGTGGAAAAACAAGGAAATTGTAATAATGACAAATATTTTATTCTTGAGCATATATATTTCAAGTACAACCATTTGCTTGTGGAATACTGGATAGATATCACATAAATCAAGGTGAATATTAGCAAAATAAAGAGATGAAAGATGGAAGAAATTGACCATGGTTGTATTATGGAGAATAGAATTCCTAAAACCCATTGGCTAGAAGAATAAACTACACATGTTCCACTTTTGAGGTTGATCTATCTGGTACACTAACTTGTACCCACAATGATTTGTATCATTTTCATACCATCTAATTTTGTATCAATATTTCACATGGTATAAATGGTATCAATGGCCCTATTATCTATCTTAAATAAAAATTTAAATGTTCATTAGGTGATATTTGAGTAGAGAAAATGTTTATTGATTATCACTCCATTTTTTTGAAGAATGATCAACAATAAAAAAAAATAGTTGTCTCAATTCATTGAGTGGAGAAGAAATATGAAGCACATTAGAAAAAAAGTTAACATCTTAAACTATTCAACATTAAACAATAATTTGAAATTGAGAGCATAAGGAAATACAATTAACATTTATCCTATAATATTTCTAATTGTCCATACACATTAGAAATATTAGCGACTGAGACACATATATTAAAGGAACCTCTCAACAATTGTAAGGCCTCTCGATCTTACTTAATTCATATCATAAACACACTAACTAATATGAGAAACCTACTTCATGAAAATAACAAGTAATCAAAGTATAACATTAATTTGCGGCATTAACATAATGAAAAGTATCTATTTAAATGCCAAAAATGTCCATCTGTGTAGTATTCCTTTCCCATAAACAAGCCTTCACCCTCCTTCGATGCTCGGAATGGAATTATACATCTCCTACCAATGAGGAGCCTATACATCTTCCCATCTCCAAGAAAACTTTTGGTTTCTTTCCCCTCCATTCCCATGACTCTAAGAACAATAATGCACAATATTTGTAAGAACTTGTTTCATTGTAACATTTCTTCCAAACATTCCTCCATGAATTCTTCCACCTCTCAACAAACTCAACCTCTACATAACTCCAGATAAAAATAATTCTTCATCTTCTCTTTACTCTCTCTATTTATCACATTCTCATGCACATATTCCAAATTATCCTCAACCACCCTCATTCATTGCCCATCAACCACCCCTTCTAGATTTTGGGAAAAATATCTAAAATAAAAATAATAAATAAAATAAAATAAATAGAAAATTTATTTCTTTTAAATCTAGCTTATAAATGAAATTGAGATTTTCCCCTAAAATTTATTACACCCCACCGTTCCTATTTAGTTTATCATATCAACAACTGATTAAAGTCAAGAAGGGTATTTAATTCTATGAGATATTTATATGTACTTTATATACTCCCTACAATCAATAACCATTCATTCATTAATTAATACATCAATTGATCATACTAGTATACATGTACAATTTAAGTATACGTAGCTAATGTATAGATACATGCACGTGTACTAATTATAAATAATGCTTCTTCTAATGTGTAGTTCCTATATGTTTTCATTGTTATCCAAGTATTCAAGATAAAAAAAATATATAAATCTCAGCATCTAACAATCACACTAGCTTATAATAATTCAATTCAAATAACACAACATAATCAAATAATCACACATGAGTAAAGAAATACTTACAACGCAAAAGTAATCATTTTGTTAAATAACTAACTCACAACATCTTTCTAATTTACTTCAAACTATCCTTCCTCCCTAACATATTTTCATTTTCCAAATCCTTTATTTTCCTTTGTTGGAAGATGTTGGAGCATCAAATATATTTACCTAACCCTAGATAGAACCCGTAAGTGTAAGTCACT
>LPNX010409434.1:329259-371057 GCA_001517045.1 Pseudotsuga menziesii | reverse complement strand
CCACTTCTCATGCATTATGTTTTGGAGGTTCAGACACTGTTCTACAGGGATATGTTGATGCAGATATGGTTGGTGATAAAGACAACAGGAGGAGCACCATAGTGTATGTGTTCACTGTAGGTGGAACAGCAGTAAGTTGGATTTCAAAACTGCAACAGGTTGTTGCACTTTCAACAACTGAAGCAGAGTATGTTGCTGCTACAGAGGCTAGTAAGGAGATGATTTGGTTGCAGAGTTTCATGGAAGAATTGGGTAAGAAACAGGAGAATAGTAGGTTGTACAGTGACAGCCAGAGTGCCATTCATCTTGCAAACAACTCAATATTTCATTCAAGGACTAAACATATAGAACTCAAGTACCACTTCATAAGATCTGTTCTAGATGAAGAACTGTTAAAACTGGAAAAGATTCACACTAGCCAGAATCCTGCAGACATGTTGACAAAGGGAGTAACCAGAGAGAAACTGAGTTCCTACTCGGTTTCTATTAGCCTTAAAGCATGAAGTTGAAAAGAAGAAATTTGCCAAGTCCAAGGTCCAGTAAGTGCAGCAGTGGTAGAGTTGCTGTGATTAGTCACCATGAAGGCACATGAAAAAAAATGTAATGGAGCGGTTTGCATGTAAATGGGCATATGGCTATAAGACCTGGTAAGGCATGCATACCCCTGGTAACTCACCGGTAAATTCAGGAGATAGACCTAGGTGATAGGGGGTTGTATGTATTATTCCTCGGTAAATATTTGAGGGGAGTTGGTGATTACTCCAAGTCAAGTTTAAAGGGGGGATTGTTAGTGTTAACCTTGACTTGAGATCGAGTCAAAGGTGGTTAGGTCTAGCACATGGTTTGGGCACATGGTTTGTTGTAGCCCATGATATTGTCCCATAGTATTGCATGTGTTAACCTTGACTTGAGATAGAGTCAAAGGTGGTTAGGTCTAGCACATGGTTTGGGCACATGGTTTTGTTGTAGCCCTTGGTATTGTCCCATGGTATTGCATGTGATTAAGCCTTTATAAGGCTTGAGGAGGCTCCATTGTAAATGTATTGGATGTGGGTACTCTATTGTACTGGAAGAGAGACTGTGAGAGTGTGAAGAGGAAGTGCAACGATTTTGCTGCAGGGTGTATCCCTTCATCTTTCTAGACTGAAATAAAAGGACTGGCAAATTTGTTTGTGGACATAGCCCATCGTTTGGGTGAACCACGTTATATCTATGTCTCTCTGTAATGTTTAATGTGTTTTTGCATCTTGTTTATTGATTTAACTATATAATTGTTATTTCTCTGCGGTCCTGTTTTTCTAACACGTGGAGGAAACCGTTTGATTACCAATAATTGATGAGAACCATTAACAAATAAGAGGGAAACCACTAGTGATGAAAATGGTCCCAAAGGTACCTTGCATATTCTAACAAGTGTCAATAAATGGTTATGAAGTCAAACACCTGAAGAATCCATCGAGTAGGAGACATTAACGTATTCTCGCTACTCAATAGCGAGGGAAACTGCCACTGATGACTGCAATCCCCAAGCACTACTACATATGGCTCAAAGTCCCACAACAGTTTGCCACGAATAAGTTAAAATCGAATTTTTCATCAAAAAACAGTTTAAAATTGTGGAAAAAAATGAAAATGTCCCCGACAATCGTTGCTATAGCGACGCATAGTGCATAACATTTCTATAGCAACGAATGTTCGTCTCTATGGCAACGTATATTACATTCATTGCTAGTGCAACGAATGTCGAGGCAAAAAAAAACTTTTTTCTTTTTTAATATTCATTGAATTTTTGGTTTTTTGAAATTTGATCATTGTGCACTTTCGCCGGAACTGCAACCCTCATTGATCTATAAATACATGTTCTTAAGTCATATTTTCATAATCATTTGCTAGAGTTACAGCGAAATTTCTATTGGTTTTTCGTTCTACTGTTTCAAGAGTCCGATACTGGTTTGACACATCGAACTTTTGATCTCTTTGATTTTCTAGGTTAGTTTGACTGCAATGCACTTGTCTTTTTTGTGGTTGCGCCCTTTATGTTCCAACTAGGGCTTCAATGCAATGGAGAAAATGTTTATATAGTTTGGGATTTTTATTTCAATAAGTAATTTTATAAATTGTCATTTGTGTTAAAATGTAAATTTTTAAATTTTCATTTCTATTAAAATGTAATTTTTTAAATGGTGGTTTGTGTTAAAATGTTAATACCATGACCATCATCATAGATTTAAAGTACACAATCTAATTAGATTTAACTAGCCCCCTCATAGATAACCAATGAGACCACAATGGTGTATCCTTTCAAACTTTGATAGTCATTTGACAATATCGACATTATCATCTATATCCATAAGCCCATTTGACAATCCTTTCAAAATTTGAGGGTCTACATCTATATTCATAATCCCATTTGACAATATCATGTCAATGTGTTGAAACCTTTTAATCTCTAGTATAATGAACATGAACAATATTCATGGCATCTAATGGAGAATCTACAGTGAGAAGATTTATTGTCAACGTTTCGAACCAAGCGTGGTTCATCTTCAGAACATAGCTATGCTTGGAGATTGTTCCTCTTTCATTGGTGTATTAATACAGAAATCATCACTTTCACTTGAGATGGCCAACAAGGTTTGTCTTTTCCAAGGTTAAATTAGGGTTACTATTTTTTGTTGTTCTTTGTTTTTTATTTTTCATTAATAACCCTAATTAATTTTAGGGTGAATAAATTTGTATTAACAAATATTATCTAATAATCAAAATTTTATTAACAAATGTAAATTAATAATTAAAAATTTTATAATTATTATTAACAACTATAATCACACCATCACCCAAACCAAAAGTTGGGGGTTCTTAACACCCTTTTCATTAGAGCCCTAAGGATCTCTGATGATGATCACCTAGAATCCGAGCAAGAACACCTGCGCAATGTTTTTCTTAGCAATGGTTATAACCTAACTCAAATCAACAAAGCCCTTGAAAGAACTACAAAAACCCAGGAAAACAGACCTAAGGTTGCTTCTAAAGAGAAGAAAGTCAGGGATCATAAGGCATTTCTCCCTTACATTCAAGGGACTATAGACAAAATAGCCAAACACCTGAAAAAGAAGAACATTGACTCAGTTTTTTCCCCACCTAACAACATCAGAAAGTTACTTAGGTCAGTAAAATATCCTATTGACCCAAGTCTTAAAAAGGGGGTTTACCTCATTCCTTGTGAATGTGGGAAAGCCTACATTAGTGAAACAGGACGGTCCATCCGAACTAGGGTTAAAGAACACTATGTAGATATCCGTCTCAATAGAACCCACAAGTCAGCCTTAGCGAAACACTCGCATAACACAAAACACCCTATTAAAATCGAGGATATGCAGGTGTTAGCACAAGTAGACAACTGGTCAAGGAGGAGAATTAGAGAGGCTATTGAGATAGTAAAAAACCCTAAATGCTTAAACAGAGATGATGGCATGTCCATTAGCCGATCATGGTTGCCTAACCTAACCAATTTAAATAAGAATTAAAAACCTAATATTTAAACTTAAAATTAATATTTCCTAAAAAAAATTCCCTAATTTTTCCCTAATTTTACCCTAATTAAAATAAAAAATATAATATAATATATTAAAAAACCTAATAATTAAATTTTTATAAAATTTATTAATTAAAACTCCCTTAATTATCCTTCACTAAATTAAAAAAAAAATTATAAAAAATTTTAATAAATCTCCTTAATAAAATAAATAAAATAATTTAAAAATTTTTAATAAATTTCCTTAATTAAATTAAAATATATTATTAAAACTAAATATAAAAGTTAAATTAAATAATTAAATTAAGTTAAATCAAAGTTTATATAGTTAAATTAATTTAAATTAAATTAAATCAAAGTTTATATAGTTATATATTAAAACAAAAGTTATAAAGCCTATAAAACAAATGTTTTTTTTTTTTTTTAATTATTAGATTATAGTTGTTAATAATAATTTTAATTATTAAATTACATTTGTTAATAAAATTTTGATTATTAGGTAATATTTGTTAATACAAATTTATTCACCCTAAAATTAATTAAGGTTATTAATGGAAAATAAAAAACAAAAAACAACAAAAAATATTAACCCTAATTTAACTTTGGACAAGACAAACCTTGTCGGCCATCTCAAGTGAAAGTGACGATTTCTGTATTAATACACCAATGAAAGAGGAACGATCTCCAGGCATCACTATGTCCTGAAGATGAACCACGCTTAGTTCTAAACGTCGACAATAAATCTTCTCACCACAGATTCTCCATTAGATGCCATGAATCCTCACTGCGGAATCTCAGCAAACCTTATGAACAATATTACCTACCCCTTAATTTCTTCTACATTATATCCATTAGCACCATAATGTAGACTTTCTTGCAATTAATAATTATAAACCAACGTAGGGAACCAATTAACCACTCATTGTCCTATGGGTATTACCACTTGTCAAAATGATGTAACAACTCCTTTCACAAATACACTTACAACCCAACATACTAACCCGCTTGAACATTTACATAACAATTCATTACTTTATAAGGAAACACCATATCTATTAATATACCAACGCATGCATTGAAGTAATATGTAAACTCCTAATTTGTGACATAATTAACACAATTCATTTTCCCCTTTTTTAAGGCAATATATAAATTCATGTTATGTAGAGTGAATAGACATTACCCACCATACGCCAATACCTATTGGATCAGCATGTAGTAGTCCAAGGGAATTACTTAGGTAATCCTCTACACATGATTAGGTAATCCTCTAATCACCTCCTTTAATTTTTGGTCTCCTTTAATATATATATATATATATATACTCTATTCAATTTAGTATGTTATATATTGATTAATGAGTTTTTTTTGTTCTTATAGGCTATCAGAATGTCAAATAAATATACCTGGGGAGAAAACAATAGGAGGTATGTTGATATTAAGGCAGCATTGGAGGCGAAGGGTGATGGAAAGTGTTATTTCCCTTGCAATTATTGCAGAGGTTTGCAAACTAGAATACTTTTAAGAACAACGGATGAAAAACATTGTAAGGAGAAGGGGCATGTTGAACGGGGGTATGAATCTCATCCATTGGTAAGACGTTATTCACTACATAATGTACTTCTTGTAATAATACTGATAATGTATTCACAATTTTTTTATCATTTTAAATATATGTGTTGTATATTATACACTAATGTTATTGCATTGTTTGTAAATATAAAGACAATGCCCCCAAGATGTCAACCGCCAAAGATCTATTTGGCACATAATAGTAGAAATACTACTTTACAAGACAACGAGCATGGAGATCATGCTATTGAAGATCGAGTTCTGAATGATCCTATGGACGAAGATGACGTTATTGATACTAATGGTGAAGATGAGATAAATAGATTTCTCCAAGACACAGTTTCTCCATTGGATGAGGACAACCTCCATGATATTCATGATGTTCCTCTTCTTGAGAAGTCCCAAGAACCTCTTTATGAAGGCTCAAAAACCAATATTCTATCTGCTATATTGTTGTTGGTGAACTTGAAGGTTTTGAATGGTTTATCAAACACTTGTTTCACACAGCTCCTAAGGTATGCAAAGTTGACTATTTTCCTCTATTTTTAGTGCTAATTAATTCATAAATTATGGATATGAAATATTTATGACGTATATTGCTTACATTTCACTTTTTATCGATGTTGCAGATTGTTGCGTGAATTTCTATTACCACCATCAAATAATTTACCACACACAAGTCGATAGGTATTCTTAATTATGAAAGAAATTGGAGTGGAGTATCAATCTATTGATGCATGTCCTAATGATCATATTATATTTTATGGATAGTATACATCAAAAAACAAATGCCCACAATGTGAAATTAGTAGATACCAAACTAATCAAGTAAAAAAAGAGGTCCCTCACAAAGTTCTTCGTTATATTCCCATAATTCCATGTTTCCAACGACTATTCAGGTGCCAAATTATAGCACAGTTTATGGATTACCATGCGAAGAACACAAGTGAAGATGGTGTTCTTTGAATGCCTACAGATGATTCTCCATTGAAGAACATCGAAGAAAAATGGCCAATTTTTAAATATGAACATCGTAATGTTAGACTTTCATTGGCAGCTGATTGTTTCAATCCATTTGGTGAGCTTTGTTCTACTTACTCAATGTGGCATGTTTTCATCATAAACAATAACCTACCTCCTTGGATGACGATTAAGAGAGAGCACACAATGTTGCCAATGATTATTCCACGCATTTTTTTGAAAGTAATTATATTATTTCATAAAGTTATTTGTTTAATTGTTGCATGAGAACACCTTATATATTTGGACAGATAACTAAATAGCAATATTGTATGTTTATTGATCAATTAGGTAAGTACCAAGTTAAAGATATGAATGTATATATTGAGCCTCTTATAGATGATCTATTGAAGTTATGGGCTGGAATCACTATGTATGACATATCGTGACCAATAGAAGAGAAACAATTGCAATTCCATGGAATACTTGTATGGACAATTCATGACGCTCCCAGGTTAAAACATTTTTTTGGTATGTAACTTTATGTTGCACGTCGTTAAAATTATATGTTTTTAAGGTAAAAAACATGCATTTTTGTAAATTAATAATATTTTGATGCTATAACATTAATACATATATCTCGCAGGTCTTCAAACAAAGGGAAAATTTGCATGTCCAGTATGTATTCCTACGATAAAATCTCGTCGTTCAAGAAGTTTAGCAAAGGAGGTGTTCGATGAGTACAGACACTTCCTCCCTAACAACCATAGGTACCGAACTATCAAACAAACAAAATTCAACAGTAAAGAAGAGAATGCAAATAAACCACGAAGAATGACACCTCACCTATGGAAGTTGGAATATAACAGAAATCGTCGAGGTATGCAAATTGTATATGCAGCATACAATATGTTCACGTAATATTATGATTTTTATATTTTTACTAAATTTTCTCTACCATGGGTGTCATGAATTATTGTTAATGTGTTTTTGTTTATGTTTAATGAATGTATTTAAGGCATGAATGGGATTCCACGAGGAATGAAGAGTTATCCAATACAATTCAGTAGGTTTCCTTACTACGAGAACCTAAGAATAGCTCATTTGTTCGATACAATGCATATCGGGAAGAATGTAATGGAAATGATATGGTGAACATTAGATGGAGGTCTCACAAAGATAAAATTGGAAAAAATTGTAGTGACATTGCAGAAGCGAATCACGCATTGCAAAGTGTAATTATTTCCAATGCCAGAAATGGGTACTGAAATATTAGCCTTCCATGGTTATTGATGGAGCAACAAATCAATGCTATAAAAGAGGTCATTCAGAAAATAATGTTTCTGACGGGGTTTTCGTCGAACATACAAAATATCTTAACCATAAAAGGTGATTTTGGCAGTTTTAAAATTCATGACTGGCATATATTCATCAAGGTAATTATTTACATATATAATTTCCATTAAGTAAATCTTTTTAGTAATTGTTCTCTCCTATTTGGAAACATTAGATAATGATTTGCTTTTTGCTACAGTATGTTCTACCTCTAGCTCTCCTAGATAGCTTTGACGACAACATAAAACAAGTCATATATGATCTTGGTAAATACATGAGGTAAGTAACAATTTTATATGCATGAAAAATGTTCATTCTTTTGGTTGCATTACTTATTGACATATTGTGTTTTACAACTTGTAACTTTATTATAAATGCCTCAATGTGGTTGATCATTGTTATTTTCTTGCATCTTTTGTATGTGGATTTCATCTAAATAAATCCATAAAGAAGATATTAGGTATTGCAAGAGAGAAATTCCTCGTCTAATGTGTGAAATGCAGAAGTATTTACCTCCATCTTTTTTCAATGCACAAGAACACTATCTCATAGACCAAGTTGAGGATATTGAATTATGTGGACCTATAAACTCAAGGTCAATGTGGATGGTGTAAAGGAATTTGAAGTCATTGAAGGCATTTGTTAGACAAAGAGAACACCCTGATGGTTCTATGGTGCAGGCCTATATGCTATATCAATCCATGGTGTGCATTAGTCAGGATCTTCCAAATTTAGCCAAAAATATCAATCTACCTCGGATTTGGCATGTCGACTCCATCAACAAATTTGAATGGGAGGTTCTATTGGGGAAAGGTAGAAAGAGGAAAGTGAAAGGTAATTGAATGGTGTACATTTAAATTATTATCCAATTAATTTTTCAATTTATGTAATTTTTATTATTCCATTAGTATTTTAAGGTAAACTTAATTTCCTTTAATGATAACTAATTTACAATTCTTAATTGTTATTTTTTCATATAGTTGGTCACGTGTGGGATGAAATACATTTATACATTGCAAACAATATTGATTGGATGGAGGAATGGATTGAACCATGTATAGAATACTATGGTACCTTATCATGGGATCGGGTTAGTAAAATGATTAAAACAATGCATCGTCATCAAGAAGAATATCCCGAAGAACTTACGCAAAGGTAAATTGATTTAGCATGTGGTTTAAAAGATAAAAAGGAAAGTATGATTTACCTTGCTCATTTTTTTTGTTGTTTCACATTGTATCAAAATATTTCTCTCGTTTATGTCTTCTTATATATTTATTTCTCGAGTTAGGCATGATGCAGCTGATACATCACAATGCTATGTGGTGCAATGGTCATAAATTTTGCATCAAAAAGTAGGATGACAAGAGGAAAGCATTTGATTGTGGGATAATTGTAGTTTTTCAAGTCACTAATGTTTCCTCTAGAAGCGACAGGCATCCAGAAGTATCTGAAAATAAGTACTATGGTTATTTGGAAAATATAATTGAGTGTGAGTTTATTCCTTTAAAGTAATTATGTTTGAGGTCAAATGGTACAGGCTATGAATGAATGAATGTGATCCCGAAAGAACTATTATTGAGCATGCCAATGGATTTACCATGGTTAATACAAGGGAATTTGAACCAGGTACATAGCCTTATGTTCTTCCAAGTCAATGTGAGAAGGTCTTTTACTCAGAGGTTCCAAGTAAAGCAGGTTGATCATACATTGTTAAATACAATCCAAGAGGAATATTGGTCAAGTATACAGAGGAAGAAGGCAATGTTGAAGAAGAAGGTGATGCAGATCGGGAGCAGTTGGTCGCCAACGTAGATGTGTCAGATGAAGAATCTGATCAAGAAGTTGATATCCAAATGATGTAGCAGAAAATGAAATTGACATTGATGATATTGATGATGAATATCTAACCGAAAATGACACTGATAATGATCCTGATATGAGTGATCTTTTCAATGATAGAGAATCAAAACCAGATGACGATACAGATGTTTAGTTAGATGAAGAAGAATCTGAATGACACTGTAGCAATGTTGGAATCTAGGAGGTATGTGAGAAAATATTTTTGCATAATGTATTATGTTTACAAATATTTATAGTATGTTTAAACCATTTTTATCATCATCATCGTCATCATCATCATCACAATCTCCATCATCATCTTCATCATCATCACCATATTCGCCACCACCACCATCACCATCATCTTCATCATCCTCATCCTCCTCATCGTCATCTTTGTCATCATCATCATCATCATCATCATCATCATCATCATCACCGTCGTCATCTTCATCATCTTCATAATCATCAACATCTTCATCATGATCCCCATCATTAGCATCCTCACCCTATTCCTCATCAACATCATCATCGTCATTACCATCTTCATCATGATAATTGTCATCAATGTCATCACCCTCTTCCTCATCAACATCATCATCATCTTCTTCTTCATCATCGTCATCATCATTGTCGTCATCGCCATCTTCATCATCCTCACCACCATCATCATCTTCATCATCATGGCCACCATCATCGACATCGTCATCATCGTCATCATCGTCGTCGTCGTCATCATCACCATCTTCGTCATCATAATCATCTGCATCACCATTCTCATCATCATCCTCGTCGTCGTCGTCATCATCATCACCATGAAAATTGGTTAATTTGGAAAACAGTAAAGGGTTCCTAATTTTAGGTGGGTTTCAAATATTAATATTTATATATTACAAATATTTGACAAAATCATATTTTTCAAATTTTAAAAATTAATACTTGAAAATTTAAATTTATTTTAAAAAATTAATATTTTAAAATTTTTAATTTATTTTAGTTCAATATAATATACAATATAGAATTTTAAACAAATTCTAAAATTTTCAACACTTCAAAACTACATACTTATGTGACTTTAAAATATGTTTATTTTCACAACTATGCATTCTATGAATAAAAAAAAGCTTCATTCATGATCAAATGCTTTTTTACACACTACCAGATTAGAATATTAACATAACCAAAATTAAAAAAAGGGTCTTTCATAATAAAATGTTTATTAACACACTACCAAGTTAGAATATTAACATAACATAACAAACCTGTGATCCATTTATTTTATTTGCATTTTTTTAGAGAAACATATTTTATTAACTTACAATTTTTCAAATTTATAAAAGCAAAGATGTCCGTGACTATGTCATTAATTTCAAGTGTATGAATGTTCTATTCAAGTGCATGAATGTTCTAACTTGTTGTATTTGTAATAAATTACAATGAATATAAAGACCACTACAATATATATGCTTTAATAAAGTCTAATAAATTGATATGATCCAAAATCATTATTAGGGTATATGTATTTAAAAGGAGGGGTATAAAGCCTTGTGTGAGTTAATATAATGACTAAGCCTCAACGGTGATGAAAGACATTTATATATATTTAAATCCCCTATCAATTTTCATTTTGCTTTATGATATCAATAAATTTAAACACATAAAGTTCATCTCCAAGCACTCTAAAGTTATCAATACTATCTCGATACTATCTCCTTTTATCTCTTTGCATTTGGCTAGTCATATTGTGTTATTACGACATATTTCAAGGGGTAGGTGAGAAACGATGGAAACAATGTTGATGATGGTGAAAATGACAATGACATAGATGAGGAGGATGATGATGATGATGATGACAATGACGATGACGATGACGATGACGATGATGAGGATGAAGATGACGATGATGATGTGGATGGTGATGATGATGATGATGAGGAGGAGGAGGAGGAGGAGGAGGAGGAGGATGAGGAGGAGGATGAATATGGTGATGAGGAGTATGAGTATGATGATGAAGATGGTGATGTTGATGAGGGAGAGGGTGATGACGCTGATGATGAGGATCATGATGAAGATGTTGATGATTATGAAGATGATGAAGATGACGATGATGATGAGGATGATGAGGATGATGAGGATGAGGATGAGGATGATGACGACAAAGATGATGAAGATGATGATGATGATGATGATGATGATGTTGATGATGAGGATGATGAAGATGATGATGATGATGATGATGTTGATGAGGAAGAGGGTGATGATGTTGATGATGAGGATCATGACAAAGATGTTGATGATTATGAAGATGATGAATATGACTTTGATGATGAGGATGATGATGTTGATGATGAGGATGATGAGGATGATGAGGATGAGGATGAGGATGATGACGACAAAGATGATGAAGATGATGATGATGATGATGATGATGATGTTGATGATGAGGATGATGAAGATGATGATGATGATGATGATGATGATGAGGATGATGAGGATGATGAGGATGAGGATGAGGATGATGACGACAAAGATGATGAAGATGATGATGATGATGATGATGATGATGTTGATGATGAGGATGATGAAGATGATGATGATGATGATGATGTTGATGAGGAAGAGGGTGATGATGTTGATGATGAGGATCATGACAAAGATGTTGATGATTATGAAGATGATGAATATGACTTTGATGATGAGGATGATGATGTTGATGATGAGGATGATGAGGATGATGAGGATGAGGATGAGGATGATGACGACAAAGATGATGAAGATGATGATGATGATGATGATGATGATGTTGATGATGAGGATGATGAAGATGATGATGATGATGATGATGTTGATGAGGAAGAGGGTGATGATGTTGATGATGAGGATCATGACAAAGATGTTGATGATTATGAAGATGATGAATATGACTTTGATGATGAGGATGATGATGTTGATGATGAGGATGATGAGGATGATGAGGATGAGGATGAGGATGATGACGACAAAGATGATGAAGATGATGATGATGATGATGATGATGATGTTGATGATGAGGATGATGAAGATGATGATGATGATGATGATGTTGATGAGGAAGAGGGTGATGATGTTGATGATGAGGATCATGACAAAGATGTTGATGATTATGAAGATGATGAATATGACTTTGATGATGAGGATGATGATGTTGATGATGATGATGATGATGATGATGATGGTGATGATTATGATGATTAGTGTGAAAGGTCTACATCTCAAATATGAGTTCATAAATCCAATGTGAGGTAGTAATGTCAAATTCTAATTGTTTGGGAAAAGCCATTATTGTAGCTATAAGAATATAGGTTATTAACTCAATATCCTAACACCCTAATACACTATGATTATTAACTACCACATTGGATGATATCATTATTATGAATTTTGCACCTATCAAATTTGTAATTTGAGATGTTTAACCTCTTTTTAGTCTCCATGTTGAGTTGTAGCATCCTTATTGCATATTAAAAACATATAATTTACTCAATATACAAAAATATAGTCATTAGATCACATATAGTCAATAGAATAGTGTTGAGGTATGAGACCTATGCTCAGATTTTTTACCCAAAAAATACCATTGAAGGCCTCAAATGAACTGTATAAGGTTGTTTTTTAACATTAATATATTATACAACATCTTAGGGGTATATAAAGATGAATTTTTTGACCTATCACATCTCATTTCCACATTTAGTTTGTTTTAAAAATAAATAAAGTTAAAGGCCTAATTTATCGCTTTGATATTACACGAAGCACCAAGTTTTTATGTTTTTGTGTGTTAAAGATTTTATTCCAACAGATTTCAAGGAATAAACCATGAAAAATTTCAAGGGAAGTTTGAACCAGAGGAGAAGGAGTTCGTGATCACACGCCAAAAGAGACCACACGCCAAAAGAGGAGGAGACCCACATACGACTGAAGGAGAGAGAGACCTTGTGCTCGTTTGCATAGAGGTGACCCACATAATTCTATGCCCAGTTCTACGCCTAGAGGAGATCAAGACCACCAGAAAGGATATAGAGATGTCTTTAGTAAGTTCAAACATCAACCAAAACACTTAATCTTTGAAAATTGCTTATCTGCAGAGCACATAAAAATTGAAAATTGCTTAACTACAGAGAAATGCATTGCGCAGACTAGGGCCATTTGTAAATGATTAATTCCTTCTCTGTAGAGCACAATGATCTCTTTTTTCTGAGTGTTTGGGGGTTTGGAAATGCATTGCGTGAACTAGGGTTTTGAATTTCATACCTGGCTTCATTTGAACCACACTAGTTGAGGGAATAGCCACATTTCTTTCTATGGTCACTCCTAGATACTGATGGAAACAAAGGGCTAAAAATAATAATAATAATAACACAAGAAAATCCTGCACTAGCTCTGGGGTCTGGCAATGTTTATCCACTCACCCAAAACACAGATAATCTACCTAGATATCAATGCAGCCTTCTCAAATGTTTTTCATGGGACTTTTTTTAAAACTAATCAGATCAAATACAATAATCAAATGCTATTTTCATTCTACTATGGCCAAACGTTGTTTTTGTTCCTCTGTGGCGATTTCTATCAGATAAATACCACATTTCAACACTATTTCCATTCTCTGTGTCGATTTCTATTCAACTAAATGATACTTTGTTCTACAAGGAACGTGTATTCCTTTTTTCCTCCACATGTATTTTATCAACAAAAAAAATCACAATTCTTTCAAATACCCATACAAAAACTGGAAACGAGATGCATTTTGGAAAACTCAATATTGTACACACAATTAACTCCATATTTGGTCATCAATGGCATAGACCACGATATTCCACAGCATCTTCACATTTTCAATTGAAATTAATTGCTAAACTGATGAAGTAAAGAGGAATAAATGGTTTCCACTTACAATGTTAAGTAAATTATGGAAATTCGCTCAGTATCACTCACATATGTGCAAAAAACTCCCAATTAGATTAAATTTCCAAACATTATCAATTCTCACAACTTGCAGCGGCGTTTATTAACAAAAATTGATCTCTAATTTGCAAAGAGGGACATAGTATCTACGAGAAGATTTCCTTATTTTCTTTTTTCCCCCAAAAACTAAAAAAACTCCTCCCAAAATGAAATCCCCCCATATTAAAACTAATCCTCACTTCCAAGAAGCAAAGAAACTACCCTAACTGTTTTTTTTCAATTCAAAGATTTATTTAAAACTTTCTAACCATTTCCTAACTAAATGTCCAAAATTTATGCTTCAATTTTATCATGTGAGCAGTCCATCACATTGCTAAACCTTTGGCTTAAGTGCTCAGCCTAATGCACCTGCATCAGATGCCCATTCATTTATTCAATATTCATAGCTTGCGTGTTGATGTATTTGTAACTTCGGAATGTATTCACCTATATATCTTATGTATTGTACCCTGATGTTTATTTCGGGACGTATATGTAATGTAATTAAGTCATGTCATGCCCTGATGTTCCTATCGAGAGATTCAATAATGTAAACAAGTCATGTAAAGTCATTGAGGTTAACCCTCCATTGTAATTCAGGGCAATAGTCCCAACAATTGAGTTAAGGTTAACCCTCCTTGTTGATCAGAGGGAAAATTCCCCACAGTTGTGGGGCACTAGGGTTATTAGACTCTCCTAGAGATGTCGGCCCTAGTAAGTAATTTTTAAGTGAGGCTGACTTGTTGGAGTGGAAATTAAGTGAACGAAAGAATATAAATAGAGAGTGAGCCTCTCTATTTATCACACACACACTCACTCAATGGGGCGCATGAGTGAGAGAGGAGAGGCTCTCTTAAGTGTGAGACAGAGAACAGTTGTGGAGATCATCTTCTCTGTCTTCGGGTTTTACTACTGCCATTGGTGCTCATTCTATATCTAAGGAACTTGCATGTTTTTCTCCTTTATGGTTTCCTCGAGGAAAATTTTTTGTGTCTATTGTCTCTTGTGATTTTTGTTGTGCATGTTATTCTCTCAGATAAGATCCTAGATCATATTGCTTAAATGATAAAAATCTAACATGGTATCAGAGCTAACCTGAGAAGAAGACATTATGTAGATGTGGAAGATAGGGATTATTATTTTTTGGGTCTCTCTCCACCATCCATCAGAAAAATTATGCTATACTAACTCTCCATTGAAGGGCGCATCTTTCTGTCGAAGTAGAATTTGATTGAGGGCATTTTCAGTTTTTGTTGCGGGAAATTAGGGATTTTTACAGAAGAGGAATTTTTGAATGAGCCCAACATAGGATTTCTCTCCTCATCAAAATAGAAGTTTAGATACCTGGGTCAATATTTTTTGGTTGGATGAAACTCCAGGAAAGTCAAACCCTAGTTTGACCCCAGGCTTGAAAAACCCTAAAATACTGAAATTGATAGTTTTGGTAGATTCTCCATATATCAAGATTGGAGAAGGATCAGGTGTCGAAACTTTCACAGGTCAAAGATAAATTTTTGATGTACAATTTGTACAATTTTTAGCCTCAAATTCGCTATATTCTAGGAGATATGATTCCTCCAAGTTAGGGTGCCAGCCTCTCCCATGATTCCTCCCCAAACAGGACACCTAGGGATAATTGCTATATCTCGGGCTACGAAGGTCCAAATGAAATTTATCAAGATGTTCTAGAAAGGGAATAGAATTTACTTTTTGTGGTAAAATTTTCAGACCCCGAAGATGAAACAGTGACACGTGGTAGTCCGTACAACATCGCTATGTTGAACAGTCCTAAAACAGGTCACCTTGGGAAAACGCTCATAAGTCCCAATTGGTGAAACCACTTCTGATGAAACCTATGGTGTTGGAACAAGGACAGATGAGGATACCTCAGTACAAAATTTCAGACACATAGGAGTAGTAAATTTTGTGATACTGTAGAAACAGTATCTGACATTTCTGCAGAAGAAATTGGTAAACTAGGGCTTCCTATTCCGAGAGCTTCCCTCCATAATTTTCAGAAAAGGAGTACATTAGACAGCTCAACTTTAAGAGGTCTATATTTCTATCCAATCAGATATGAAAGATTCCAAGTTTTTGAAATTAGGGTTTCTCTGACAAACCCTAGATCATACAGCTCCGGAATAAGGACAGACATGTCAAGTCAGTAAGATCTAATCTTTAGTTATTTACATTTGAGGTTCTCCTTTCTAAATGACTAGTCACACCAGCTTAATGACAATATTAATGAAACTAACAAATTCCAAGCATGAAAGTATTGGATCTCACTGTTTCTTAAAGAAAATGAATTGGACACCTACATAAGTGGAGAGATTCCAGTTCCAGAGGGAGATGAGGCTAAAAGCCTTACACAAGAAGAACTTGGTCAAGGCCAAGAAGATCATTGTTGATTCAATCACAGATTACCTTATACCACAAGTGTCTTCCCTAAAGACACCAAAAGAGATGTTTGATTCCTTGACCAATCTATTTAAAGGGAAGAACATAAATTGGAAGATGACTTTGAGAAAATAGTTGAAGAATGTGAAGATCCAGAATGCAGAGACCATGCAGTCATACTTTAGAAGGGTCTCTCAAATCAAAGAACAACTTGAAGCAGTAGAAGAAGAAGTGGAGAATGCAGAAGTTGTGATAACCACCTTGAATGACCTCCTAGTATCGTGTGATTGATTCATTCGAAGAATGTGTTCCAGAAGGAAGTGATTACTTTCAGCAAACTCTGGGAAGAGTACACACAAGATGAAGCTCGACTCATAATAAGAGAAGATAAGATGGGAGAAACTGAAGATCAA
Organism: Pseudotsuga menziesii; assembly: GCA_001517045.1. Taxonomy (NCBI): domain Eukaryota; kingdom Viridiplantae; phylum Streptophyta; class Pinopsida; order Pinales; family Pinaceae; genus Pseudotsuga; species Pseudotsuga menziesii. The sequence continues at coordinate 354,023 of LPNX010409434.1, read as the reverse complement.
GCGCTCATGATTCAAACAAGATCCCTCAAGTGATGAGGAATACGAAGGACTCAACTCTTAAAGAACCTCTTATCCATCTTCTCATTTTGATAAGAAATGATGATGTCATGAATGAAGAAGATAATGAAGTAGAAGGCTCAAGAAGGAGTCTACACATGGAACAAATAAAGATAAGTATTCAATTGGAATTTCATGATATTGTTTGTTATGCATTTGTTTATATTCAGTTGATGTATTATGCATGACAGAATGTTTGAATTAATGATAGTATACTAATAATATGCATTTGATGGGTAAGTAGCTCATACAACTCTCCATTGCTACTTATCTAGAATGAAACCTCTTTGCTGACATATTGGATTAGTGCACAATCTCAATGATGTCATGGTAGAGATGGAAGGCATCTAGAAAGTTTCCGTGAGATATGCATGAATCTTGTATTGGCTAAAATAGTTGCATGATCATATATTTATGCATAAGAATTTTCCATTATGAATATGCTTTATGAAATGTTTCTAACCATACAAATGCATTTGACTTGTAGGAAAGATCGTGTACAATCACCTACAAGAAAATAAGGATGAGACTTGTTCGGAAGAACAACTGACAACAGTTCAAGAAATAATCCAAGATAAAGAAGAATATGACGATACTTTCAAATAATTCAAGAGGTCTCAGACACAGTGCAGTTATGAGACACTGTTGAGCGACATCATTGATGTAGAACCTTCCAGCTATAAAGAAGTAACCAAGAAGAAAGGGAAGGAGAGTACCAGATCATGAAGAATGATGTCTAGGATATGGTATCAAGACCTAAAGAGAATTCTGTGGGATACAAGGCAAGATTCATAGCATGAGGCTTCTCACATAAAGAAGTCATAGACTATGAAGAGACATTTGCAGCGTGTGGGAGTTGAGACACATGACAGGAAAACTCATGTGTAAGGCCATGTATGAGCTCAGAAGACACCCATGGGATAACACATACATGAGGATCTTGAAGATCACCTAGAGTGATGAATATATTAACCTTTGCTACAAGGTTGAATATGAAAGCCTATAGAGGATGAAAAGCTCATAAATGGGTGCGAGAAGAACTTTTGAAAAAGTTCAAAATAGAGGATCTTGGTATCCAGTGACCCTAGATGGATACATAGAATATTAGTAGCAGAGGAAGCTACTTGTCACTCCAAGTACATAATGTTTCAGTGCATAGAGTATGAAAGACAGAGGGATTATGATGCTTCGCTTCAAAGGGAGTGACTGCGGAAGATCCTGACGTTCAACATGGTACAATAGGATGGATAGATTAGTGATGAATCTAGGCTTTACCTTTGCTTCAAGGTTGAAGGTGGAAGACCAGTGATTCTCCTGTTATATGTAGATGACTTGTTCCTGACAGAAAAGAGGAACTCATTAAAGTTGCAAGAAGGAGACTTGCTGCCGAGTTCAAGATGAAGGACTTGGATATGATGCATTACTTTCTAGGCATGGAGGTGTGGCAGAGTACGGGTGGATTATGCCAGGGACAAGGGAAGTATGCAGTAGAGAACCTGAAGAGGTTCATGATGATGGACTACAAGGAAATGACCACGCCTATGGCATCGAACCTGAAGCTATTGAGTGTTGCTTCATTAGAGATGATTGATGCCACGATGTATCATCAGATGATTTGTTCCGTGGTGTACTTGACGAATACGAGACCGGATATTTTCTTTGTTGTGAACACATTGAGACATGTTCACCTTATGGTTGCAAAGCATGTAGTGAGTTACCTAAAGGGTATAGTTGAGTATGGGCTCAAGTATGATACGAATCAGAAGATTAACCTGGAGGGTTATGTGGATTCGTATTGGGAAAGTAGTGCCATTGATAGGAAGAGCACTTCGAGGTGCTACTTTAGTATGGGATCAAGTGTGATCTCTCGGTTTGGAAGGATGGAGTCCTACATGGCGCTGAGTACTGCTGAGGCAAAAGATGTTGCCACTTGCTCTTTGGGAGGTAGTATGTTTCCTTTGAAAATTACTATTTGATTTGGTTGATGTGACTTGCATTTTTGTATGATGCAGAGAGGAGCAGTGATCCAGATCAATATCTCTTGAAAGAGGGAGTTCTAGCATAGCCGGTGAGATAGGTTGTCTGAGCATAAAATCCTAGTGAAGCTCGTAGGTGGCTCAGACGTAAACGGTCCTGTAGGTTGTCCTTGGATGTAATCGGTCCTGGCAAAGCTCATAGGTTATCCTTGGACATAATCAGCCCTAATGTGATTATATGCTAGAAATGTCCAGAGTGAAGTTTGAGAACTTTAGGGAGAAGCTTGGTGTTCTCCAGATCGAGGTTCCTTCCAAGGGTAAGTGATGAGTTTGTGAGCCCTTCGGACATGGTGATAGGATTGGTTCCTTCCACGGTCAGTTGTAAGTGCAAAGCCATTATGATATGACTGTGGGATTGGCTCCCACATGATCAAATATAAGTACAGAGCCATTTTGATATGACTATGGGATTGGCTCCCACATGATCAGTTGTAAGTGTAGAGCCCTTCCATGGATGGTAGTAGTTGTGTCCTACCATGCCACCGGTTGTAAGTGCAGAGCCCTCCCATGGATGGCAGTAGTTGTGACCTACCATGCCACTGGTTGTAAGTGTTGGGCCCCTCCACAGATGATAGTAGGTGTGTCCTATCATGCTGATGGTTGTAAGTGTTGAGCCCTTCCACAAATGATAGTAGGTGTGTCCTATCATGCTGATGGTTGTAAGTGTTGGGCCTTTTCATAGATGATAGTAGGTGTGTCCTATCATGTTGGTGAATGTAAGTGCTAGGCCTTTCCGACATGGTTCTTGGCTGTGTTCCTCACATGGTCAGATGTAAGTGCTAGGCCTTTCTGACATGGTTCTTGGATGTGTTCCTCCCATGGTTGGATGTAAGTGTTGGGCATTTCTGACATGGTGGTGGATGTGTTCCTCCCATGGTCAGATGTGAGCATTGGGCATGCCTTTTTGACATGCTAGTGTATGTGTTCCTCTCATGGTCAGATGTAAGTGTTGGGTGAGACTTTCTGACTGGGTCAAATATAATTGCTGAAGAAGATGAAGACCTACATGGAGGCTAGGCCTACAACCAGCATGAAAAAAGGGTTGGCTTTGTAGAACTTCCTGTGACAAGTAGAATTGAGATAGCACCAATGATGATGACCCAGTGATGATCCAGTAGTGATGATATAGATCCAGTGATGATGATCCAGTGATGTTCCAGATCCAGTGATGATCTAGATCCAGTGATGATCCAGATCCAGACTTGAAGACGAAGATGACTTGATGTTGATCTAGATGATATAGAGAAGAATACTTGTGCTGATAAATTTGTGTTGAGACAATACCTTCCTAATTAAGAGGGATTGTTGATGTATTTGTAACTTCGGAATGTATTCATTGTATATCTTATGTATTGTACACAGATGTTTATTTCAGGAAGTATCTGTAATGTAATTGAGTCATGTCATGTCCTGATTTTCATATAGGGAGATTCAATAATGTAAACAAGTCATGTAAAGTCATTGAGGTTAACCCTCCATTGTAAGTTGGGGCAATAGTCCCCACAATTGAGTTAAGGTTAACCCTTCTTGTTGATCAAAGGGAAAAGTCCCCACAGTTGTGGGGCACTAGGGTTATTAGACTCTCCTAGAGATGTCGGCCCTAGTAAGTAATTGTTAAGTGAGGATGACTTGTTGGAGTGGACATTAAGTGAATGAAAGAATATAAATAGAGAGTGAGCCTCTCTATTTATCACACCCACACTCACTCACTGGGGTGCATGAGTGAGAAAGGAGAAGATTTCTCAAGTGTGAGAGAGAGAAAAGCTATGGAGATCATCTTTTTTGTCTTTGGGTTTTACTGTTGCCATTGGTGCTCATTCTATCTCTGAGGAAGTTGCGGGGTTTTCTCCTTTGTGGTTTCCCCAAGGAAAATTCTTTGTGTATGTTGTCTCTTGTGATTTTTGTTGTGCATGTTATTCTCTCAGATAAGATCCTAGATCATACTACTTAAATGATAAAAATATAACACTACGTGAAGGCCGCTCGCTGGGTGGTCCACTTTTATTGCATCAATGGTACTTTGGTCAAGGGAAGAAGACCATGAATTAACCACTCCTTATGTTCAATGGATTGTGTGTAATATATTATGTTGATCAGGTTAAGGAATCATTAATTTTACTCTTAGGTACTCTTGTCAATTATTTGTTTGATCTCCTTCAGCTCAGTGCAACACATTTTCTTTGAGTTTGGCCTCTTAAATCCCCCGAGGAGGTTTTCATTTTTATAATTTATTTATTCCAGGGAATACCATCGATAAAACTTATATTATATTATTCCAAGTTCCAATGGCGCCTATGAAAGGGTTTCACCCTTAGGTGTTTTTTAGCGTGATGTGGCTAGAATATAAATAACTATAGGTGTAGGTGATATAGTGACCTCACTAAAAACCTCCAAATTTAATTGCTTGAGTAAATATTTGAGAAAATCATCCTTGGACAATTGTTTCTGATATAACCTCAATCAATGTTATTATCCATTAGTGGGGTTATTTCCTCATCAATGGTACGAAGTTTAACAAACCATTTTTGTAGGGAAAACTACCTAGCTCGAAAGGCTAATCCCTCAATGTGTTTAAATTCACCAATATATTTCACTAAATCCCTTGCCTACCCTTCCCAAATATCTCACATGCATTTTGCTAATAAGCAAGAAAAACTTCATATAGGTACCTAGATATCGATGTTTATCCCTCTCTCTTTAAGTTAATGCCTCTCTCTTTGATTCCTACTCTAAACACTCAGTTCATACACCTGCACACAGAGAACCAAGAAACACCTTTCTCATTGATCAAGTATATGAGTATTCATTACAAAACTAGCATGCATTATAAAATACAATTTAGACCATAAATCACCATCCAAGATTCATAATAAAGTAAACAATGATAATAGATGAGCACGTGAGTTTGGTTGGGGGAAAAAAGGTATATTTATTAAATTGCACGAACAAAGTATAGTCGTCTAAGATACCTAGATATTACAGACAATACTTCCTTCTCCGTTCAATTTATAATTTAAATTTAAAACAACGGTCTCAGACATTGAAAAAATTACAACCTCAATCTGGTTAAACACGCTCAGTCCAATACCTACACTCATAGCATGCTACCGGTCTGATCAAGTCGACCTAGCTACTGGAAAAAAGGAAAGAAATTACAAAATCCTACAGCCTCTACATGCAAACTATTTTTTGGAATTTAGTGCAGGATTTGGGAGGATTTACTGGCTGTCAAAATCACTTATATACAGTTGTAATTCAGCTTTCACAATGTTGGTTGTCACTGTCTAAGGAGAGGCCAACCTTTCCTTCTAATTTTGCCACACAACCTCCATAGTATTCCTTCAACTGGGCGCTTTCAACTTGTTTAGGAAAGTGTTTTTAACCAAACCTTAACTCTGTTTTTCTGTAGAATGCTTTTCTCATAAAAGAAAGGTGTTGTTTTCTTTATCTACATGACCTATTTTTAGACCAGTTCTCCCTCCAAACAACCACTTATAACTTCCACAAAAACTGCTCTCTTCACTATATATGGGTGACTATTATGTGGCAGATTTGGCTACATCCAAGGTGATAAATATCAGACCATATGAATACTCCTAGCCCCACATTGACTTGTCTTTGCATGCTATCCTTCATTATTTACAAATTCAGACTCCTAGCAACTTGAAACTTTTGTCACAGGCATGTCGTATGGAGGATGTATGGGTGGTTTGTGTAAACGCAGCAACAAATTTTTGTATTAAAGGGAGTCAAAACTACCTCTATCCTCAACAAACTAGTCCAAACCTTTGCACAATGCTAGAAGGATGCATCCAAATAATCTAGCATTCATTGTTTCCTCATCATTTCCATGTTGTCTGAGAGAGTGTACTTGTCAACTAGAGTAGAGAGTGAACTTATCATCTATCATAAATCAACTTCATCATTTGAATTTAATCTTATGCTAGTTGTATACCAGTCGAGATTGAAACTCATTGGCAAGATGGCATGGCATGGCTGTTAAGTTTCCTGACCGGAAATATCTTTAAGTGATCAAAAATAGAAGATAAAATAACAACATATATCCCATTTTAAGTTATTTTGATTTTCTCACGGCCTATTTCAAAGGACAATACTTGAAGGTCAACATAAATGGTAGAAACAATAACAAAGAATATCTTCTTCAATGCTATAATTGTCTAATTCAGAGCCTATTCTAGAGAATTGCTCTCATATGCAAAATAGTAAAATAAATTTCATAATCAATTCATAGAGTTATTGTATCATCCCATGATACTCTTCAAATAAATGCGATCATCTCCTTTGCTATACTTTGCATGGAGATGGATGTCTCGCCTTGATCTATAGCAAGTTCATGTATTGCGCTTTATCTCATACCATGGCTCCTATCTTCCTAGGGATTTTTTGGATCACATATACTTTACAAGACGAAGCTATAGGTCTGACCTGTAAGGAACAATGATTGGGTGCAATAAATAATACCCAAAATAATCAATTTTGCACCTAAATAATGTTTGGATGCAATAAATAATACCCAATTTTAATGATTTTAGGTACCACCAAATAGGTACTTGTCAGATCTATCTTCCTCAAGTGAGAACGATGTTAGATTTTTATCATTTAAGCAATATGATATAGGATCTTATTTGAGAGAATAACATACACAACAAAAATAACAAGAGACAAGAGACACAAAGAATTTTCCTCGTGGAAACCATAAAGGAGAAAACCCTGCAACTTCCTCAAAGATAGAATGAGCACCAATGGCAACAGTAAAACCCAAACACAGAAAAGATGATCTCCACAACTGTTCTCTCTCTCTCTCACTTGAGAGATATTCTCCTCTCTCACTCATGCGCCCCAGTGAGTGAGTGTGTGTGTGATAAATAGAGAGGCTAACTCTTTATTTATATTCTTTCGTTCACTTAATGTCCACTCCAACAACTCTGCCTCACTTAACAATTACTTACCATGGTCGACATCTCTAGGAGAGTCTAATAACCCTAGTGCCCCACAACTGTGGGGACTTTTCCCTCCGATCAACAAGGAGGGTTAACCTTAACTCAATTATGGGGACTATTGCCTCGACTTACAATGGAGGGTTAACCTCAATGACTTTACATGACTTGTTTACATTATTGATTCTCTCAATAGGAACATCGGGGTATGACATGACTCAATTACATTACAGATACTTCCTGATAGGAACATTGGGGTACAATACATAAGATACACCAGCGAATAAATTTTGAAGTTACAAATACATCAACACTCCCTCTTAACTAGGAAGGTATTTTCTCAACAAAATTTATCAACACAAGTCTTCCTCTCTGTATCATCTAGATCATCATCAAGTCATCTTCATCAAGTCTGGATCATCACTTGATCTGGAGCATCACTAGATCATCATCAAGTCTAGATCATCACTTGATTTGGATCATCATCAAAGCTGGATCATCACTCGATCATCATCATCATCATTGTTTATGCTATCTCAATCAAATGGTGTTATCTCTTCATTATTCTCATCACAGGAAGTTCTTTAGAGCCAGCCCTTTTTCATGTTGGTTGTATGCCTAGCCTCCATGTAGGTCTTCATCTTCTTCAACACTTATATCTAACCATGAGAGGAACACATCCAAGAACCATGTCAGAATGGACTTCCCAACACCTACATCTTTCATTCTCAAAGAATGGCTCTCAGCTCTAGGATGAGTGTTAGTCCCAGACTTAAACAAATTCATGGTAACTGACCAGGTGCCTCCATTCTCCCAGAGAATGGCCTCTCAGCACTAAGCTGAGCTTCAGTCCCAAATTGAAACAATTTCCTGGTAACTGACCAGGTGCATCCATTCTCCCAGAGAATGTCTTCTCAACACTAAGCTGAGCTTCAGTCCTGGACTGAATCAATATTCCTGGTAACTGAATAGGTGCCTCCATTCTCCTAGAGAATGGCTTCTTGATACTAAGCTGAGATTCAATCCCATATTGAATCAATTTCTTGGTAACTGACCAGGTGCCTCCATTCTCCCAGAGAATGGCTTCTCAGCACTAATTTGAGCTTTAGTCCCAAACTGAATCAATTTCCTGGTAACTAACCAGGTGCCTCCATTCTCCCAGAGAATGGATTCTCAGCACTAAGCTGAGTTTTAGTCCCAGACTGAATCAATTACCTGGTCACTGACCAGGTGCCTCCATTCTCCTAGAGAATGTCCTTCAACACTTATATCTAACCCTAGTCAGAAAGGCCCAGCCTACCACCATGTCAAAAAGGCTCAACACTTATATCTAATCATGTGGGAACACATCCCATAATCACATCAGAATGGCTCTGCACTGATCATGGGAACACATCCCACAATCACATCAGAATGTCTCTGCACTTACATCTAACCATGTGAAGCTCAGCCTTCCACCATGTTAGAAAGGCCAATGGACACATCAATTCCCTTTGGAGGGAACCTCGATCTGGAGAACACCAAGCTTCTCCCTAAAGTACTCAAACTTCACTCTGGCTATTTCTAGCATAGAATCACATTAGGGCTGATTACGTCCAAGGATAACCTGCAAGCTTCACCAGGACCGATTACATCCAAGGAAAACCTCCATGTCTGTTTACATCTGAGCAACCTACGAGCTTTGCTAGGATTTATGCTCAAACAAACTATATCATCAACTATGATAGAACTCCTTCTTTCAAGAGATCTCAATCTGGATCACATACTGGAGCTTCACTACTCCTCTCTACATCATACAAAAATGCAAGTTAGATCAATCAAATCAAATAGTAGTTTTCAAAAGAAACATACTACCTCCCAAATAGCAAGTGGCAACATATTTTTCCTCGGTTGTACTCAATGCCACGCATGACTGCTTCCTGCTACACCAAGAAGTGCTCTTCCTATCAATGGCACTGCCTGCCCAATCCGAATCCACATAACCCTCCAAGTAAATGTTTTGATTCACCTCATACTTGATCCCATAATCAACTGTACCCTTCAGGTACCTCAATGCATGGTTTGCAATCATGAGGTGAACATGTCTCAATGTGTTCATAGCAAAGCAAATACCTGGTCTCGTATTCGTCAAGTACATCAAGGAACAAATAATCTGATGATACATCATGGCATCAACCAACTTGATGAAGAAACACTCAATAGATTCAGGTTCAATGCCATAGTTGTGGTCATGGCCTTGCAGTCCATCATCCTGAACCTCTTCAAGATATCCACTGCATACTTCCCTTGTCCCAAGGAGATTCCATTTGCATTCTGCCACACCTCCATGCCTAGAAAGTAGTGCATCATATCCAAGTCCTTCATTTCAAACTCAGCATCAAGTCTCCTTCTTCAACTTTAATGAGTTCCTCTTTTCTGTTAGGAACAAGTCATCGACATGTAATAAGAGCATCATTGGTATTCTGCCTTCAACCTTGAAGAAAAGGTTGGAATCCGCTTTACTCTTATTAAATCCTAGAGTCATTAGTAAGCTATCCATCCTATCGTACCATGTCGAACCTTGAGATCTTTTGCAGTCACTCCCTCTGAAGCGGAGCATTCTCCCTCTGCCTTTCGCACACTATGCATTGAAACATTATGTACTGGAGTAACAAGTAGCTTCCTCTGCTACTAATACTCTATGTATCCATCTAGGGTCACTGGATACCAAGATCCTTTATCTTGAAAATGTTCTTCTCGCACCCATCTGTGGGCTTGTCATCCTCTATACGCTTTCATCTTCAACCTTGTAGAAAAGGTTAAGATCTTCATCACTCTAGGTGATCTTCAAGCTCCTCATGTATGTGTTATCCCATGGGTGTCTTCTGAACTCATACAAGGCCTTCTTTAATTTGCACACACGAGTCTACCTTTCATGTGTCTTAACTTCTGGTGGATGGAAATGTCTCTTCGTAGTCTATGCCTTCATTCTATGAGAAGCCTCGTGCTATGAATCCTAATTGTATCCCATGATGTTTCCATCTACTGCATGATGGAACTACGAACTTCCCTTCAGGTCTCGATACTGCATCCTAGACATCATTCTTCATTTTGGATTATTAGAGTGAATGTTGAACTGGCGTCACTTGTTCTTCAGAACAAGTCTCATCCTTCTTTTCTTGTAGGCGATTGTACGCGATCTTTCCTACAAGTCAAATACACTGTTTGTATGATTAGAAACATTTCATAATGCATATTCATAATGGTAAATTCTTATGCATAAAGATATAATCATGCAACTATTTTATCCAATACGACATTCATCCATATCTCACGGAAACTTTCTAGATGCCTTCCATCTCTACCACGACAACATTGAGATTTTGCACTAATCCAATATGTCAGCAAAGAGGTTTCATTCTATATAAGTAGAAATGGAGAGTTGTATAGCGCCATGAGCTACTTACCCATCACATGCATATTAGTAGTTTACTGTCATTAAAGCAAACATTCTATCATGCATAGCACATCAACTGAATATAAACAAGTGCATAACAAAAAAATATCATGAAATGACAATTTAATACTTATCTTTATTTGTTTCGTGGGTAGACTCCTTCTTTCAGCTTCATCATCTTCTTCATTCATAACAGCATCATTTCTTATCCAAATGCTCAAGATGGATAATAGGCTCTTCAAGAATTGAGTTCTTCATATTCCTCATCGTTTGAGGTATCTTATTTGAATCATGAAATCTTGATCTTCAGTTGCTCCCATCTTCTATTCTCTTATTATGAGTCGAGCTTCTTCTTGTCTGTGCTCTTCCTAGAGTCTGCTGAAATTAATCACTTCCTTCTGGAACACATTCCTTGAATGAATGATCCCATGATCCTAGGAGGCCATTCAAGGTGGTTATCACAACTTCTGCATTCTCCACTTCTTCTACCGCTTGAAGTTGTTCTTTGATTTGAGAGACCCTTGTAAAGTATGACTGTATGGTCTCTGCATTCTGGATCTTCACATTCTTCAACTATTTTCTCAAAGTCATCTTTCGATTTATGTTCTTCCCTTCAAATAGCTTGGTCAAGGATTCAAACATCTCTTTCGGTGTCTTTAGGGAAGACACTTGTGGTATAAGGTGATCCATGATTGAATCAGCAATGATCTTCTTGGCCTTGACCAAGTTCTTCTTGTGTAAGGCTTTTAGCCTCATCTCCCTCTAGAACTGGAACCTCTCTACTTATGTAGGTGTCCAATTCATTTCCTTCAAGAACTAGTGAGATCCTATACTTCAATGCTTGGAAGTTGTCAGCCTCACTAAGCTTGTCATCAAGCTGGTGTGATTAGTCATGTTGAAATAAGAACCTCAACTGTAGATAGCAAAAGATTAGATCTTACCGATTTGAGGTGTCCATCATGGTTCCAGAGCTGGATGATCTAGGATTTCTCAGACAAACCATAATTTTCAAAACTTGGAATATTTCAAATCTGATTGGATAGAAAGATAAACCTCTTCAAGGTGAGCTATCCAATGTACTCCTTTCCTGAAAACAGTGGAGGGAAGCTCCCAAAACAGGAATCCCTAGTTTACCAATTTCTTCTACAGAAATGCCTGATACTATTTCTATGGTATCTCTGAAAGTACTGCTCCTCTATGTCTAAAATTTAGTACTAAGGTAGAATCATATGTCCTTGTTCCAACACCATAGGTTTCATCCAAATTGGTTTCACCAATTTGTACTTATGATCGTTTTCCCAAGGTGACATGTTTCAGGACTGTTCAGCATAGCGAAGTTGTACGGACTGCCACATTTCACTATTTCATCTTTAGGGTATGAAACTTTTCCCACAGAAATTACAGTTTGTGCCCTTTTTGGAACATCTTGAGAAATTTCATTTGGACCTTTTTATCCTAAGATATAGCAATTCTCCCCAGGTGTCTTGCTTGGGGAGGAATCCTAGGAGAGGCTAGAACCCTAACATGGAGGAATCATATCTCCTAGAATATAGCGAATATGAGACTAAAACGTGGACACAATGTACATCAGGAATTTATCTTCCACTTGTGAAAGTTTCGGCACTTGATCCTTCTCCAATCTCAAGATATAGCGAATATACAAAAACTATCAGTTTCAGTATTTTAGGGTTTTTCAGGCCCGAGGTCAAACTAGGGTTTGACTTTCCTAGAGTTACACCCAACCAAAAATCTTGACCCAGGTCTCTAAACTTCAATTTTGATGAGGAGAAAAATCCTATGTCAGGCTCACTCAAAAATTCCTCTTCTGTAAAAAGCCCTAATTTTCTGCACCAAAAACTAAAAATGCCTAGCATTAAATTCTGCTTCGACAGAAAGATGCGCCCTTCAATGGAGAGTTATCCTAGCCTTATTTTCTTGATGGATTATGGAGAGAGACCCAAAAATTAATAAGCCCTAGCCTCCACAGCTGCACATTGTCTTCTTCTCAAGTTAGCTCTGATACCATGTTAGATTTTTATCATTTAAGCAATATGATCTAGGATCTTATCTGAGAGAATAGCATGCACAACAAAAATCACAAGAGACAACAGACACAAAGAATTTTCCTTAGGGAAACCATAAAGGAGAAAACCCCGCAACTTCCTCAGAGATAGAATGAGCACCAATGGCAGCAGTAAAACCCAAAGACAGAAAATATGATCTCCATAACTGTTCTCTCTCTCTCACTTGAGAGAGCTTCTCCTCTCTCACTCATGTGCCCTAGTGAGTGAGTGAGTGTGTGATAAATATAGAAGCTCACTCTCTATTTATATTCTTTCATTCACTTAATTTCCACTCCAATAAGCCAGCTTCACTTAACAATTACTTACCAGGGTCGACATCTCTACGAGAGTCTAACAACCCTAGTGCCCCACAACTGTGGGGACTTTGCCCTCTGATCAACAAGAAGGGATAACCTTAACTCAATTGTGGGGACTATTGCCCCGACTTACAATGAAGGGTTAACCTCAATGACTTTACATGAATTGTTTACATTATTGATTGTCCTGATAGGAACATCGGGGTATTACATGACTCAATTACATTACAAATACTTCCCGATAGGAACATCGGGGTACAATACATAAGATATACTAGTGAATACATTTCAAAAGTACAAATACATCAATAGAAGATAGACTAGAAGAGGTTGAAAGTGAGACGTCTAATACAAGATCTAATAGGTCGAGATCAACTAGAGGTGAAAAGGTAAGGAGAAAATTCCGTAGACGCATGAAAATTTTTGTTTTAGAAGGAGGATCATGTGGTTATGATAACGAGTGCATATGTGACATTGACTTGCTTCTGAGGTATAGACATCTTGTCAAACAATGGCTACCCAAGGAGCAACCCCAAGTGGACACGGATTTCTTCCTCAATGGGAGGACTTATCGCATTGTTCCATCCTCTTTACATGGACGAGGGCTATTTTCCATGGATGGAATAAAGGTGTCATATAGGACAAAAACTGAATTGATGGAGTATGTCAATCCATGCTACAAATACAATGAATGGTTGTGGTTGGTCCAATATACGCAAAGTATGCGTACATATGGAGTGGCAGCAAATAATTGTCAACTACTGGACAACAGTCTGAAAAAAGGAGCAACTGTGTATATTAATGGAAGGCCAAAAGCTTCAAGAAATATCGCAGGGTTTATAAATAGCACACGCCAGGGTCAACACATAAGCTACCCAATTTCTAATTTGAGGGGCATGAAGGAAATCGTGTATTCGTATGTGCAATAAAATCAATAGCTGCAGGTGAAGGGTTGTTGATCCATAGCGGTTTGAATCGAACAGATGCGGGGGTTGCTATTATGGGTGTAATTTTCTTATACAACATTTAACTCAACCTTTGATCGATGACTTGTTATTTTTCTCTTGCACCGAGTTTATTTATGTCATGCTTTTTATAATATACACATGGTTAATTTTATGTCATGCTTTTCATTAATCACATTTAAGAGACATTGTTATATATGTAATTTTCATTTTTAATATGTCTTAATTTTTATATTGTGGCAGGGTGATCGTGGCCTGTTAGTAGCTACAACAGATCTCATGTTTTATCCAAAACATGGGAGCCCCCAAATTTTATATGCAAAGGTAATGTTAGTCAAATTTGAGGGTTGTTCATCCTATTGGCATGCATTCTTACCTTTGGCATAATTTGATTTAGTTAACAATTTTCCCTTTTGAAATTTTATGCATTTTTGTGTCTTTTTGTGAGTTGCGGAAAGACTTAATTTTTCCCAAAAGTTTGCCTTTCTCGCAACCTGCTTTGCGGATTGCGGGAGCTTGGTTTTGTGTTTGAATATTTTCCATTCCGCAACCCACAAATGTGGATTGCGGGTGCTAAAAATTTCTTCAATAATCGCGGTTTTCCATCCCCGCAACCCACTGATGCAGAAAGTGTTTGAATAATGAGTTTACATCTTGTGTTTCCGCAACCTGCGACCCGCAATTGCGGATTGCATAAAGGATGTGTATATTTGCGAAATAAATGCTCGAACTCTTCTCCCGCATTTTAGATCTTTGGTATTATTTAGACTATTTCCATTTTTATTGATCTCTAGCTTATATCTTCTATTTTATTCATTTGAGTTGGTTCTATGATATTGGTTGTTAACTTACCATGTTATCTTTCACATTCCCCGCCTAGGTTTGGTCTTCACTACACAAACTGATAATTCGAGATGATGGCTGGTTATTACCTTCACTCCTGAATTGTGATTGATCTTATCATTTATTTTCTCATGATTTTAGATATTGCATTAATTTGATATTTCAGCTTCATAGAGTTTTATTTTCACATATGCATGCGTAGAATCATAATGTAAATATTGTAAATAATCTTAGACTTTGTGTAATTTGGTTATATTAGTTTAATATTTGTTAATGTTTAGTTTAATCTTATTGAAATCTTGTAAATATTCATGGTTATGTTTTGATTTTCATTAACTTAACTTGTGTATTTCATTAAATACATATATTAAATTTATACACAATTGGATGTTATGAAAATTAAAAGAGCACATGTTTTAGTTTGTTTGAATCCTAAATTCTCTAATTTCTATGAGATTTGGTTTTATGATTATTTAGAAATTTATGGGATTAAAATTCAACATTCACGAATGAAATTAGTTTGATCATGGATAATTCTTTTAGTTTCAATAAGCTAATTTGATTTTGAAAATATAACTTTTATTTTTCCATTTTGCAATTTAAAAGGATTTTCATTTATTATTATGCAAAAGGAAATATTATTGTTCTTTTCTGCATTTTCTATTCTTGGAAAATGATTATGTTAGCAACCTATTTATGGAATTCATTAACTCTCCTATATTATAGGAGTGATTCTTTTCCTAAACTTGTTTCCAACATATATTTTCTTAAGAATTAAATTGTAATTGGTTATTATTTTTTCTAGGTTTAGGATTTTCAGATATTGGAATTTTTTTCGTAAATAATTTCTAGCTTTTTATCCACTATTATTTCATTACTTCCTTCAATAAATAAATAAAAATTTGCAATTTTCCAAGCTTCCCTAGTATTTTTATGCATTTTTGCGGATTGCAGGAAGGTCTAATTTGTCCATTTTTAAAAGACTATTCTTGCAACCCACAATGGGCAATGCAGAATGTGGAATGCGGATTGCGGGAGGTAAAATTTTCAATTTTTTAATAAAATATTCCCGCAACCCCCAACCTGTAATGTGGGATGAAATCACTTTTTCATATTTTCATTCCTGCATTTTTCAGACCGTAAGTTTATCTTAGGTTATATTTTAATGTAATTTCGGGTCCGTAAATTTTGGTACTTTCATTTTTCACTTAGGGTTTTAATTTGATTTTTATCTTTGGTTTTTCCTGATTTTGATTTGTTTAAATGATTTTTCAAATTCAAGATTTCCTTCCCGACATTCCATTTTCGATATTTTGGGAAAATAGATTTTGGATTTTTTAATGAGGACACAAGATTAATGAACATGGAAAATTCTTTAATCCCTTATCTTATTCATTTATCTTTAATGTGTTATCATTCCCTTTTCTGAGCTATTTCCCCAAATTTTATTCGTTTTTTATATTTTAACGTGCAGGTTTAAAAGTGGAGATTTGACGTAATGAAGAGATTAAATCGGATGAAGAACTTGACGATCTAATTCGTTTACAAATTATATACAGCTGGAAGGAAGAAGGTAATGGATCGTGCATCAGTTGGAAGAGGCTAATTTCGGGCTCAATTTTCCACCGAATTGTGAAGAATCAGATGATTCTGTTCAAAACCCACTTCCCAGATGGGGTATTTTGCCCCTAACTATGGGTTGCTTTCGAAAATTATGAAGGAGTTAGGATATTTTTGGGCTTGTTCGAGCTAGAATTTTCCAAATATTTCTATTGCATCGAGCTATGAGAGCTAATTCTGGAAATGGTTATTGTCCCTTTTGCCTATTTAAACAGAGACAATTGTTGTACATGAGGGGGGGATTTTCGAGAGAGAGAAATCAGCACGAAGGATTGAAGATACTCTGTTTAATCCAAAGTTTGTAATTTCTTGCAGACCTTTATTAATACAGCTATGTTATTCTTGAATCTTTTTTTGTTTATTTAGTCAAGTTTATTTGATAAATATTGATTTATCCTTTGCAGATTATTCACTGTCACTGTCTAACACATTTGCAATTATAAGCACTGATCTACAATTCTGGTTTTTCTGCACTTATGATCTGTGGATTAGTTTTAAATGAATTTCTTTTATTAAAACTTTTATTTATTTCTGCAAATGATTCTACAGCAAATACTATAATAAATGTTAATTTTTCAATTAACATTTTAGTCACAAGATAATATTAAATGTTCTGAATACTTAACTTATTGTTAATCAATTTTAATTGATCAATGGTAATTTAAGTGGATAAGTTATTAAATCTCTTTCACGTTTCTGTTAAATTGATGGACATACTTATCTATTTTTCCAAATCAAGTTAATTTGCAATCAAACAACACATATCCTTAGTATAGCTTCAATTTAGCTTAAGTTTCTTTTCTAGGTAGATGTATAGTTTTCCAGACATCCAATACCTCGTTTTCCTTCATAGGAATACTGATCCCTTTGGATCAAAACATTCATTGAATCAAAGAGTTCCAGCGGAGGCCTAATATTCGTGGGTGTTAACCACACCAAACAGCTCGATGATAGGGTAATACTTGCAATGGATTATCTGAAGCCTTTGGCTGGGTTTTCATCCCCTGTTGTTTGCCTTGGACACCATTCCATCACCTACACATCCAGGGCTTCAACATGGCCATATGCTACAAGCTGGCCATGGAAAGTCACAAATGGTGACACATGAGGTAAATGTTAGTTTAATAGTACCTAATAGCATCAATGTAATAGTAACCACAATTCATAATTATATTACATATGTTAACATTTGACATTTTTTTTGCTATTGAGCTCAATATTTCAAACTGATATCAATCTTATTGTATTGTGGCAAGGGGTCGATACTATGAGCACACCTACAGCTTCTAGACAGGTAAAGTTGACTCTCATAGTAACAATAAATCTTTTTTTATATTAATCAACTTTATTATACATGATTAATTTTTTAGTTATCGATATGCATATGTCTTGCTTATTGTATTCTGGTAGGCTGACCGTGGAAAGGCACCAATGTTGTCGCATGAGGTAAATGATAGTGTAATAGTACCTAAACATGATTATAGTACTTTTTTTGTTATTAAATGCATTATATATTTTTTACGTGATTTTTTTATTGACGTTCGTAGAGCACACCACATCATGGTGATGATGTGATCAATGAGGAAGAGATAGATTATTCAACCGACCCAACGGATACTATGAAACTAGCTTTGAAAAAGTGTAATCGAGACCTTCTTGATCTGATTTTAATCAATCCAATGACTGAAGAAATACAAGCACAAATTGATGAATTGAGGAGAAAGATAAAAAAAATTACGGGGTAAGGGGCATATTTGAAAGTTTTTACAAACTACATATATTCATTTATGTTATTTTAGTTCTCTTTTTTTATATGTTCTAATCATTTGAAGTTTTATTCTTTAGAATATTTTGGAGCCAAAACCCATGTATCAAAAACAAGCTGCAGGGGGCGGTATTGGTAGTAGCGATGGTTCAACACATCGTCAATATATTGTACCAACGAGGCTATTTTCCTCTCCTACAAAACAATGCACTTTAGATTCCATGCCCTCAACGGATGTTGGAGGTGAAGATGTCCCTTCAACCACCACTACTCCACATGATGATAGAGAGGAAGGTGGCATCAAATGTGATAGTTGCTATCCTAGCGCAATACGTGTGGTTAGCAAGGGATCATTGCCCGTTAGCTTCTTGCTGAATGATGAATGTATTCCAATCAAGATACCGAAGATTGCAGGTATTATTTAATTTATTATGTGTTCTTTTTCATGTAATTCAAAGCCACATAACTCAAATTAGTTTTAATTAATGATCATATGTTTTTTGCAAGAAATAATGTTTTTTATAATAACCTACATGATCAGGCGTTCGAGATTTTTGGGCCCACCATTCGTGCACGGTGGAATGCCCAAAATGACAATTTGAAAGATGATTTTATGAACCACATGGTCAGCTTGTTTGGTGAAACCTTCAACAAAAAAGGTGTCACCGCAGCAGCTGGGTTAAATTTGAAATATGTCAAGGCAAATTATAGGGACAATCTGCAAATCAACCACAAATATGAGCGTCCTCTGATGGTTCCAGAGAAGGAGTGGAAGGTGTTCGTCGATGATGCAAAGGAGAAGGCATTGAGAAAACAAGGAAAAACTAGGTCAGACGATTCAAGAAGGTATGGCGCATATCATATTTTCAATGAACAATGTTCATTTTTTTTTACTTTTAAATATATTTAAGTTGTGATATCTAACGTATTTGCAACCTTTCATAGGCTCTCTAGAACCTCCAAAAGAAACAAAGGCAAGATTGGAAAAACATGGGCAGCACAAACTGGGCCAAGGTGGATATCAGAAGCTAAGGGCATGGATTGTAAGAATAAAACGATCATTATTTGTAGCCAACAATTAATTGATTTTTCTAACTGTAGCGAACAATTAATTGATTTATCACAAGCACTTTACATGGTGTTATGCATTGTAGGAAAATGCTTTTCAAGAGGAAGCCACTGATGAATACTTGAAGCTCGGCTTTAAGTATGGTTTTCAGCATGTGTTGGAACATCAAAAAAGCTTGGGGAAAACCCCAATTTCCCCATTGATTCACGCAAACGTAAATAATGTACATCATTATAATGTACTTGTGTAATCTATTCATGAATGATTACATCAAAATGAATGTCTTTTTTTTGTTTTCAGAGTGAGACCAATAAAAGCAATGAGGGTAGCAGTACCGAACCAGTACCACGTGATGGTGGGGATCTGCCTAGCCATTTATGTATGTATGTTATAAAACAAATGTATTCAATATGATTTTAAATACATAATTGATGACGTTTAATAATTAATATTTTTCTATGAATGGCAGAGCATGTACCTTCTCATGCTCAACTGAGAGAGGAACAAATGACAGAGCCAATGAACACTCCAGTTGACTCAGTTAGTCAGCCAGCAAGTTAGCATCATTATAATGATATTGGAAAAATGAAATATGTATCTCAATAATAACTTCGCAGTTATGTCTATATAATTTTCTTGGTTTTTGCAGATGATGCCCATGTCCATCCACCTCCACCCCTGCTAATCAATGTACCAAAAGTATGGTACGGGGGTGCATATCCACACAATCAATGGAAAAAGAGGGTAAAACCACTACAACGGGTCAAGACACCGAAGATGAAGTCCCCCTCTTTGAATTTCTGAGGAAAAAAATGAAAAACATAAAAAAAAAATGTAGTTGTAAACATTTAAGATTTGTATTTGATTGAGTGAAGGTGTGAACTATTTTCAGTTTTGTTACAAGTTTCTTGATCTACCCGTTGCTTGGTGATATTTTATAACTGAGGTTTCACATCTGTATGTTATTGCTCAGATCATATGTTTGAATATGTGTTCCATCTTTAGATTACTGTGGTTCTCCTCAAGGGATTGGCCACCTCTTCCCGAGTTAACCTGAGGAATATGAGATGACCATATCGTTTATAATTTATTTACTGTTGTTACTTCTTTTACTGCTTTTGTTTTCAGTACTTTAATTATTTATGTAGCTCTATGTTTGATAGTACTGTGTTGATTAGAACAATTAATATAACTATGTTTGTGCTTTTTAAAATTTATATGTGAAAAGTTTTTTCTCTTTGTTGCATAGATTTTTTTTTAATATGTGTGACATCTTCTGAGGACTATGGTTATCATTAAGGGGTTGGCCACCCCTTATTGATTTAACCTAAGGAAGATGAGATGACCATATGACCTTCCTTATCCTAGGATGATGATTATGAGCTTCCTCTCATTGCATGAGACACATGAGACGTATGACCACACACAGTTGAGAAGGTCGGGTAACCTACCTTGACAAAGAATTTATGTGCATGAGCCTAGTATGATGTCGTGTTGCCTTATTATGATACTTTGACTTGCATGTTTACTTGTATGTAATGTTTATCCTTATGGTGACTCGTGATTGACCCTTTCATGGTAGCATTGATGTTGATGTATATGTAACTTCGAAATGTATTCACTTGTATGTTTCATGTATTGTACCCTGATGTTTATTCCGGGAAGTATCTGTAATGTAATTGAGTCATGTCATGCCCCAATGTTCCTATCGGGAGGTTCTATAATGTAAACAAGTCATGTCAAGTCATTGTGGGTAACCCTCTTGTTGTTCAAGGGTTAAAGTCCATGCAGTTCCGGGACCCTAGGGTTATTAGACTATCCTAGAGAAGTCGGCCCTAGTGAGTTAATGTCAAGTCAGGAATTATTATAAATAGAGAGTGAGCCTCTCTATTTATCATACACTCACTCACAATCAGTTGTAGCACATAGATGAGAGAGAAGAAGTTGTTGGGGCTAGAAAGAAAGAGGCTACTATTGTCGGGATATCATCTTACTGTTTTGGGGTTTTACTTTTGGTGTTGATTCTATCTCTGAGGAAGTTGCGGGTTTTTCTCCTTTTATGGTTTCCCCAAGGAAAAACATTGTGTCCATTTCCTCTTGTGTTTGATTGTTGTACTTATTATTCTCTCAGTTAAAGATCCTAACATAATGCTAGCTTGAATGATAAAAATATAACATGGTATCAGAGCTAACCTAAGAAGAAGACACTGTGTAGCTGAGGAGACTAGGGATTCCTACTTTTTGGATCTCTCTCCATATATTTTCAGCAAAATAAGGTTGGACTGACTCTCCTCCCTAGGTTACATCTTTCTATCGAAGCAGAATCTGATTCTGAGCATTTTCAGTTTTTGACCCGACACTACTGTCGAAAACTAGGGCTTTCCACAGAAGTGGAATTTTTGAGTGAGCCCAGGCCTGGATTGATCTCCTCCTCAAAATTGAAGTTTAGAGATCAATATTAAAGCATTTGGCTGGACATAACTCCGGGAAAGCCAAACCCTAATATGCTCCTGAACCAGCACTGTAGAGATTCAGCTCCAGATTCAGATCCGACATCTTGACCTGGTAAGATCTAAATCTTTTGTATTTCCATTTGAAGTTCTCAGTTAATATGTCTCATCATACCAAGCTTGATGAAAAGATTGAGGGAGATGATAAATTCTGAGCCTGGAAGTATAGGATCTCCCTGGTCCTGGAAGAAAATGAGTTGGACTCCTATATCAATGAGGAGGTTCCAGTTCTAAAGGGAGATGAGGCTAAGGACTTACACAAGAAGAAGTTGGTCATGGATAAGAGGATTATTGCTGATTCAATCAAGGATCACCTCATACCACAGGTGTCCTCCCTAAAGACACCTAAAGCTACGTTTGATGCCCTGACCAAACTATTTGAAGGGAAGAACATAAACCGGAAGATGACTCTGAGAAACCAACTAAAGAATTTAAAGATCCAGAATGCAGAGACCATCCAGTCTTACTTTACAAGGGTCTCTCCACTAGTACAAAAGCGCGGATTTTTCCACGGAGGTTTTCCACGTTTCTTACTTTTTGGTGTAAAATCCGATGTAACAGGAACGAGGCGTCGCTGTATCCACGCCTAGCCATCACTGTATCCACACCTGGACTCTTGGACATCTCTGTATCCATGCCTAAACTCTTGGATGTCGTTGTATGCACGCCTGACCGTCTCTATAGCGATGACACCGTCTTTTGTTGACTTTTTACAATGGTCAAGTTGACCTAGGGGGAAAAAGTCAATGTTTGCCGTCGCTATAGCAACGTCTAAGAGTTCTATAAAAACGAAGACCTTTATGAGATTTTCTTCACACTTGCCATTGTTGCAGCACTGTTTTCGGGTGATTGTTGGAGCTGTTTATTATTTCCACCTCCTGCTGGTGAACAATCCATTTCTAGATCTACATAGTTCGGATTTTAAACGTGCAAGGTTAGTTTGTGTTTTCAAATGATGCATACTTTTACTACTTCATGCTAGTGTGGGAACCATGACTTCCATTAGAACCTACAATGTTCCATATCAAAATTATTTACTTTTTTATGTTGGATTACGTCAAATGATGTGCACATGGCTATCAGTACAATGTGTAATCAACATATAGTTCAGATTTTTTGTGTGGTTAAAAGGAAACTGCCCACAAGTTTCATGGACTTAAATTTCCTTCTTTTAATTCACTTCGTTGATGAGGTTGAGTTAGCCATGGTATTCTCATGTCATTGGATGTTATTCTTGGAGAGGTACATGATATATTAGTCGTTATGTGATGATAGCGAGTACATAAAGAAAATTGATGACACATAAGGAATAGTGGTTTGTGACAACCATCAAAATAAGGACAAAAGAAAAGGTGATTTACTCCAACAAATAGAAAAAGGAACACGATAAAGAGTAAATCACTTGTCTTTTATTAATTTTATACATGAGTATTGTTTACACTAGACTTGATAGTATTTATTTGATCTCAAACTATTTGTTTGATTTCATGAATATGTGAATGGATTCATAAATTAATGCCACCAATAAAACTATTATTTACAACATTGAGGTAATGCAACCATGGGTTGTGTTGTATGAATAGAATACATGAATATATAGACTAGCCTCAATAGAGTAGATGGTATTGATACATTTTATGTGGATTCATGGAAATGGTGTAATTTGTAGTAAATTGTTGTCTCTAATGCTTGTTTGTATTCATGTCCATTTGGATTTCAGTTTACTGCTTTCCTATATACTCTTGAAAAGAAGCACCATGCATTTTACCTACCATCTTTACACTTGCAAACATAGCTATTTATTTGTGTACCATCCAAGTCCATATTTATAGTAATGTATTTGACAACTTACTGTTTGGTATGGTGTAGGTAAGACAATTTCTTGTCACCACAAGGCTTTGTCACCATGAACGAAAATGCAAGGAAGCTTGCTCAGTTCAGAGCGGCATTAGAGGCGAGGGGCGATGGAAAATGTTATTGCCTGTGCAATGATTACAGGGGTTTGAAAGAAGAAGACTTTTAATAACAACAGCTGAAAGACATTGTAGGGAGAAGGGACATGCCGAAGGGGGCAATGAATATCATCCCTTGGTAAGAGGTTATTCAATATTTAATGTATTCTCTCTAATGGTCGTCATGTCATGACTTTTAGTAAAATGTCTTATCATAATTTTATATGCTCTATACACACTAATTTCACTGCATTGTTTGTACATATATAGACAATGCCCCCAAAATGTCAGCCTCTAGATAGTTATAATTTGCCAGGTTCTAGCAGAAATACTCCTTTACAGGGTGAGCAAATTCGTGATCAGAATACTGGAGCTGATCAAGTTCTTAATGACGTTGAAATGGATGGATATAACGTTACCGATACAAATCAGGAAGATGAGATACATAGGTTGATCCATGACACATTTGCTTCAATGGATGAGGACGACTGCCATGATGATAGTGATCATGACATTGATGTTGATCCTCTAATCGAGAAGTCACAGCAACCTCTTTATGAAGGCTCAACAGCAAATCTTCTATCTGCTATATTGTTGTTGGTGAACTTCAAGGTTTTGAATGGTTTATCAAACACCAGTTTCACACAGATGCTAAGGTATGTAATTTGTTAATTATCTATGTATGCATGTTCACAATTACCTCTAAGGTTGATTTTGGTCCTATATTGCTATTGTTATTTTTATTTGTAAAATATGGATGCGATATTAATGATGAGTAATATTGTTTATAAGATACTTATTCTTTTCAATTTTGTAGATTGTTAAGTGAATTTCCATTACCGACATCAAATATTTTACCATGCACATATTGAGAAGTATCTTTGATTATGAAAGAAATTGGAATGGAGTATCAAGCTATTGATGCTTGTCCTAATGATCATATCATATACTATGGACAATATGCATTGGAAAACGAATGCCCGCATTGTCAAATAAGTAGATATCGAACCGATAAAGTGTCAAAAAAGGTGCCTCGCAAATTTCTTCGTTACATTCCGATAATTCCACGTTTCCAGCGGTTGTTCAGGTGTCAAAGTATAGCACAGTTTATGGATTTCCATGCTAAGAACAGAAGTCTAGACGATGTTCTTCGAATGCCTACAGATCGTTCTG
>LPNX010409434.1:315241-326509 GCA_001517045.1 Pseudotsuga menziesii | reverse complement strand
AATTCTTTTATATTGCATCTCAATCATTTGAAAAACCTTTACTCATTTTTCCATGTTCCTTGTTATATATCTGTAGTAGCCATCTTCTTTTCCTACCTAGTTCTTGACAAAAAGGAAAATTTAAATAGGAAAAATTTAAAATAGACAAAAAAAAAATAAGATGAGTAAATTGTAAAACCCCAAATACTATCAATCTTTTCTTCTACAGTTGATGCTATAAAGGTAAAACACTGCAATCTATATTATATCTCTCATTGCATTCCTATGCCTAGAATATTCACCAGGCAATTTCCCTTGGAAATTTCTCCAGAATGATTAAATGGGCTTTAAACATTCACCTGGCTTTAAATGGGTATTTTAATTTAAAGCCATTTAAATCCGGGCAATTTCCCTTGGAAAGTACCTTGAAGGCATTTCCATAATAAAGAGACATATGGAATTCTAAAGATCTCAAAAAATACAATGGATGTTGATGAATAAATAATACCAAATACATATCTATCTTAAGATAAGGCAGAGTGTCACTATAGATTATTCCACTAACAATTTATATTGAATCACTTAGCATAGTTATGGTCCTTATTTTTATTTTTGGTTTATTGGCCATGTTAACATGATATCATACTTTTGATTCAAGTGTGATTTTACATGTGTGATTTCATCCAAGTTTTGCCGCCCTCCAATTTCGTCCCTCACAACCCCCGAACGCATTTGCAGGTCCTCACAATTTCATCCAACCCTCCAATTTGCAGGCCCCAAACGCGTTGGCTTCACGGTTTCTGGGAGCTGGAGAGAGTTGCTCCCCTTGGCTAGGAGCTCGAGAAAGCCTAGGTGAACGCATTTGCAGGTCCTCACAATTTCGTCCAGCCCTCCAATTTGCAGGCCCTGAACGCGTTGGCTTCATGGTTTCTGGGAGCTGGAGAGAGTTGCTCCCCTTGGCTAGGAGCTCGAGAAAGCCTAGGTGAACGCATTTGCAGGCTTCCTATCACCCTCCAATTTCATCCACGAGCATCGAACATGTCTGGCCAGGTATGTCTTTTGGACTGATAGCTACCATCTATTTTCAGTATATGTTAAAGTGAATTCGGTTCATGAAGCGTTCCAGTCACATATCTAGATCGAGACCGATCTTTTAATGCTTCCACCTTTGAGTTTGAGACCCTTTTGGGTTCTATCCTCCTCGTGGCTTCGGATTCACACTGTCTATTGCTCGATTGGGATTTCTGTGAATTCAAGAAAATTAGCAGACTTATGAAATCATTTGGTTATGCTGTTTCACATGGTGTTGAAACAAGGCAGCTTTGCTTTGACAAGTACATTTGGGAGAGGAAAACGATTCATCCTTTTGTGCAACATTTTGTTATCACAGGATTCCATTCCACATTTCTTGGTATAGACAGTAACATTTCTGTGAGTCCATAAACCTTATTATGCTCTTGTACAGTAAATCTCCAAAGGCAGGAAATGCTACAGAGGAACTGCCACGACTGAGTTTATTGTGCACTGTCTATGAAAGATAACAAGCTTGCAGTGTTCTTAATTCCCTAGCCTCTTGGACTCCAAAACCCAAATCTAATAGCCTTTCCTTTTGTCTTCCCTATTAAATTTCAAAAACTGAAAACCCTCTTCATAAGACCCTAATCAACTAAAAGTCAGACGTTGACCTTCAAAAAGGCTTCATATACCTTCATTGGTCATTCCTTTTTAACACGTCTTCTCCTATTCTACATCCCCATACTCAAACATTGACCTAATTCTATCATCTACCCCTCAACGTCATGCAATCCTATTATACTGCTGTTGTTTTAAGGCCATTGCAGCTTTGAAACAGGTTTGATATACCCTTGTTATGACCTCTTCTCATCTCTAGATTCCCTTGCCATCTCCCTTCAACCCAAGAATCACCTCAACGCTGACTCAATTCACCCTTTCAAACCTAGACTACTTTCACAGTTAGACTCAAGTAAAAGTAAAAAGTAAAAGCCATTTTTTTAATCTCGTTTCCTTAGGATTGCATTGAGGAATTTGGGTACATTACATCATTATAACTATCATCCAGAAATAATGACATGTATAATAATCTAAGCTTAAGCCTCAAATACATTGAAAAGTAAAACCAAGTGTAATCCCAACTGGGGTAGTGATTTCAACTTGAAGGTATTATGGAGCCTGGACCATATCAAATAGGTTCGATTTTCATTCTTCCTTCCATATCTCCATAGCAAGATGTAACCGCCATTGAACTGGAATTGATGATCTCTTCAATGTTTGTCACAATTCCGGTTCCATTTATGTTGAGATTTATCTATTTGTCTTTTCTCGTAGCAAAGGGAAGGAGTTTTAGGGAAATCCCATTCAATGATGTCTGGACACAAGGGAAAGAATGCTGGTGTAAAGTCATATAACCTAGACAATAGGTAGGGTTGAGTGAGGTTTGAAGGAAAGTGCATGTTGCTGAAGAACATGACAAGCTTGAACTTGAACTCGCGTTTCAATTTCTTTTCACTATGCAAAGGAAATGACTACCTGAGCATAGTGAAGGTAAGGGATAACCTTCCTCTAAGCAATTGGGATAACTTAAGCCACGTGAAAGTAAGCATAGACTCCAACTTGAGCTTCTCTTCATTAAGAAGGCGCATTTGTAACTTGTTGGCAATTATAACTGTCAAAAGGTGTACATGCAATAGTGTTGTGGTCCTAAAAGAATAATGTTGTATATTTGAAAGATTATCCATTTTGTTAGGTTTTCTATGGTTATAGATCTAGAACATCTTAACAATTGTCTTGTTGGCTTCTTCATATTGTAAATTAATACGCAGATGAAACATTTTCTACATGGAAGATATATCCCAACGTGCCTCCAGGTTGAAATCATTATACCTTAGATTGGATTGGACCCATTTTAATGTCACTAAACATTCATTATGAATACTTTGCTACATGATGTTGTCACCCGATGTGGAGTGATCTGTTGTTCTTGAGAAGCTTGTAGTAAGATATTGAGCAATTATTGAATTAAGATATGACCGTAAATAAGATGATGAACTGAACTTTGTTCCTCTTCAGGCCATAGGAAGAGTTTGGAGAAAGGATGGCTTTCAAATGTTCTGAATGGATATCTCAGAGAAGATGGAGTAATCACAGTTTCTCTAGAATGCAATGGGGGATATGCACAATCAGTAACATAGTGGAGAATGAAAGCAATCAAGTGATAAACAATGAAAGATGAAACTTGAAAGTTGAAGAAATCAAACTGAGTTACAGCTATGAATTGAAATGTTCATTAATTTCACAGCTAGGCATTCCAACTTGTGGATATGAAAATAATAAAATGGAGTCAAACTGGAATAGAATAGAATAGAAATATGATCAAACCATCCATGAGGCCAACTGGCCCATGGGACTAAGATGCTTAGAATAGAATAGAATAGAAATATGATCAAACCATCCATGAGGCCAACTGGCCCATGGGACTAAGATGCTTACATACAGAGGTATTTTGAGGCAGTGCCAAGGACTAAAATCTCCTAACTATGTCAGTCTTTGGTAAATAGAAGAGGTTTTCTCCCTAGACATAAATAGACATTGTATCCCACAGTACATTTCATCAAGAAGTTTTCTACTGTCTTTTTGTCCACTTCTTTATGAGTTTTGAAATGGTTCAACTTGACCAGAATCTTTTGTTGCTCTTCATTAAACATTCTATACAAGTAACCTCTGACTTACCTGTTAGAATCTGAAGTGAATCCTTTGAGTTTTGTGAGGATAGAATTTTAACAATATTTTTTTCTCAACAAGTTGAAAACCTAAATTGAATGTCAAATGGTGAGAATCTCCACATAATAAACCCAAAATAATCAGCAAGTTCTAAGAAAAAATTATACATTCCATTTTGTTCCTTTTCATGGAATGTCAAAACATGTCTGCCAATTACAAATTGGCAAAACAGAGTTAATTATATATCCTAGTGAATCAACAAGGTGTAATCTAACGAAAGCAAATTTACATTCACCACTGTTCCTTTTCACTCCAATGCCAAGAGTCGCAACTTGCACATGACATTACATAACTTACTATTGGAAAAGTGGAGTGCAGCAACTACTGTTACTTTATTGGGGTTGGTGTAGTGTAATTCTCAATAAGCTGCAATCTTTATTAAGTCAATAATCTTCTTGGTTGATCTAGTCATTGGCACAATGGAAATGGATTAAATTCTCAATTATCACTATATTGAATATTCCAGTTTGAATTTTTTGCTGATTTTCTTGGAAAGAGTATGCTTTGGTTGACAAAAAAACAAACATTACTTTAAAACAAGTCACTTGACGTGAAGCGTAACTCTGAAAATCTTGAGCTACATATTGGTGTTGCTGAACGATTAATCCGAGACAAAGTAATTTAGGATTGAATATGTATCGCCATAATGAAGGTTGCATTGAGATTTCTCTTCTTAGCTTCCAATCCTCAAATAGCTCACACAAGTCATTACAACATGAGAGCATGCTTTCCTAGAAAAAATATGACATTATTTTTATTTTATATCTTATTTTTTCTTGTTTGTTTGTTGGAGGAAAATGGTTTAATTTTGTGTTAAAAGGAGCTGCAGCCAAGCTGGACAGCAAGATAATATAAAAGGAGAGCATGCTTAGGTCCAAAAAATTCCTTTGACCTACCAACAGAATATAGCCTATAAAATTCTGTGGCATTGCTTACAAAACTAAACAAAAAACTACTAGTAGAGTATACTCTAAAAAAGACTCCTATAAACAAGACAAATTTACAATACACTGACGATTACAAATTTAAGAGAAACCACACTTACTCATGGCATCATCCTGGGAATGGTCGGAGGGATGGGATTCTTGCTTGTCCTCTTCCATGACCGCCTACGGTTGTAACCGTTTATTCTTCTTTGAATCCACATTGAAAAATCCCATGGAAATATTCAGATTTGAAGCTGAGTAGGAAGAACCTTGACTAAGTGTTATGACCATGGCTTTTAAGTTTTAACCTTGCACATTCCTCCTTTTACATCTTGAATTTGCCTCTTCTGTTGTACTAATACATCCACTACGACTGCATTTTGTGAGACCAGCTGATTTTCTAATTCACAGGCATTGGTTGTGACAGAAAATCAATGCCCCATTCCCTTTGAGAAGGTTCTCTTGGTGTTGAAGTAACTTACGAATTTCTTGCATGTCCCAACGGCAGGAGGGAATGTTATGACTATCCATATTGCTCAATAGAATTGAAGTCTAATTCCTTTTAAAACCACTTGTTTTGTCCTTGCACCACAAAGAACTTAGAAAATCAATCACTTTGCAACCAAGGAGTTGAGAGGGCCTTTCCCTCAAATGTGAGACCCCTGTACCCAGGAGGCTGTGCCACAACTTACGCCAAGTATGGAAAACCCAATTTTGATATTGTGCAGACCTAGGGCCTAGATTCCTTGTTCCAACTTTCTTTACCCAAAGACATAGGTGGTCATGACCAGTGAATGCAACTGAGTTTTTTGGCCCAAGAAAACCTAGTAGAGGTGACAATGAGGGTGCTAAAGAATGAAATTCTGGTCCAGGGGATACCCTAAGTGAACCAACCTGAAGGCTAACCTTCTTAACCATACAATTTTATGATTGCCATGAATATTGTCAATTGCATATTGAGCATGATAACTGTAGGTTTCATAAACTACAGTCCTTGAGCAGATTGCTAACCTAAGGTTGAGTCTATGAACCCAGAAATAAATACCAAATGCTATTGCAAGAATTAACCAGGGTGACTGTGAATGGCTTACCTTATAATGCCTTGCCTGTGAGCGGAGCTTGATATTCCACAATCATCCCCAAAGGATCTCTATGGTTTCAAACTTTGGGAGAGTAGTTAACCATGGTATGTGTGGAGGCAGAGCTCCTCTTAATGTTGTGTCCCTCCTCCCTGTGAATGAGTAAATACTGATGCAGCGTGGCCTCTTCGTAATGTTGATTGACACGTAAATTGAAATGTGATAGTATTTGGGGGATGGGTGCATATAATATCTCCCTGTTTTGCTTAATTTTGGCTTTCTCCAACCTTGATGCTAGGTTGGCATGACAATTTGTCTCTTTTTTTAGGGTCCTTATGATGTGAAGAAATTGAATCTCTTTGAACCCATGACTTTCACTCCTATCCTGGGAATGATTTTGGCGAGTTTGTCGTCCTTTGGGGGATAGCTATTGTTCTTGTACTTGATAATGATTTTGATTCCCTGAATACCATCAAAGCTGATTTCCTGTGTTCCTCCTTTCCCCCACACCTGCCACACCTAAAATATGGCATCATTTCAAAGTCAAACATCAAGTTCTTATCACTTTTGGGATATCATATAGATTTTAAATTTTTTATGAGAATCTCCCATGAAAGGTAAGGTTTCCTACTATTTCATGCAAAAATCAACAAAGCAGTTTTAGATGCAGTTGGCAATTCTATTTTGAGGGAAAATTTTCTTACTATTTCATGCAAAAATCAACAAATCAGTAATAGATGCAGCTGGGACTTATATCATGAGGTTAAAATATATGGAGTAGGAATTCACTGTTTCCATGCCAATCTGAGTTTGTACCCCAAAACAAGACTACTTTCACCGTTGCCAGAGCCAGATTGTGTCACAACATTTTTAAAATCTGGGCATGGGCAGACATGAATATATATATATATATATATATATAACTTTAAAACTACAAATTGAAATCTCAAATTTTAAAATCATAAAACGAGGAACATTGAACAAGTCAAATTTCAATCTATTGTATCCTAATTTAATTGCAATTCCATTAAAGATAGGTATCTCAGTGTCCAATAAGAGTCTAGAATTGAATAAAAGTTGAATAGTGAACTTGAAACATTTAAATCAGAAATCTATTTTTCAATCAGAAGCAGGGTTTTAGATTTTTCCCTTTACTTTATATTTTATATTTTCTCAAAACTAAAGAAATTAAGAATAATAAATTAAAGTCCCTACCCTAGAGTCTAAACTAGCAAACTTGGAACTCAAAACTGTAGTCTATAGCAGTAAACGCATCTTAAAACTTAAAACTAAAACCAAATTATTAACTTGAAAATGCCAAATGGACTTGGAGGTTTAAGGATTTCTCCAAAACAATCATGGAATCTAGACTCTGCAAGCTGTAGTTGAAAATTTCAGACTGCAAATGGAACTTTCAAGCTGAAAATTAAAACCAGAAATGAGAATTGGATTTTCTCTTTGCTTAAATAATAAACTCAAAACTCCTTGCTTCAGCATTCCTCTTCTTCAGCCTTAAGTTCTTGCAGAGAATGACACAGAATAAGCTCGGGTTTTCTCCCTTCTTTCCTTGCAAGAACCAATCATGTTTGTCTCCATTCCCTCCTTTGATAATTGAACATATGGACACATCTCCTACCATGCATCCCCTGCACTACAGGTTAGATTGCATGTTCAATCATGAGAGGCTTTGCAGGATCAACTGGTTGCATACTTAGTTACACTGGCATATTGGGTGATTTGATTTTGCATGTCCAATTGACCGATTCCATGGCTGTTTGCACTGGCCCTAGTATATCGATCAATTTCAGTCACATTTGGTTAGGTTAGGTTAGGTTAGTTCTAGGACAATCTTTGTTAATTTGTAGACTTTTCTTTTCAAATTTGGTTTCCAATAAGTGTCGCCAGACACACTGGGTCACTATGAATGGTCTTGCTTGGGGATTTTTCTGCATGACTTTGGTATATAATCACCATCTTGATTTCTGGGATTCTCAGCTTCCCACAGGAGGAAGTTGTCCCCAAGTTGGAGCCAATTGTAACCTTGTATCTGCACCAGAAACAGAGGACCAATCAAATGTGCAAATTCAGATTTCCAATCAGAATCACAGTTTGTACTTGCCCAGAAAAAGAGAAATTTCAGAAAGGTGTCTGGGAACATTCACCCAGAAAAAGAGTACTTTCAAATAGGTGTATGGGCACATTCCCATTGAAGTTTCTTCCTACATGTTATGTGTTGCTATGAAAGACATATTCAGACATCTTACATGCTGATTTTGGCCCAATTCTGCATGAGATTATCATCTTTTCTTCAGCTGTTAGGTGTTTCCATGTAGCAGCATGCTTTCATGCTAATTTGGGTGCCCTTTGAAGGAAGTATCACTGTTGTTTTCAAGACTGTCCCGTACCATCAGTGGTATAGCTTCCATTCTGAAGCAGCATTCTTGTGCTTAGTGAGGCTCCTTTAAGACACGTTTTCCAAAGCAGAGATGAGGGCAACCTCATGGGCACATTTCCCCATGTTAAGCAGCAACATAAAGATGACCTGTGTGATGAATAAACCAGTGAAATATTACCAGCAGCAGGAATGTTGCTGTAGTAGCTAAATGGGCAATTACACTGCTTATTTCCAACAAGGAGGGCATTATATGAAGAGGTATTTACAATAGGAGGGTGCCTTTCTTACACTGCATTTATGTTATTTTCAAACCTGTTTTATGCCCAGTTTAGCCAGCAGAAGGGCATTGCCATTAAGGCTATTTTCAGTCCTGTCAAAGCTGCCAGAGCAGCTTTCGTTTTAAGAGCTGTCAGACCTCCCAGAGCAGCTGTTGTTTTCAGACATGCCAGAGCAGTTGTCATTTTTGGACCTGTCATTCCTGCCAGAGCAGCTGTTCTCTTACTTGTCAAGCCTGCCAGAGCAACTGTTATTTTCAGACATGTCAGCATTAAGCCCACTCGTTGGTTATTATTAGCAATTAGGAGGGCACCCACTTGAAAAAGTAAATGTTTTGATGACTGCATTCGATTATATTTCTTCGTGCTTATTATGAATGTTTCCATATAGTAACATGCATATTATACATTTTCTTTATGGTAAAATTTTTGCAATATCTCATTTTTGTTTATGGTACAATTATTTGGAAAACTTACTAATTGATTTATTGTGTCAGGGTGACGGCAGCGGAAGGTCAAATGCTGCTAGCACAATACATGGTGACCGTGGAAGGTCACAAGCCAAACCGTCTCGTGAGGTAATTATTAAATATAGTAACTTAATTCGACCAGAATAAGTAAATGTTTTGATGACTACAATTGATATAGTAACATGCATATTATACTTTTTGTTTATGGTGAAATTTTTGCAAAACCTCATTTTTGTTTATGGTACAATTATTTGCACAACTTGTACTAATTGATTTATTGTGTCAGGGTGACGGCAGTGCTCACGGCGCACCCGCGACTACCAGGATACATGGTGACCGTGGAAGGTCACACGTTGTACTGCCTCCACAGTTAATTGTTAAATATTTCAATTTTTTCTGTCCACAATTATGTACATAGATTTTATTGATTGATTTATTGTGCCAGGGTCACAGCCGTGGAAGGTCACCCGCGGTGTCGGCGCAGCATGTACGGGGTGAGAGTGGGAAGTCACCCGCGGAGCCCCAGCAGGTACGGGGTGACCATGGAAGGTCACCCATGATGTCTCAGCAGGTACGGGGTGACCGTGGGAAGTCACCTGCAGTGTCTCACTAGGTACGGGGTGACCGTGGGAAGTCACCTGCAGTGTCTCACTAGGTACGGGGTGACCGTGGGAAGTCACCCGTGGAGCCTCAGCAGGCACGGGGTGACCGTGGGAAGTCACCAGCCACTACACCGCATCCGATAAGTTTTATTGATACTACAACAATTATTTTTCGGGGTGAACAATTTTTGAATGATGTTACAATTAATTTCCTTGATTTTATTGTTTCATGCTTTTAGTTCAGTGCACTGGATGTGGATGACAATGTAAGTGAGGAAGAAATTTTCAACTCCCTAGACCCAATGAAAACAGTCTATTTGGCCCTCAAAAGGGCCAACAAGGATTTACTGGCCTTTGCTTGCAAATGGCCCAAGAGAGATGATGACAAGGCAATGATGGTGGAGCTACAACAAAAAACAAAGGGTTATGCGGTAAGTGTCATCGATTACAATTTTTATAAGCTTTAACATGATTTCATATTTGATGATATGTTTTCTATTATTGCAAATGTTCTTATCAACTCGATGTTTTCCGTATGTAGGAATATTTGGAACCCCAGGCTAGAGAACCTGCAAAGACAGGTATTGGTAGCAGTGACCATCCATTGCATAAAAAAGCTCATCAAAGCAAGGTACCAATGAGGCTTTTTGAGGATTGCCTCGAAGCCAATGATGAGGGCAATGATGATGAGATGGAGCATGATGATGAGATGGAGCATGATCATGACATGGAGCATGATGATGGGATGGAGCCACCTGGGACTCCACATGATGCTGGAGATGAACCTACTGTAGATGGCCAGGAAACTTTTCCTGGAGCAGCACGAGTCAAAAGCACTGGATCACTAGATGTGACGTTTCTAGTCGATGAAGCATGTGTTCCTATGAAAATACAAAAGATGGTAGGTATTTTTTAATTGTTTTCATCAATGTTTTTCATTAAATTGAAATGGATATATTCTGAAAATATTGTAAATTAAGCTGTAAATGTTTATGCAGGCAATAATGTCTTCTACAGACACTTAAATGATAAAGCATTGGAGCTGTTTGGGCCCACCATTCGCACAGGGTGGCAAAAACAAAACAGCAATTTAAAAGATGAATTGATTAGACACATTATTTACTTGTTCGGTGACACTTTCAACAAGAAAGTGGTTTTAAAGTTAGCTGGAGATGGTTTGAAATATACCAGGGCCCAATATCGGGGAAAACTGGCAGATAACCCCAAGCATGAGCGCCCTCGCATGGTACCGGAGCAAGAGTGGAAGGCACTTATGGCTGATGCCAAATTTATTTTGTTAAGAAATCAAGGAAAACAACCACGGACTGATAAAGCAAGGTACATGACGTATAATTATACTATTGCGATATGCTCAATTTTATTTTATGTTTTGTGTCAAGCAACAAATCATACATTTAACATATGTCATAAATTTCATAAACAGGTTGCCTGACACCTCCAAGGCAACCAAGGCAAGAATGGATAAGGTTGGCCAGCATAAAATGGGCCAGGGTGGCTACAGAAAACTAAGGCACCGAATCGTAAGAATTTGCAATATTCCTTTTTATAAATTTTCAAAATCTCACCAAGTGTTGGGGTTTGAGATTTGTGCCTGCTAATTAAATTCATAGTTTTCTTAGAATAGTTTTCATTGTTTTTAAGCATATTGAACAGTATTGAACTTTGAGTTCTTGAGTCCTTTTAGACTAGCACATAATATGTTGCGTCCTCTCTAATAATAAAA
>LPNX010409434.1:294355-314999 GCA_001517045.1 Pseudotsuga menziesii | reverse complement strand
TTTCGTTGTTGCAGTTCTTTCCCGTTCGCAGCGGCCTCCATGCCCTGTTCAACGACGTACCAGGAGTATGGTACATGAGGGCATGCAAATTACACAAACCATAGAAGGATAGGGATCAGCAGATACATTGCAAAATGATGAATTTGAGATGCCACTTATTGGTTTTTTGAATCGAAAAAAACAAAGTCACACGAAGAAAAAATTGTAAAATATCATGACTTGTATTTTATATCGATGTTAACATGAAACGTTGTTTGTATGGATTACCTTCTTGTGTTTCGATGTTTATATGTTTATGTGATTTGATGTTTCAATGTTTATATGTTTAGTTTTTTATATGTTTTCTATGTAAACAAAATAATTTAAAGGGTAAGGGGAATTGAGAGCGATGTGAGGGGGGGGGAGGGGCCATATGAGCTTCCACCTTCACGTGGCTGGCTCTGTTCAGTAAAGAATGACCTATTCTTGAAACAAAGAGAAGCTCATTCAGGTATATGGCCACTTTTGTATTCCTAGGATTTTTTACATTTATAAATGGCATGACGTGGAACTCTGCCTAGTCTGCCCGTCGCAGGTATAGCATCCCCGTCGCTATTCCTGGGGTTTGCATTTTTATTTTTTTTTAAACTTATACAAAGCATGGATACAACGACGGCTAGGCATGGATACAGAGACGGCAAGGCATGGATACAGAGACGGGAAGGCATGGCTATAGAGACATCTTATTCCTGGGTTTGCATTTTTTTTTTAAAAACCTTATACAGAGCGTGGATACAGCGACAGCCAGGCGTGGATATAGAGACGGCCAGGCGTGGAT
Organism: Pseudotsuga menziesii; assembly: GCA_001517045.1. Classification (NCBI taxonomy): domain Eukaryota; kingdom Viridiplantae; phylum Streptophyta; class Pinopsida; order Pinales; family Pinaceae; genus Pseudotsuga; species Pseudotsuga menziesii. Next base: position 314,182 of record LPNX010409434.1, on the reverse strand, counting down.
ATAGCGACGGCTTAGACATCTAACGAAATATAGAACATTGTCTCTCTTGCAACGCAAATTAGGGGTCATCTCTATTGCGACGGAATTGTTTCCACGAAAAAAAAACACTTAGACATGGTAATATCCACGCTTTTCCATGGATATTGCCACGTTTTGCCGTGGCAAAATTGATCACTTGTACTAGTGCTCAGATCAAGGAACAACTGGAAGCAGTAGATGAAGAAGTGGAGAATGCATAGATTGTGATGACCACCTTGAATGGTCTCCCTAGATCATGGGACTCCTTTATTCAATGGATCTGTGCCAAAAAGAAGTTAGTCAAATTTAGTAGACTATGGGAAGAAGGATCTCAAGAAGAAGCTTGGATAGCAGCTCGAGAAGAAAAGATGGGAAGTGAATATCAAGCTCTCACAGTTCACTCCAAGAAAAGCAAAAGAAGTTCTCATCACTCCAGAGGTAAGCATTTCCATAAAAATAACACTAGAAAAGATTTGTCTAGAAACAGATGTTATACATGTGATGAAGTAGGACACTTTGCAAAAGATTGTCCTAAAAGACAAAATAAGAAAAAGGGAAACAAGAGAAGACATCATACTCATGCTGCAGAGGATGATGAACCTTCCACAAAGAGAATTAGACAAGAAAGTGATGAAGAATATGTCTTGATTTATGCTCTCACGGGAAACACCACACATGGAAGCAATGATTGGCTTATAGACAGTGGGGCTTCCAAACATATGATAGGATTCAAAGAGTCCTTTGTGAAACTTTCAGAACATGAATCACCCCACAAAGGTGAAACTTGGAGATGACTACCAGTATCCAATAAAAGGTAGTGGGAAATCCTCCTATAAGCTAGACTCTGGAAAGTCTATGAAGATGCAAGATGTATTGATTGTACCAGGACAAAAGAACAGCGTCCTCTCCATATCTGCATTAGATGCAAAAGGCATGAGAGTTGCATTTATAGATGGCCAAGTTATCATGTGTCCAAAGGGAAAGACTATTAATGATGCACTAGTGATTGAGGAACAAGAGGGAGGTCTATACAAATTGAAGGACCATCCAAAACAAGCTTTGGTCCATAACACAGTAGAGCCAAATGAACATTAGCATAGAAGGCTTGCACATGTGCATTACAGAGCGCTACCACTTGCAAGCAAAGCTGTTGAAGGTCTTCCAGAAATTCAGGCAAAACATGATGGAGTTTGCAAAGGATGTGCAAAAGGAAAGAACACAAAGAAAACATTTCCAAGTAGTGAGAGCAAGGAAAAGGGAATCTTTGAAATCATTCACTCCGATGTATGCAATCCGATGTCATCCAGTTCATTAAGTGGGTGTGTATACTAGGTTTCCTTTATTGATGATTTTTCTAGGAAGACGTGGATTTACTTCATGAAGAACAAAGATGAAGTATTCAGAAAGTTCAAGGAATTCAAAGCCTTGATCGAGAACCACACAGAAAAGAAGATCAAGACCTTTCGATCAGATAATGGCGGAGAATTCACATCAAATGAATTCAAAGCATTATGCAAAGATTCAGGGATTAAGAGGGAGTTAACAACTCCATATAATCCACAACAGAATGGGGTTGTATAAAGGAAGAATAGAACGATCATGGAAGCTGCAAGGGCTATGCTTCCAGAATAGCAGTGTATGTACAAAACCGTACTCCACACAAAGTACTCAAGAACAAGACACCTGAAGAAGTATTTTCTAAGAAGAAACCAGAAGTCAACCATCTCAAAATATTCAGCTGTCCAATGTACATACACATTCCAAAAGAAAATAGGACAAAGCTAGATCCTTCAGGAAGGAAGGGTATATTTGTGGGATACTCTGAAAGCTCGAAGTCTTACAGAATATACTTCCCGGGATTCAAGAAGATTGACATCAGCAGGGATGTAACATTTGACAAAGAGTCAGCTTACAACAAATCCAAAAAAAGACCTGCTAAAGAACCTGAAGAAACATAAGCACCCAGAAATCATGACACAACCATGAACGAAGAAATTCAAGAAGAAGATCGAGAATTTGAAAGACCTCAAGAACCTGTAGATCCACCTCAGGAGAAGAATCCTCACAAGAGGAAACTTGCTTGGGTACGAGAAGCTATCCAAGGTGCATAAAAGATATATGGCACCAGAAGAAAATCACAGAGAAAGAAAAAGAACCAGGTCTTGCTCTGGTTATGTAGCCTTATTATGTGATTTCATCGATAAAGAACCTTCCAATTATGAATAAGTGGCAGAAAGGAAAGAATGGAAGGATGCTATGATCGAAGAGTATCAATCAATCATGAAGAATGATGTTTGGGATGTTGTCCCAAGACCAGAAGGGAAGTCTGTTGTAACTTCCAAATGGATCTACAAGATCAAGCATGCTGCAAATGGTAGCATAGAAAAATATAAAGCAAGATTTGTGGCTCATGGCTTCTCCCAGAAAGAAGGAATTGATTATGAAGAAACTTTTGCACTTGTAGCCAGATATACTTCCATCGGATCAGTAATTGCTCTTGTTGCAGTGATGAAATGGAAGATACACCAGATGGATGTCAAGACTGTTTTCTTGAATGGTGTAGTGGAAGAGGAAGTGTATGTGGAGCAGCCACTCAGTTTTGAGACACATGACAAGGAGTCTCATGTGTGTAGATTGAAGAAAGCCCTATATGGTTTGAAACATGCACTCAGGACATGGTACAGAAAAATTGACAGCTTTCTATCCAGTTTGGGCTTTACCAAGAGTAAAGCAGATTCCAACCTTTACTACAAGGTTGAAGATGGTAACCCAGTAATACTTCTACTATATGTAGATGATATGTTTGTAACAGGTATGGGTGGGTTGATTACTGATACGAAGAGGAAGCTTGCTGCCGAGTTTGAAATGAAGGACTTGGGTATGATGCATTATTTTCTAGGCATGGAGGTGTGGCAGAATGTAGATGGAATTTCCCTGGGGAAAGGGAAATATACGGTAGAGATCCTGAAGAGATTCAGGATGATGGACTGCAATGCCATGACCACACCTATTACATCAAACCTGAAGCTACTGAGTGATGCTTCATCGGAGTCGGTTGATGCTATGATGTATGATCAGATGATTGAGTCCTTGATGTACCTGATGAACACAAGACCAGATATTTGCTTTGTTGTGAACACCTTGAGCCAGTTGCTGACAGATCCGAGACATGTTCACTTGATTGCTGCAAAGCATATCCTGAGGTACCTAAAGGGTACAATTGATTATGGGCTCAAGTATGAGGTGAATCAGAAGATTAACCTGGAGGGTTATGTTGATTCAGATTGGGCAGGTAGTTCCATTGATAAGAAGAGCACTTCAGGGTGTTGCTTTAGTATGGGATCGGGTGTGATCTCTTGGTTTAGCAGGAAGCAATCCTATGTGGCACTGAGTACAGCTGAATCAGAGTATGTCACAGCTTGTTCAGCTAGTTCTAAGGTAGTGTGGCTGAGGAAGATACTATCTAATCTATTTGATCTCTAGTTAGATGCTACTTGTATATATTGTGACAACCAGAGTTGTGTGAAGTTGTTGGAGAACCCGGTGTTCCATGACAAGTCGAAGCATATCGAGATCAAGTATCACTATATCAGGGATATGGTGTAGAGAGGAGCAGTGAAGCTCCAGTATGTTGCGACAGATGAATAGATAGTTGATGTGTTGATGAAACCATTGGCCAGAGTGAAGTTTGAGTACTTCACGGAGAAGCTTTGTGTTCTCCAGATCGAGGTTTCCTCCAAGGGGAAGTGATGAGTCCGTGAGCCATTCTGACATGGTGAGAGGATTGGTTCCTTCCATGGTCAGACATAAGGGCTGAGCCATTCTATCATGGTGAGAGGATTGGTTCCTTCCATGTCAAGTATGAGTGCTGAGTCATTCTGATATGACTGTAGGATTGATTCCTACATGATCAGATATAAGGGCTATTTCCATTCTCTAAATGGAGGTACGTGGTCAGTTACCAGGAATACTCAGTCTAGGACTAAGGGCCATTCTGATATAACTGTGGGATGTAGTCTCACATGATCATATATAAGTGCAGGTCCATTCTGATGTGATTGAGGGATATGTTCCCACTTGATAGTATATAAGGACTATTTCCATTCTGTCATGGTGAGAGGATTGGTTCCTTCCATGTCAGATGTGACTGTTGAGCCATTCTGATGTGACTATAGAATTGGTTCCTACATGATCAGATATAAGGGCTATTGCCATTATCTGAATGGAGGCACCTGGTCAGTTATCAGTAGCCCTCAGTCTGGGACTAAGTGCCTTTCTGATGAGTCAAGGTCAAATGTAAGTGCTATGCCTTTCTGACGAGTCAATGTCAGATGTGAGTGTTGTGCCTTTTCACAAATGATAGTAGTTGTGTCCTATCATGTTGGTGAATGTAAGTGATGTGCCTTTCTAATGAGTCAAGGTCAAATGTGAGTGTTGTGCCTTTTTAAAGATCATAGTAGTTGTGTCCTATCATGCTGGTGAATGTAAGTGTTGTGCCTTTCTGACGAGTCAAGGTCAGATGTAAGTGTGGTGCCTTTTCACATATGATAGTAGTTGTGTACTATCATGCTAGTGAATGTAAATGCTCTGCCTTTTTGACATGGTGTTGGATGTGTTCCTCTCATAGTCAGATGTGAGTGCGGGACATTCTAACTTAGGGTTAGATATAAGTGCTAAAGAAGACCTACAAGGAGGCTAGGCCTACAACCAGCATGAAAAATGGTTGGCTCTGTAGAACTTCCTGTGACGAGAAGAATCATGAGATAACACCTATGATGATGAACCAATGATGATCCAGATCGAGTGATGATTTAGATCCAGTAATGATGTCTCTGAGATGATCCATATTGAGTGATGATCCAGATCCAGCAGTGATGATCCAGATCCAGTGATGATCCAGATCTAGTGATGATGTCCCCATGTTGATCCAGATTGAGTGATGATCCAGATACAATGATGATGATCTAGATCGAGTGATGATCCAAATACAAGATGAAGATAACTTGAATATGAAGATGACTTGAATATGCAGATGACGAGATGATCTAGAGAAGAAGACCAGTGCTGAAAAATTGTGTCGAGAGAGTACCTTCCTAGTTAAGAGGGAGTGTTGATGTATATGTAACTTCGGAATGTATTAACTTGTATGTTTCATGTATTGTACCCCGATGTTTATTCTAGGAAGTATCTGTAATGTAATTGAGTCATGTCATGCCCCGATGTTCCTATCGAGAGGTTCTATAATGTAAACAAGTCATGTCAAGTCATTGTGGGTAACCCTCCTATTGTTCAAGGGTTAAAGTCCCCACAGTTCCGGGGCCCTAGGGTTATTAGACTCTCCTAGAGAAGTCGGCCCTAGTGAGTTATTGTCAAGTCAGGAATTAGTATAAATAGAGAGTAAGCCTCTCTATTTATCATACACTCACTCACACTTAGTTGTAGCGCATAGCTGAGAGAGAAGAAGTTGTTGGGGCTAGAAAGAAAGAGGCTACTATTGTCGGGAGATCATCTTACTGTTTTGGGGTTTTACTTTTGGTGTTGATTCTATCTCTAAGGAAGTTGTGGGGTTTTCTCCATTTATGGTTTCCCTGAGGAAAAACATTGTGTTCATTATCTCTTGTGTTTGATTGTTGTACTTATTATTCTCTCAGTTAAAGATCCTAACATAATTCTAGCTTGAATGATCAAAATCTAACAGTTGAGCTATACAACCCTTAATTGTTGACGTCCAGTTTGTTGATGACCAGAGTGACCCCTTAGGATTGATGTCCACCCTTGTGTTGACCTTAATAGACCTCCTTAGGTTCCATCCACCGTAGTGTTATCTTATATGGATTTTTGGAGTACTTTGATGTCTTTTTTAATTGTGTATTGGTCATACTGTTGTGCTACTAATGTTTTTTATTTGTGAGGGTTGGATGAAATATTTTAGGGTATTTTCCAGTTCAGCGTTCTCTCCTTTAAAATGTATGTTGGTCTAGTTGCGTCTCAAGCAACTAACCCAATGCTAAGAGGTTGAAGGCTGGGGATAAGGGAGGTCTTCCCCAACATCTAAATAAATTTTCTTTCTCCTTAGTCATTTCAGCATTGCAAATGATAATGTGACATCTCCGTAATAATGAATTTGTTTGTCTTCTCGGTGTCAATGGGAATGTTGTAGTTTCCATATTCAAATGGAACTCAAAATAGCAGTGCAATTATTGAACTTTTATAATTCCTTATATTGCTAATATCTTTATTTGTATATGATTAACTAACATCTTCGTACATTGCAAGCTATGCATGAATTTAATGGATGTGCATTTGTATAGGTTGGATACACTGTGACTTCATGCTTATTAAATGAGAATCATGACTTCTTACGATTGGTTATCAATACTTTCCACAATGATATTATTGGGCGGAATGAGAAGTTTCAATGTTTGACACTTACTATGGTAAGATCTTGTCTTGGAACCTCTATCCTGAAATAAATTATGTTGCTTTCTAATTGTAGTATTTTTCCTGTTTAACCTATGGTGTGCATCCATACCACTACATGATTGGGAGATAAACTGGTTGTTACTAAAGTTAAATGTAGATTTCCCTTTACAATTGCAAAGATGTCAAGTTCATTTTTCCAACAAGTGTTTGCAATATTGGGATTTGGATTTACATAGAGATATAATCTATAGACTATAATGTTAGCTAGAAGAAATTTAGCAAAAAAAAAAAATTAATCATTGTTCTTTTGATCAAAGTCAATTCTAAATAACAAATTTAACCATTGTACCTGTAATGTTGCTTGTGATGACCTTTGTGTCTCTCTAATTAACCAACCAAATATGTTGCTTTATATTGAACGCATTTACCAAAGATATCTCCAATACTTGGCAGATGAATAGTAACTTCCAAAGCTAAGCACAGATTTGTGTTGGGGCGCGGACCCAACGGTCCTCAAAAGTAGTGACTCCGCGGGTTTTGTGGAAGCTTGTAAGCGGAGTTGCACCTCAAAATAGTCTTAGGGGTGTCGGGGTTGAGTCAAATCCCTCTTTTTGTAATTAACCCATGGTTTAAGTCCAGGGTTTAGGGTTCGGGGTGCCCATGGTTTTGTAATAAGTGAACTGTATAAATAAGCACTTTTGTAAAAGAGTCAAGTTAGGATTTTGATGTAAGATGAATTGATGCGAAGCTAAGGCTAATTTTGTAAGAAAGGTTAAGTCCCAGCTGTGTGCGTGGACGACCTCTGCAGCTGTGTGCGCAAAGGGTTTTTGGGTGATTAAGACGATCTGCAGCTGTGTGTGCAGAGATCTGCAGCTAAGTGTGTAGTTTGAGGAATTGAAGGGATCTGCAGCTGAGTACGCAGATCAGAACTGTGGTTTTTGTAAAGAGTTGAATAAAACACAGTTCGGTGGATGTACCCCCTAAACTGGGGGTGAACCACGTTATATATTGTGTTGTGGTTATTTTGTGTTGTTATTTTATGTTCTTTTATGCATTGATAAGTATATAGCTGATAAGTAAGATCACTACTAAAATACTAGCTTCGTTGTGAATTCCCAGTAAGGGTTAAGCAAGACATTGTTTGTTTATCTAACTGCGAAGCTATACAAGTGAATGTCGAAGCTCTGTGTTGTATGATTATTATTTGTTAAAGGCTAAAGGTACAGTAATATCCCTCTTCTGCTTGCAGAAACCTGATTCTACGGCACCCCATAGCTGTTTCGGGTGAGACTGCAACCTGTTCACAGGTTGTTGCCGAAAGGGCCAACACTGTGGGTCTTTTGTTGGTGTGAAGACAAAAGTATAGAACCCGGGTCTTCCCTAAGCCCAACAAATTGGTTTTGTTTCTGGGTCACAGTTTGCAGCTACGCATCTTGATGCCATCACCGGCGTAGCATAGCGGATTTCAGAGCTGAAGGAGTTAGCAGAAAAATCAGCGACTGGTGCTACAGCAAGCAGTGTCCCAGCAAGCGCGCAGCCGGACACAAGGCAATGGCCAGCTAGAGATAATAGAGGACAAGTATCAAGTACAACCCTCATAATAACTAACGCAGTGTCTCGCTTGGAGATGAGCATGACAGTCGGGATAGATTACACCAAGATGTCTATGACAGAGCTGCATCTCTGTCAATTAGCTATCATGAAGGAGATCCAAGCACGACACCACTACTCACAAATACAGTTGGAAAATACCATGAAGCAGAGTGATAGCCTCGGAGCGCAGTTGGAGGAAGCGGAGCAGAGGAAGAGCGACGCAGAACATAAGCAGGTCACACTGGCACAAGTATTGGAGCAAGCGTGTCGAAGTCTTCCTAACTTCGACATCCAGGATGAGGAAGAGCCAGAGCAAAGAATAGCCAAGCTAAAAGACTACGCACAGCAGTCTCGCAGTGAAATAGAGAAGCTCAAAGCAGAACATGAGGCTCAGATTGCGGAGCTTCAACTTCGCATCATCCGGGAGAGCCCACCAGAGGTCAGGGAGCAGCGCCGCGCAGACATTCAGGCCTCAGCAGTGAAGATCTCAGATCTCGTGAGCAACGCAGCAAAACTACTAGAGGAAACCGTTGATGCCTGGGCAAATCTGCAGGACAATCCAGAAGTAGAACAGTTGCAAGAAACCATTAAGCAATGGCAGACAGAGCTGGATGCAGTGAAAGTGGAAATTAAGACTCTGCCTCCTATGCAAAAAATGCTCAAGGTAAAGCAAATTAATGAACTCCGGCAGAAAATTGAATCATATAGAGCGAAAGCAACACTATTGGAAAATTCTATGCAGCCCCTTATCAATGAGGCCATGGAGTTGAATACTGCTGCAAACAACCAGCTTAAAGTCCTGAAGGAGTACGATGCATTTGCACAGAAAAAGGTCAGCAAAGCATCAACAGCAGTGTTGCAGGAGTTGGTGGAGAAGGAGCAAGCAGCCGATGATATCATGCGCAGCCTCAACAAGCAGTTTGTAATCTTCACCAACAATATTCTCCCACCAGACAAATAGCAGAGTGTCCCGGGACGGGACACTGGTGAGTCTTAGGGGCCTGTTGGGGCGCGGACCCAACGGTCCTCAAAAGTAGTAACTCTGAGGGTTTTGTGGAAGATTGTAAGCGGAGTTGCACCTCAAAATAGTCTTAGGGGTGTCGGGGTTGAGTCAAAGCCCTCTTTTTGTAATTAACCCATGGTTTAAGTCCAGGATTTAGGGTTCGGGGTGCCCATGGTTTAAGCTCATGGTTTTGTAATAAGTGCATTTTATAAGTAAGCACTTTTGTAAAAGAGTCGAGTTAGGCTTTTGATGTAAGATTAATTGATGTGAAGCTAAGGCTAATTTTGTAAGAAAGGTTAAGTCCCAGCTGTGTGCATGGACGACCTCTGCAACTGTGTGCACAGAGGGTTTTTGGGTGATTAAGATGATCTGCAGCTGTGTGCGCAAAGATCTGCAGCTAAGCGCGTAGCTTTGAGGAATTGAAGGGATCTGCAGCTGAGTACGCAGATTAGAACTGTGGTTTTTGTAAAGATTTGAATAAAACACAGTTCTGTGGACGTAGCCCCTAAACTGGGGGTGAACCACGTTATATATTGTGTTGTGGTTATTTTGTGTTGTTCTGTGTTAGTTTTTCAACAATTAAGCTAGCATTATGATCTTAGGATCTTTTCACTGAGAGAATAACAAGTACAGCAATAAAACATGAGCACATCACAGGAGACAAGAGACACAACAAGTTTTCCTCGAGGAAACCATAAAGGAGAAAACCCTGCAACTTCCTCTAAGATAGAATCAACACCAAAACAGTAAGAGATCTCCCAAAACAGCAGTAGCCTTCTGTCTTCTATCAAGCCAAAGTATTTCCTTCTCCAAAGGTGCGCCACACTTGAGAGAGCAAGTGATGTATGTCACAAGTGATAAATAGAGAGACTCACACTCTCTATTTATATTCATCCGTTCACTTGAATTGCCATTTCACACGTAGGCTCAACCTAATAATTATTACTCGAGCCTACACCTTAATTAGTGTTTAATAACTCAAGTGCTCTGAAACTGTGGGGACTTACCTAATGACTTGATATGACTTGTTTACATTATTAATCTTCCCGATCGAAACATCGGGGTATGATCACATGACTCAAATACATAATAGAAACATCCCGGAATAAACATCGGGTTACAATACATAAGATACATAGAAGAATACATTCCGAAGTTACATATACATCAACACTCCCTCTGAACTAGGAAGGTATTCTTTCGACACAATTTTTCAGCACTGGTCTTCTTATCTGTATCAACTGGATCATCTCGTCTTCAAGTCATCTTCATCTTCAAGTCATCTTCACAGGATCTGGATCATCTCTCGATCTGGATCATCATCACTGGGTTGGATCTGGATCATCACTCGATCTGGATCATTACTGCTGGATCATCATTACTGGATCTGGATCATCACTCGATCTGGATCAACACTAGTGTTATCTCATGATTCTAATCATCATAGGAAGTTCTACAGATCCAGTCCTTTTTCATACTAGATGTGTCATCTCAGAGCTAGTCCTCTTTCAAACTAGATGAGGCATCTACACAAAGCTAGTCCTTTTTCAAACTAGATGAGTCTTCCCAGAGCTAGTCCTTTTTCAAACTAGATGAGGCATCTACACAGAGCTAGTCCTTTTTCAAACTAGATGAGTCTTCCCAGAGCTAGTCCTTTTTCAAACTAGATGAGGAATCTACTTCAGAGCTAGTCCTTTTTCAAACTAGATGAGTCTTCCCAGAGCTAGTCCTTTTTCAAACTAGATGAGGAATCTTCAGAGCTGGTCCTTTTTCAAACCAGATGAGGCATCACAGAGCTGGTCCTTTTTCAAACCAAATGTGGCATCTACTTCAGAGCTAGTCCTTTTTCAAACTAGATGAGTCTTCACAGAGCCAGCCCTTTTTCATGCTGGATGTGGCATCCTGACAATGGAAGGAACCAATCCTCTCACCATGTCACTGCCCTTACATCCGACCATGGAAGGAACCAATCCTCTCACCATGTCGGAATGGCACTGCACTTATATCCGACCTGCTCGTTTGAATGGCCAACACTCACATCTGACATGGAAGGAACTTAATCCTTTAACCATGAACAGAATGGTTCATCCCTTACATCTGTCCTACTCGACAGAATGGCCATGAATCTCATCACTCATATCAGTCATGGAAGGAACCAATCCTCTCACCATGATGGAATAGCTCAGCCCTTACATCTGACCATGGAAGGAACCAATCCTCTCACCATGATGGAATAGCTCAGCCCTTACATCTGACCATGGAAGGAACCAATCCTCTCACCATGTCAGAATGGCTATGGGTCCCATCATTGTCTCTGGGAGGAAGCCTCGATCTGGAGAACACCAAGTCTCTCTCTGAAGTACTTGAACTTCATCCTAGCCAATGGATTCATCAATACATCAGCTATCTATTCCTCCGTCGCAACATACAGGAGCTTCACTGCTCCTCTCTGCACCATATCCCTGATATAGTGATACTTGATCTCGATATGCTTCGACTTGTCATGAAACACTGGATTCTCTGACAACTTCACGCAACTCTAGTTGTCACAATGTATACAAGTAGCATCCAACTGGAGATAAAATATATCAGACAGTAGCTTCCGCAGCCATACTGCCTCACAACTAGCTGAACAAGATGTGACATACTCTGCTTCAGCTATACTCAGTGCCACACATGATTGCTTCCTGCTAAACCAAGAGATCACACCTGATCCCATACTGAAGCAAGATCCTGAAGTACTCTTCCTGTTGATGGCACTGCCTGCCCAATCTGAATCAACATAACCCTCTAGGTTAATCTTTTGATTCGCATCATACTTGAGCCCATAATCAACTGTACCCTTCAGGTACCTCAGAATATGCTTTGCAGCCATCAAGTGAACACTCCTTGGATCTGTCAAGTACTGGCTCAAGGTATTCATAGCAAAGCAAATGTCTGGTCTTATGTTAGTCAGGTACATCAATGACCCAATCATCTGACGATACATCGTAGCATCAACCGACTCTGACGAAGCATCACTCAATAGCTTCAGGTTCGATGCCATAGGGTAGCCATAGCCTTGCAGTCCATCATCCCAAACCTCTTCAAGATCTCTATTGCATACTTCCCTTATCCAAGGAAGATCCCATCTGTACTCTGCCACACCTCCATACCTAGAACAATAGTGCATCGACACATAACAGGAACATCACTAGTCTTCCATCTTCAACCTTGGAGCAAAGGTTGGAATCCTCTTTACTCTTAGTAAAGCTTAGAGTCATCAGTAATCTATCCATCCTGTCATCTCATGTCGAACCTCAATATATTCTACAGTCACTCCCTCTGAAGCGAAGCATCATACTCCCTCTGTCTTCTGTGCTCTATGCACTAAAAACATTCTGTACCGGAGTGACAAGTAGCTTCCTATGCTACTAATATTCTATGTGACCATCTAGTGTATAGACTTGCATCTTCAACCTTTTAGCAAAGGTTAATATCTTCATCAATCTCATCATGTATGTGTTTCAACTCTTACTGGCTGTAAATGTCTCTTCATAGTCTAGGCCTTCCTTTCGTGATAAGCCTCATGCTACGAATCTTGCTTTGTATCCCACGATGTTTCCATCTACTGCATGATGGAACTATGAACTTCTCTTCAGGTCTTGATACTGCGCCCTGACATCATTCTTCTTGAACTAGTCTTCCCTTTCTTCTTGGTGGCTGGAAGGTTCTGCATCAATGATGTCACTACACTCGTCATATTATTCTTCATTTTGAAATGTCGTCACTTGCTCTTCAGAACAAGTCTTCATTCTTCTTTGCTTGTAGGCGATTATGTATGCGGTCTTTCCTACAAGTCAAATGCAATTGTATGGTTAGAAACATTTCATAAGGAATATTTATACTGGCAAACACTTATGCATAAATATATGATCATGCAACTACTTTAGCCAATACAACATTCATCCATATCTCACTGAAACTTTCTAGATGCCTTCCATCTCTACCAGGACAACATTGAGATTGTGCACTAATCCAATATGTCAGCAAAGAGGTTTCATTCTAGATAAGTAGCAATGGATAATTTGTATAGCACCATGATCTACTTACCCATCACATGCATATTCGTAGTGTATTGTCATTAATGCAAACATTCTATCATGCATAATACAATAACTGAATATAAACAAATGCATAACAAAACAATATCATGAAATGACAATTGAATACTTATCTTTATTTGTTTCGTGGGTATACTCCTTCTTGAGCCTTCAGCTTCATCGTCTTCTTCATTCATGATAGCATCGTTTCTTATCCAAATGCTGAGGTGGATAAGAAGTTCTTCAAGAGTTGAGTTCTTCATATTCCTCATTGCTTGAGGGATCTTCTTTGGATGATGAGAGCTTGATCTTCAGTTTCTTCCATATTCCCTTCTCTTCTTATGAATCGAGCTTCTTCTTCTTCTTGAAGTCTGCTGAAATGTAATCACTTCCTTTTGGAACACATTCCTTGAATGAATGAATTCCACGATCCTGGGAGGCCATTCAAGGTGGCCATCACCACTTCTGCATTCTTCACTTCTGTTCAAGTTGTTCTTGATTTGAGAGACTCTTATGACTGCATGGTCTCTACATTCTAGATCTTCACATTCTTCAACTGGTTTGTTTAGGTCATATTCTGATTTTTGTTCTTCCCTTCAAATAGCTTGAAATTCTTGAAGACCTTCAACAGCTTTGCTTGCAATAGGTAGTGCTCTATTATGCATATGTGCAATCCTTCTATGCCAAAGCTCATTTGGCTCTACTATGTCATGGATCAAGGCTTGTTCTAGATGGCCCTTCAATTTGTACAAGCCTCCTTCTTGTTCTCCAATCACTACTGCATCATTGATAGTCTTTCCTTTTTGGCCACATGATGACTTGATCATCTATGAATGCAACCCACATTCCTTTTGCATCAATGCTGAAATGGAGAGAAGGTTATTCTTGAGTCCTGGAACAAACAATACTTCTTTCATTGTTAGAGACTTACCAGAGTCTAGCTTGTATGAATGTTCCCCACTACATTTTATTGGATATTGGTAGTCATCTCCTAGTTTCACCTTGTGAGGTGATTCATGTTCTGATAGTCTTATAAAGGATTCCTTGAATCCCGTCATATGTTTGGAAGCCCCACTGTCTATAAGCCAATCATCACTTCCATGAGTAATGTTACCTGTGAGAGCTGATATCAAAACATATTCATCCTCACTTGAAGAATCTTCACTTTCATATCTGGATCTCTTTCTGGATGGTTCATCATCCTCTGCAGCATGAGCATGATGTCTTCTTTGGCCTCGTCTCCCTCTGAAACTAGAACCTCTATACTCATGTAGGTGTCCAATCCATTTTCTTCAGAGAGATCAAATAATTTTATGCTTGGAAGTTGTCAACTTCACCAAGCTTATCATCAATCTATTTTGATAGATCATATTGAAATGAGAACCTCAAATGGAAATAGCAAAGGATTAGATCTTACCGATTTGAGGTGTCCGTCCTTGTTCCGGAGCTGGCTGATCTAGGCTTTGTCACAGAAAACCTAATTTTCAAAACTTGGAATCTTTCAGATCTGATTGGATAAAAAGATAGATCTCTTCAAATGGAGCTGTCCAATGCACTCATTTTCTGAAAATAGTTGAGGGAAGCTCCCGGAATAGGAAGCCCTAATTTTTCAATTTTTTCTGGAGAAATGCTTGTTACTGTTTCTGTGATATCTCTGAAATTACTTATCCTCTATGTCTAAAATTTTTCACTGAGGTAACCTCACATGTCCTTGATCTAACACCATAGTTTTCATTAGAATTGGTTTCACCATTTGGGATTTATGATCCTTTTACCAAGGTGACCGGTTACAGGACTGTTCAGAACAGTGAAGTTGTACGGAATTCCACATGTCACTGGTTCATCTTCTGAGTCTGATATTTGGACCACTGAAATTAAAGTATGTGCCCTTTCTGGAACATCTTTAGGAATTCCATTTGGACCTCTGTATCCCAAGATATTGCAGATCTCCCCAGATGTCCTGTTTAGGGATGAATTCTGGAAGAGGTTGGAACCCTAACTTGGAGAGATCATATCTCCTGGAATACAGCGAATCTAAGTCTGATTTTTGGATACAGGTTTCATCATGGTTTTATCTTCGGACACTGAAATTTGCAGCTCCTGAAACTTTTCCAATCTCATAATATAGCGATTGTACAAAAACATAGCAATTTTAGTATTTAGGGTTTCTCTAGCTTGGAGTCAAACTAGGGTTTGACTTTCCCGGAGATTTACCCAACCAAATTTCTTGATCCAGGTCTCTAAACTTAGATTTTGATGAGGAGAAAAATCTTATGCTAGTCTCACTCAAAAATTCCTCTTCTGTAGAAAGCCCTAATTTCCATATCGAAAGTTGAAAATGCTTAGAATCGAATTTCGCTTCGACAGAAAGATGCACCCTTCAATGGAGAGTCATCCTAGCATACTTGTGCTGATAAATTGTGGAGAAGGACCCAAAAAGTAAGAAGCCCTAGCTTCTATAGCTGCACAATGTCTTCTTCTCAGGTTAGCTCTGATACCATGTTAGTTTTTCAACAATTAAGCTAGCATTATGATCTTAGGATCTTTTCACTGAGAGAATAACAAGTACAGCAATAAAACATGAGCACATCACAAGAGACAAGAGACACAAAGAGTTTTCCTCGGGGAAACCATAAAGGATAAAACCCCGCAACTTCCTCTAAGATATAATAAACACCAAAACAGTAAGAGATCTCCCAAAACAGCAGTAGCCTTCTGTCTTCTGTCAAGCCAAAGTATTTCCTTCTCCAAAGGTGCGCCACACTTGAGAGAGCAAGTGATGTATGTCACAAGTGATAAATAGAGAGACTCACACTTTCTATTTATATTCATCCGTTCACTTGAATTTCCATTTCACACGTAGGCTCAACCTAATAATTACTACTCGAGCCTACACCTTAATTAGTGTATAATAACTCAAGTGCCCCGAAACTGTGGGGACTTACCTAATGACTTGATATGACTTGTTTACATTATTAATCTTCCCGATCGAAACGTCGGGGTATGATCACATGACTCAAATACATAATAGAAACATCCCGGAATAAACATCGGGTTACAATACATAAGATACATAGAAGAATACATTCCGAAGTTACATATACATCAACATTCTGTTATGTTCTTTTATGCATTGATAAGTATATAGTTGATAAGTAAGATCACTGCTAAAATACTAACTTCGCTGTGAATTCCTAGTAAGGGTTAAGCAAGACACTGTTTGTTTATCTAACTGCAAAGCTATACAAGTGAATGTCGAAGCTCTGTGTTGTATGATTATTATTTGTTAAAGGCTAAAGGTACAGTAATATCCCTCTTTTGCTTGCAGAAACATAATTCTGCGGCACCCCATAGCTGTTTCGGGTGAGACTGCAACCTATTCGCAAGTTGTTGCCGAAAGGGCCAACACTGTGGGTCTTTTGTTGGTGCGAAGACAAAAGTATAGAACCCGGGTATGCCCTAAGCCCAACAATTTGCATTGCTTTAAACACAAGATTATCATCTTCTTAAGTGCTCTCTTGATGTTCACCAAGCAACCCTAATTGGAACAATGGCATGGCTTAAATATGGAAAGGAAACATTGCAGCACACATGTCACAAAGTGTTGTTGTAGTGTTATCAATTCATCTAGAAAACAAGAACTCACTAATTGAGAAAACTATAGAATAAGATTATCCACAGTGATGCAATAGACTGCATAGCTTCTGTTACATGTCTTAGTACCCATCATTTCGACACCTTGGGAGGATGGACAATGGATTCATCTTTATAAATGGTGCAGGTTCCTAGCTTGAGAGACGAGTTGCTACATGTTTTCACATAAAAAAGTGAATTTCTTTTTTCTAAACACATTTTGGCATTGTTGTAGAGCATATTGCATTATCATTTAAATGAAACTTGATATAATCAATTAATGTTCTAAGCTTTTGCATCTTATAGTAATGGATATATCATCCCAAGAGAGGATATATATGCCTAGTTTCCTTTAGGATATTTTCTTATCTGGCTCCCTTTATTTATGACCATCGAGTTGATTTCTTTAACATGATTTGAGGTTTCTCACCAGTTGAGACTATTAAGTGTTTATAGTTGTATGTAAACTAATGATATCCAACTACAATAGCCAGATTCAAGGAAAAATAGTTTACCATTGGCCAATTCCAACTAATTAGTACTCGAGCTTTGACACACTACACCAAAATGTTTGGATCGATAGGGAGGTCAGTCAATTATTTAGTTTAAATGGTATTAAATTAAAGCATTTGAGTATCTTTTGTAGTGGCTTAGAAATATAGTCAAGATGAGAATAATATTGTAACTACAACTATAGTGAAATCGAATAGAATCTTTTTAATGTTTTTACCGTATTTGTTTTAGTTTGCAATAAAAAATCTATCTTTTATACCAAATAAAAAGTGAAAAAATAGTTATATTCGGAGGCCAATTGTATTCTTTGAAATATTCCCTTCAACCTATAAACATGGAATGCATTACCAAATCTTTAGACATTCTGAAAAATATCAAACAGATTGCCTTCTGGCCAAAGCTAACACTTTACCCTAGTATTAGTCGACAACAAGGTTGTTGCAAATTTTTGGGGCCACCTAAACCCTTGTTGCTTGAGGGCATGATGGATGGCGTTACGGATTTGAAGTTTTGAACCATCCCACCATTATTTCTCACCCTTTTAATGGCAATTTTAGCAGGAATAGCAAATATCTGGAGTACTCTTGCACTCTTTGGAAGAGTACAAGTCCCCTTATGGAGCCAGATGTTTCCGCCCAAAATTACAGGCCCATTTTGGCACTTTTGGAAGTTCCTCTTAAAAGTATCATGATGCATATTAGGGCCAGCAGTTTGCTTCTAGCTATTTGGTTTATGTTCAATAGGAGAGGTTTTATTCAAGGTTGTTCGGTGCCTTTAAAATTCCAAACTTCCAAGTGATTGTGAACAACACTAATTTTATTAGGTGTATTCCAGTTCTTAGAAGAAATTGCCATGGAGTGTTGTTCTAAAAGGAGATTTCCATTGAATGACTTTGTTGAAATTAGGTACAACGACCCATAGAAGAATCTTTCAATTGAATCCCAGAGTGAGAATGTTCAATGCTTAAATGAAAGAAAGTTTGCAGGTGTATTGATTATAGGAATTGTAGCAGCAACTGTACTCTAATTAGTAGATGTCCATCATCTCTCATGGCTACCACTTCAAAATAAAGATTTACTGTTGCATTTACTTTGATATTTGTCCCTAAGATTGGTGATAAAACACTCTTTAACCCTGCATTAGTGGCAACTTAATATTCAAGACTCAAGAGGATTGGTGCTTGCTTATCCTTGGGAACTTTTTCATTGGTGGCAAAAATATCTGAAGACTTTGAAGCTGTTGTTTGTTGATTATAATTTGTGCATGTACAATATTAGCATTAACATGGAAGGGGCTACCGGCAGTATAACCCCGCAATATGATTAAGATAGAAACCTCATATTATAAAGATAATATAAAAGGGCCCTACTTTCCTCTAATGGACAAACATTAATAACGGTAGTTGTGTTAAGAAGGTGAATATTGGAGAATATGTTGGTCTGGTTTTGCTTCGGTCATGGTCACAATAGCTCTTGCTAGAGTCCGTCAATAGCTTATATCTAATAGGGCCAACAAGGACTTGTGATCGAGGAGCTACCTAAGGACAATAAATCTCTAGCATCTAAATCTAAACCTACTAACATATAACCCATCATTGAACACCCAGATGATGAGCCCATCCGAGGTGATCTAGAGCATGAATCAAGAAGTATTAGATAACAGTTCCACCCCAGTTTACATCTCACGCATTCAGTTACCGTAGATATTCAATCACTAGGCTTGAGGTTATATATTATACATCTTCATCTAAAGGGATAATTGATCCAATGGAATAATCTTATGGGATTATGATTAAAGATGCAATGTATTTTGTTGGGATGTTCATTCTTTAGAAGGATGTTCTATTTTGTTTGTTTCCATTATAGTCTCATGGTATGGTTGTCCTTCACTATTTATAGTTGCACACTATTTATTGGTTGTTAGTACATGGTTGTGATGGTGCATCTGCTATTAGGGATCCCACTTACTCTTACACAAATTGAAAATCCACTTGGACTAATTATGGCAAATCCTACTATGGCTTAGATATATAATCTTCTACATGCTCTTAAACCCTCTTTCTTCATATTGCTTGACCCCATTACCCTTTGGATCGGCTTTGGTTTTGGTCCACCATTGTTAGGAACCCATGTCAATCCTTCTCTTTACCGTGTTAGTATATTGTGTTGGACGCATATGCTTTGTAAGTCGTCCCATAGTAATTATTGATCCAAGTTTGTGTTATTGTTGTTGGGCGCATATGCTTTGTAAGCCGCCTGTAGTATTTGTTGATCCATAGTTTATATTGGCCCATGGTTTTGACCCATAGTTTATATTGGCCCATGGTTTTGATCCATAGTATTGGCGCCTATTTTTAGTATATAAGTGTTTGTTGCGGCCAAGGAAGACACCGTGAAGTTATTGAGCTTGCTCAAAGGAGGTTGCCCCCTCGAAGTGGCCTACGATTAATATAAAAGTGATTTTGAGTTCTACTACTATATCGTGTATTTTGATTACTTGTTTGCTGCAGGGTCCTCACATCTGGTATCAGAGCGCTTTCTTGGGCTCTTTGGGTGAAATTTA
>LPNX010409434.1:190389-293974 GCA_001517045.1 Pseudotsuga menziesii | reverse complement strand
TTCGATTTTCACCCAAACGCCTTCAAATTTTGCCACCGTATTCCTTTCCTCATTCTGCTTCTTTGTCCCTCTCTACCAAATTTTCTCATTCTTTCACCCTACTCCTAAAATCCCCATTTTTTGCTTCCCTGTGCTTTCGATAGTGTCCAAAACTTACTCAAACCCAAATTACCCTTCCAATTTTTTCCCAAATCCAGATTTTCCTCTACTGAAACAGTTTCTGTTTTTGTTTTTCTACCCACTTCCCCAAAAAAAAAAAATCCTGGTTATGGTTGTCACCCGCACAGGAGCAAAAACCATGGAGGAAGCACTTGCAACCATCCAAGCCAAACTCCAGGAACTTGATGAAAAATTTCTCAGTCTCCATCTTGAGCATTCAACTATGAACACCAGACGACAGTCCGAGTCTCATCAAACAATGGGTTCTCTTCTTCCAGCAATTTTCGCGGTCCAAAGCTAGATTTTCCTCGCTTCAATGGTACTAACCCGACTGGATGGATCTATCGTGCAAAACAGTATTTCAGTATTCATAATACTTTTGATGTCCACCAAGTTCCACTTGCCTCCTTTCATTTGGAATAGGAAGCTCTTCAATGGTATCGTTGGTACATCAATGCTCATGAAGAGCCAAAATGGCCTGATTTTTGCCAGCTCCTTTTGCAACGATTTGGTCCTAGTGCTTTTGATGACTTCACAGGAGCTCTCACTAAACTTCGCCAAATTGGCACTATGAAAGAGTATCAAACTGAATTTGAGAAACTAGCTAATCACACTGAAGGATTACCTGATGACTTCTACCGGAATTGTTTTATCAGTGGTCTAAAGGATGCAATTCGCTCTGAGGTCAAAATGTTCAGTCCCAACACAATGATGGAAGCCCTGGGGTTGGCTAAGTTGGAAGAAGACAAGATTGCAGCCCAACAGCGCTCCAAATCCTCTTTTGTTCCCTTCGGAAATATGGGTTCTCAACGACCTCCCATTCTGCCAGCTCCTCGCTCACCTCCAATCAAGCATTTGTCTGAAACAGAGATGCAGGCACGCAGAGAAAATGGGCTTTGTTATAATTGTGATGAGAAATTCAGTCGGGGACATCGATGTGTTCAACAAAAGCTCTATCTCCTGGATGTGGATTCTCCACCTGCCTCTGAAATTGGTGAAGAAGCTTTCAATACAATGGATGCTCCGGTTGACTCTCAGGAGCCGCCTACTGACCCTCCATCTCAGGACGACTAGCCCGAGGTATCCCTCCATGCTTTAGCTGGAGTCACTGCCCCCAAAATAATGCGGGTACACGGTTATTTCAATAAGCTTCCTCTTACAATACTCATTGATTATGGCAGCACTCATAATTTCATTGACCATCGGATCGCCAAACAAGCTGATTGTTTTATCCATCCTTGCTCCAACTTTGAAGTCATGGTTGCCAATGGGGGCACCTTACCTTGCAAAGGGAAGTGTCGTAATGTGCGTATCTCTATGGGAGATTATCACCTCCGCTCTGACATGTTTGCCTTGACCTTAGGCGGATGTGATGTGGTTTTGGGCGCTCAATGGCTACGCACACTTGGCCCCATATTATGGGATTTTGCTGCACTTTGGATGCAGTTCTCCCCCAATGGACACCAACACACATTGAAAGGATTAAAACTAATGTCTCTCAGCATCATCAGTTCACATCGCATGGAAAAACTCCTTAAGAAGAGTTCCCATGGTGTCATCGCTCAGCTCCATTCCATTCAAATGCAACCATCAACAGCCCCCACTACTCCTTTGGATCTCCAACAAATTCTGGATCGATATACAAGTGTTTTTGCTGAACCAGTAGGACTTCCACCTTTACGACCAGAGGACCATCATATTTAGCTCCTTCCTGGCAGCATTCCTCCCAACATCAGGCCCTATCGCTACCCATTTCACCAAAAAACAGATATTGAACTCCTCGTTAGGGACTTACTAAAGCAAGGTATTATTCTCCCAAGCACAAGTTCCTTTTCTTCACCAATTCTTCTTGTCCGCAAAAAAGATGGGTCATGGTGCCTCTGCATTGACTTCTGAGCACTTAATCACCTCACCATCAAGGCTAAGTTTCCAATTCCTGTTGTTGATGAGCTTCTTGATGAGCTTCATGGTGCTCAATTTTTCTCCAAGTTGGATCTTCGCTCTAGGTATCATCAAATTCGGGTTCATGAGGATGATATCCCTAAAACATCTTTCTGCACACATGATGGCCACTATGAGTTTTTGGTCATGCCCTTTGGTCTCACTAATGCTCCTTCCACATTCCAGGCCTTGATGAATAAAATATTCCAACCCTATTTGTGGAAATTCATTCTGGTATTTTTTTATGATATCCTCATCTACAGTAAAACATGGGCTGAACATCTCCAACATCTGGCTCTTGTAATGCAACTTTTCTCTGATCATCATCTCCATGCCAAAAAGTCTAAATGTGTTTTTGGCCAAAAGGAATTTGAGTATCTCGGGCACATTATCTCAGCACAAGGGGTTTGTGTGGATCCTGCCAAAATCGATGCCATGAACAATTAGCCGCCTCCTAAGACACTCAAGAGCCTTCGTGATTTTTTGGGGTTGACTGGCTACTACCGCAAGTTTTTCAAGGATTATGGGAAGATTGCAACTCCATTAACTGCTCTGTTGAAAAAGGATGCTTTTACATGGACACATGTTACTAAGTGTGCATTTGACAAGCTGAAACAAGCTATGTGTACTACACCTATTCTAGCTATGCCCGATTTTTCCAAGCCCTTCACTATTGAGAGTGATGCTTGCAACAATGCACTTGGTGCTGTTCTCCTTCAAGATGAACACCCCATTACGTTCACCAGCAAATCCCTTTCTGGTAAGAATTTAGCTGCCTCTACATATGAGAAGGAAATGATGGCTATTTTGCATGCAGTACAAAAGTGGCTCCCTCTCGCTGAATGGTGGTACAATACCTCTTACCACACTGCCTCTAAAATGACTCCATATGAAGCAATTTATGGTCAGGCACCGCCAGTTCTTCTTCCTTATACCCCCAGCAGTTCTCCAGTTCAGGCAGTTGACATGGTCCTTCGAAACCGCGATGAGGTTCTTCACATTTTGCGCGCAAACCTTCACATGACAAGAAATCGCATGAAGCAACAAGCTGATTAGCACCGTTCTGAGCGCACTTTTGAAGCCAGTGATATGGTTTTTCTTTGTCTCCATCCTTACAAGCAATCCTCACTAAAACTCATAGGGCGTCATAAGCTCGCTCCAAAGTTCTATGGGCCATATATAATTCTTCAAAAGATTGGGTCTGTTGCTTATAAATTGGAACTTCCGCCTTCTTTCCGCATTCATCCAGTATTTCATGTCTCTTGTCTGAAGAAAGTTCTTGGCACCAACATCAAAGGCCAAACTATTTTACCAGAACTGGATAATGAAGGATCCATCTTTTTGGAGCTGGAGGCTATCCTCAATAAGTGCACTCGTCAGCTTCACTCTCGCTCTATCATAGAGGTCTTAATTCAATGGCACGGAATGCAGCCCGAGGATGCTACGTGGGAACCACTCCTTCAGATTCAGCGACAATTTCCACATCTAAAGCTTTGAGGACAAAGATTTTTCTAAGGGGGAGGGGATGTTAGGAACCCATGTCAATCCTTCTCTTTACCGTGTTAGTATATTGTGTTGGACGCATATGCTTTGTAAGTCGTCCCATAGTAATTGTTGATCCATAGTTTGTGTTATTGTTGTTGGGTGCATATGCTTTGTAAGCCGCATGTAGTATTTGTTGATCCATAGTTTATATTGGCCCATGGTTTTGACCCATAGTTTATATTGGCCCATGGTTTTGATCCATAGTATTGGTGCCTATTTTTAGTATATAAGTGTGTGTTGAGGCCAAGGAAGACACCGTGAAGTTATTTTGTATTGAGCTTGCTCAAAGGAGGTTGCCCCCTCGAAGTGGCCTGCGATTAATATAAAAGTGATTTTGAGTTCTGCTGATATATCATGTATTTTGATTACTTGTTTGCTGCAGGGTCCTCACAACCATCCCATTTACTTTTAAGTTTCATCTTATACCTTTCCTTAGGGACACCCCCCTTGTGCTGGAGGATCCAGCCTAAAGTTAGAGGTAGAGTTGTTGTGGTGACAGTGGGCAACATCCTTCCTTAGTTCCCCTCAGGTTGCACTCATGTCTCGAGCATTTCTCACTTGAGTGCAACCTTGGGCAATAACACTATCTATTGACATCCATGAGCTTTATTAAGGGTGATAGAAATTAGAAACCATAACCCTCACAGTAAACCAAAGATACCTATGATTGTAAAATCTATTAAATGACATTAGAATTGGTGTAGTTTATCAAACTAAAGCAATATGAGATTCTGATTCAAACTACTTAAGATTTATTTTGATGTACTAAGTGCATCTACCTTTATGCTTTGTAGCATGGCTACCATGCAGCATCATTCAAATTTCATATTACAAATGCAAATATAAACCTGTATGTAATCCAGGGAACCATAAAGCAATTTGAGAGAATTATTCTCATGATGGTTGTTGCCAATGCATGTGAATGGAAGCTATAAATGGAGATAATGAATATATCCATCAAATGAGATATGGAGCCATTGTAGGCATCATATTAAACGCAAATATGACATCAGAATCAATTTTGAAGATCAGGTCAAAATGTTTACCTGTGCAACAACACTAGTGAAAAAAAGTACAAGATTTTAAAAAGCTATATATGCACTTCTTGTTAATATATTTACTCAGCTTGCATGTCAGAAGAGTTAAAAGGTAAATGGCCACATGAATGTATTACTTTTTAAGGAAATGTGCTATTTGCATTACCTTTCAAAGCTTCTTCATGACTACAACATTGTGCTCATCTTATCTGCACTGAAGATGACAAAGAGTTCTCTAAACTCTTCCATCCATTCAATCAAGCACACCTGACCAAATTCCCTTTAAAGGTAGTAATTGGGCTACAAATGCATTCCATGGTGGGTAGCCAACTCCAGTCCCTCGGACATGTCCATCCAAATGCAGAGAGATGTATCTTAAGATCAAAGTTTCCATCTTGTTAGAAAAATACTCATAAGTAGGAAGATGCCACATTTTGTAGGATCTTCCTAGGAGAAATGTTTGATTAGAAGTTCTAAATGGACACTTACACAAGCTTCTTTTATGCAACACTTGCCAATGAATTTTGTTCATTTGATCACCTGCCAAAACCAAAAGAAATGGAGAAAGAATATCGCTTTGGTTAGACCATATATAAACATATATAAGCACAAAACAATCATTCTTTCAACATCATGCTTTGGTTAGACCATATGTTCATGCTTTTCATTTCTTTAGGTCATCCTATATTAAATTTCATTTTCATTATTTTTTCCTCTTGGTATCTTTCTTAGATGTTATAGCAAAATGCTTGGGTTGAAAGTTGGTGCAAGAGTTACCTAGTACCTAAGTTGAGTGTTGTAGATCTTCTAGTTCACTACTAGGTTGCTTGTAAAATATTGATGTTTGATTTTATCTGCATATTGATGTGTATTGTTTGAGGATTTTAATAATTTCATGATATCTCACTGGCCAATGCTTGTAGTGGATTATGGAATCTCTATTTATTATGTACATGGTTGTGAGCATGTTCTTAGTGGAAACTATCATGTGATTTTACTATTATTTATAACATTGTGCACTCATGCAAGCATATTTCTTGTTAAAATAGAATTATACAATGTCATTCATTGTGTTGAACGTGGGTGCATTAGTTATCTGGTACCTAGATAAATTGAATGTTGCAGAGTACTCATGGGGCTCTTTGTCAAGTAGATGATAAAATGTGAGTTTCTAGTGCTTTAGTAGCTATTTTTATTTATATTGTTGAATTGGATGGAACTAGATCTGTGCAAGATATCCATGTTGAGACGAAAAAGCCAGGTCTTGAACAGTTGAATCAGTTGTGACAAATATATTATTGCATTCTATTTGAATTGTTGGACATCAACATGTATGTATGTTTCCTTTTCCTATCATTTGTTGACATGTTTCTTCTCTATATGTCTACTTGTTATCAATTTTAGGATATGCAGAATATTTTGATTTATGTAGGGCTTCAAAAATAGTTTGCAAGAAATGAAGATATGAGAAATTTCCATTATTTGTTTTATTTCTCTAATAAATAGAGAGATGTTGTCTTAACACTAATTGAAGACAAACATTTTTGTCGCCATGGACTTGCATGAAATTGGATGGGTGTTTCAGATCAAAAAGAGAGATGAACTTGTTCCCGTAGAAGTATATATAGGAAATGAGGATCAAGCAGATAGATTCTTTTCAAGCTCTATTTCAGGCCTTGTGGAGCAAGCTGAAACAAATATATTACATGGTTGTTCTCACTTGTATTTGCTTCTCAATATCTTGATAGATCTCAACTACAAAATGCAGCTTGATGCAAGAATTTTGCAGTAAAATTGAAGCTAGTGTTATAACCTACACTACTGCTTTGTATAACTTGCTCCATGGTCATTTCTCATGAATAAATTGATCATTGCCAAGTATCCTGTCAATTGTGTTAAAGTGAAGTTAGTGGACTCTCCTGAGATACTTTCTTATGGTGTAGTCTATTGAAAACAATTCAATTTTGAAGGGATTATCTGCATACTTGTGTGTTTTATTTGATAATATGTGAGGTCTCCTAATATCTCAAAGGGAAACAAGTTTTGAGGGTTCCTGTTGCTATCCGTTATTGGCTTTAGCTTAGTTTCATTCTAAATTTGAAATTATGATACTTCAAATTTTCTGTTGATTTTTTATATTTGATATATTGTGTTTACAATTCATTGGATTAGCCAATTTGATATTCATTCCACAATTCTTGTAGTCTCTATGAAGAAGGTTGGTTGTACCGAATGTTTTATCACAATTGTATGGTGTTTAGAACAAGGACCATGGGTGCAGGCATGGAGACCCACAACATACCATCTATAAGAGAAGTTGGTGAATTATAGTAACATTTTGTTTGCCTGGTCCTCCATTTGTTTTAGCAAAGCATGTGTATTCAAATTCATGTCACAGCCCATTTATTTGTGTATATTCCTTATGTTCTACTTCGTTTTTTGTTGGTAATGTTCTTTGTTGACAGATGTTTATGTTTTGAAGGATTAGTCATTGATATTTTATTAGCCATGAAGATTTCAAATACACATCCCTATTAAAGGAAGGTCTGCGGCTTGCAGATGCATGTAAGGTATGTATGTTGTATAATCACTAAACCAATTTCTAGCAACATTATTACGAATGATGATGAGAACTTGATAATTGGATGAGAGAGCATACTTGGAGTTGAATTAGGCCTGGATGGTATATGTTGAGTAGACTCAGCATTTGGGGTGCATTTGCATCGAACTCACGAAGATGTTTTGTAGGAAAGAGAATGATACCAAATAGACAGTGGAGGGGATCATCATAATTAGTGAGCTATGGTAGAGCTACAAGGCCAAGTCAGTGGGAACATGCATGGTGTTTTGTCACAACATGAGCTATAAGGGTACCAATTGTTTGATTTACATGATGTCATGTATTGAAGGCAAAGAAAACTGTCGCGAATGAAGAATACTCAAAACAAAGAAGGTACTATTGGATAACCTAATCCTAAGAAAGACCTGAGTGGTTAAACAAGAACAGGGGAAATTGTAGTAATCATGAGACATCGTGTGGAAATGAAAATATTTAAGAACATGATATGTGAAATCATGTAACATCGATGAGCCATTCTTTGAAATTGAATTTGAACACAAGACAAGCGTGAGCCATTGGAGAATACTAGATTGAAGTCTTCTAAATTTCTAATGGGTCTTGCAAAGAACAAAAAAAGAGATACAATAAGAGGGAAATACATCATCAGAGAAACTACAAAGATAGCTCTGATGAAGAGAAAAAAATGAGAAATAAACCCAATTGTTGAACAAACATTTCAAAGCTGTTGACCTTTGATGGTACAACAAAAGCAGATGATCGCTTATTTACACTAATTTATTGTGGCAAGGTATTGGGGAAGACTAGTCAAGCAAATGGGAAACATTTAAAGGAACCCTTAGACCTATGAACTTGGAATTTAAAGTCAATAGACAAAGATCTTTTAAGAGTTGGTCTAAGCTAGTAGATAAGTTCAAGGAGTTATTTGGGTATCCCATTAACAAACCTTCATCATAACTAGTTGAAGGCTATGGCAATGAAAAGGATAAAATATGGTACACTATGATTCAATATTAAAGGCTTTGTTTAGACAACTCAAATGTGGGTACCTAGAACCATAAAAACTTCATTGGTTGAATTTTGGACTATACCTTAGTATTGGGTGAAATGTTTGAGAGCTAAAATGTAAGGGAAGCTCTTGATGCAACCATAGAAACGGAGGGAGGAAAAGAGAAAAATCCACAAGATAGAGATCATAAAAATGAAGAATGACATCAAAAAATTTGGAGGATGAGCAAAACATGAAAAAATTGGCCAAATCCCAAAAGGTGAATGAAAAAGAGGCAAAACTAAGCAGAATTAAAGCAATGGGACAAATATGACAAACACAAGGACCGTGAACAAATCCATTTTTGCATAACATGTGATACTAACAAGCATTCATGCAATGATTGTTCACACACCTTGTGGAATCAAGGCTAATGCACTAGAATAATATGGAAAAAGGAAATAATCTAAACCCTTTTAAGGTTCAATAATCATAACAAGGGAATTGGCAAGGTCTAAGATGTATCTAGAGCTCTAGCATAGAATGGTAACGACTCCATTGTTTCTCTACTCAGTGTAGACATTATGTCATTGTTTTGCATGTGGAGCATGAGGGCATACAACACCATTGTATTTTTGGTATTCCTAAAAATCATTTGTTATTATTTGTGTACCCAATACCCATGATACCTTACATTATTTGAGATGGAAGATGTAGACCAAAAATTGCAAAATGCCTTGAAAATGAGGAATTGGATGGGTATGGAAGATAATGATTTGATGATGACTAAAAAGAGAGTCAAGATGATTGGGATTTTGTAGAGAAAAAACAATTCCTCCTAGCCCTTTTAGAAGTAAATAGAGAAAGGAGATAGGGAAAGACCTAAGCGAGGAAAGAGCTCAGATCAAAGTGAAAAAAACCGAAGGGACAAAAATCCAAGAGTTGGTAGATCAATGTGAGACTTCGCTTGAAAGAATAAATACTTGAAAAAGGCGTATGAATTCCTTAGATGTTTGATGAATGTTGATGAATATGATGACCTAGATGTAGTGAGGGAATTATGTCAACATCATTTTTTTTTAAATTAACAGCTCTGTCGCTCTAGCGATGACCGTTTGTGCAACTCTTCAATGGGCTTGCTATACTAGCGATGGAATTTTTGTCTCCAGTATAGCAAGTCCATAGAAACGTTAAAGGAGTTATCATCTCTATAGCGATGCTCATTTTCACAACTCTCTGACGGGCTTTCTATACTAGCGAAAGAATTTTTGTCGCTAGTATAGCAAGCCCGTCGGTGAGTTGCACAAACAGGCATCGCTATATCGATGACACCTTGTCACTACAACGACAGTGCATTGCTGGTATAAACATATTTTAAACATGTGCCTCTGTCACTATAGCGACAACCAAGTGTTGATATATCAATGATGGAAGTGTTGCTATAGCAATGGGGAAGTGTCACTATAGCGACACAGTTTGATTTTTTAAACAACCCACGTTTCATGTCATTTGTGTTGATATATAGATGAGCTATGGAAAGTGTTGCTACAGTGACGAAAGTGTTGCCACAAAAAAAGGGGTCATGATTTTCGCTATAGCAATGCACAAGTGTTGCAATAACAATGATTTTTCATGGGAAAAATGTGCACATGTACTAGTGAAGGTAATGTCGTAAACTCTAAATCTCATTCCCAAATAAAGATGTGTTGAGGTTGATAGGAAGAGATCGGTTAAAAGGAATGCATTAAGAATCACCCATCATCCAACAAGAGGAAAGTCAAAGACTGATATGATTTGGAACAATAATTGTTGAAAGACTTAATGTAGTGAACCGATACTTACTAATCTTGCACATTGATCTAGGAACAAATAATCAACAAATAACTCATGAAATAGTGTTAATCAGAACCATAATGGTTTTCTCTCTGTATATTCAATAAACAATGAATAGTTATAATAACAATGTCAAGCAAATAGCTTGAATCAATGAGGAATTCAAATACCCAAGGAGGTCATTCGAATTCAATGAGTGAGTCTAGCTTAACTGACTATAAGCCATTGGTTCACACTCAGTTAACCACTTGACAAAAACCCTAATTGACTCACCAAACCCTAATTGAAGTCGGAGTGCAATAAATGACTGAATCTCAACTGAAAGAGATCAAACACATGTCATAGCAAGCCAACCATCAAGTGCTAGTGCTTCAATGACTTCAATGAACCCTAATGAGGTTAAATGAAGCTGAACTGATCATCAGAAGTTGGTGGAGGCATTGCTGTTTACTCCAGATCATTAAATAATAATAAATAATCATTAAATAATATATTTAATGAGAGGAGGTGCCTTAACTGACTGGTTGAACTGATTGTAACCACCAGTTAGCAATTAGGTGCATTAATATCACTCAGATCACCCCCGGAGTGCTCCAGTTAGCCTCCTTGACTGTAGGAAGGTGTGGGTGTGACTGGATGATGTCAATTAATTCTCCACTGATGTCAATTAATGTCAATTATACTTAGGATAGTGGTTTAACTAGGCCAATTTGACCAAAAAGAGTGTGTATGGTGGTAAATGTCTCCAACACCCCCCCTTAAGCTATACTCAGGAAGAGTTAGAAAACATAAATGCATAAAAATGCTAGGGCCCCAGAAACAAAGGCCATAGGTCACCTTGTACAATAAAGTAACTACTTAATATAACCAAGGAAACAGGGAAAACCTCATGGGAAAAATACCCCCCCTCAAACTAAGCAATAAATCAAGAATTGGTTCTTCTATGCAGCAGCATCCTGGGACTATGCATGTGAACCTTTGAATCCAAACTAAATGAATATGTTTGTAGGAATCTTCCACTTTGGAATAATAACAATGCACTCAACTGAATCAGAAATATAAACAGCTGCACGGTGAAAACTGGACCCATGTAGAGTAGCTGAAATCATCTGAAGAGAGAGCAAAGGTTCTTGAGGATTTGAACCATGTGTGGAACAATCAAGAAATTGATATGTTGCAGCCTTGAATAGAAAACCATGAGTGGTAAAATCAGCCCCAAATATTAGGAGCAAGTGTCCAAGCGGATGCAGAATGTCTTCCTCTTTACTCGTTCTGTGAGGAGATGAGCATGTGACCAAAGGTAGAGAAGCCCTGGGACTCTGGAGAGAGAATTCTTGAGCTCCATAATCTGATATAGATTCAGAAATAGCTAATGATTCACAAAATAAAACATCAGCAACCTCATAAGAGGAAACTAACACCAAATCCCCAGCAGCAAAATTGAAGAAGAACTGCGGTAGTTGATTTTTCACACCGGAATTGGTGAGAGCAGCTACAAGCATGACTGAAAGCTCTTGGATTTTAAAATATGAACAAAATAATATCAGATCAGAATGTAAATCAGATATAAATAAGTTCACAACAAATCCAAAACTGTGAAATGAAATCAAATCCCCAGCAGTAGTTTTGTAGGAGACTTGCGGTACTTGTTTCTTCACACCGTTGATGAGAACAGCTACAAGCAGTACTGAAGGTTTATGAACCTGAAATTTTGAACCAAGAAACATCAGATCAGATCAAAATAAGATTATATCAGATCCAATAAGGTTCATATCAGATCCAAAATTATGGTCAACCGAGACGGTGGATGCACAGTTGTCTTTTTTTTCAAAATTTTGGATTTTGGTGCATGCAATCCTGCAGGATTTTGCTGGAAGATATAGATCATGGAGAGCGAATGTATCACTCTTATAATCTCATATTTCTTCCAAAATATCCAATTTTTTACATATTTTCACACCAGCAGCAACATTAGAGGGAGAAAAATCAAATTTCTCTTCACTTTCGAAGCAATTACTGGTAAATTTTGCACATAATTCAAAGGAAAATCACCAGTGAATGTTTGCATGGAAGTGAAGCGGTATTTTTATTCAATATCAGAGATTTGAATGTCTTCTTCTATTTCAGCAATATGAGGAGATGAGATATCAGAGATCTCATGAACTTCTGGAGCATCAGGAGAAGGAGTCAATGCATGGAGACTTTCTTCAATTCAAATTGACTATGTAGAAGATTTTGCTTCATCTTCATCTTGAACAACTTCATCGGAGAGAGTAGAGGCTGAGAATTTTGAGTAAAGAACTCTTTGGTAATGGATGTGATCTCCAAAGTGCTATTATGATCCTCATTGTGCTTGCCAAAGGTTTTGTCCAATTTTGTCCAGAGATCCTTTGGGTATTCAATAGAACCAATAAGGTAGCGCAAGCTAGGAGAAAGGGCCAAACATATTGCTCCAAAATCCCTGTCACCATCATTTAGCCAGTCATTCTAATTCTCATAAGAATCTTTTCCAAGTCCAATAGACACCTCATAGAGACCTCGTCTCTTCAGAGATGCAATCATCTTCAACTTCCATTCTGAATAGCTTGTGAATGGGGTGAGAAGAGGGACTGATGAGTCCATTCGAAGTTGTACCTGTTAAAACCTGCAAATCAAAACAAAAGGGGCACCATAAGGTCAGACATCCTACACATTTTAGGCTTTCATCACACCCAGCATAGTTAATCAAGCAAGCTTGATCAACAAGTTTTTGACTTGGGGTATTAAGTGGTAAGCCTTGGCTTCTAGTGCAGTGCTGGATTTTTGAGCTATTGCTCAATTTTCATGCAGAAATCTGTCAAAAAACTTGTTTTTGAGAGATAGAGCTTCCTCCCGCCGTGAGCTCTGATACCATATTAATCTTGCACATTGATCTAGGAACAAATAATCAATCTCATCAAGAAATAATCAACAAATAACTCATGAAACGGTGTTAATCGGAACCAGAATGGTTTCCTCTCTGTATATTCAATAAACAATGAATAGTTACAATAACAATGTCAAGCATATAGCTTGAATCAATGAGGAATTTGAATACCTAAGGAGGTCATTCGAATTCAATGAGTAAGTCTAGCTTAACTGACTGTAAGCCATTGGTTCACACTTAGTTAACCACTTGACCAAAACCCTAATTGACTCACCAAACCCTATTTGAAGTCGAAGTGCAATAAATTACTGAATCTCAACTGAAAGAGATCAAACACATGTCATAGCAAGCCAACCATCAAGTGCTAGTGCCTCAATGACTTCAATGAACCCCGATGAGGTTAATTGAAGCAAAACTGATCATCAGAAGTTGGTGGAGGCGCCGTTGTTGACTCCAGATCATTAAATAATAATAAATAATCATTAAATAATATATTTAATGAGAGGAGGTGCCTTAACTGACTGGTTGAACTGATTGTAACCACCAGTTAGCAATTAGGTGCATTAATATCACTTAGATCACCCCCAGAGTGCTCCAGTTAGCCTCCTTAACTGTAGGAGAAGGCTAAGTTAGCCCCCTTGACTGTAGGTAGGCGTGGGTGTGACTGGATGATGTCAATTAATGCTCCACTGATGTCAATTAATGTCAATTATACTTAGGATAGTGGTTTAACTAGGCCAATTTGACCAAAAAGAGTGTGTATGGTGGTAAATGTCTCCAACAATACTAGGGAATGGCCGACATAGAAGGTCAAGGTAACTACAGAATGGTTGACACAAGGTTTATCCTTGAATAGTAAGCACGAAACAAACATGACTCAGGCAACTTTAGACACAAAAGGATCAACGATACAAATCTGCAATGTAGGAGACATTGACATATTCTCCATATAATTGGAAGAGGAACCAACCGAAGGAGTAAGAACTATGAGATCATGCTTAATCCTAAGGCCAAAAACTAGAACCCAATTGTTGATAGACTCAAAACTGGTGCTTTGTTCAAGGAAACAATACTTGCTTCCATGATATAAAAAGATATTTGAATGGACTTCCCTTCCCTTATTTCTTGTAAAGGTTTAACGAGTCTAAGAAATCAAACTCGTGACCTTCTTCATTATTGGAAAGCTTGAAGAAGAGATAGGAATGCTTGATAAAGCAATGATCCGTGGATTTTTCGAGCCCGAATTAATGGATGCTCGGCGGAGTTTTCACAATTTGAGAGTCTGAAAATGCCAAAGGAGACTCTAGGAGGGAACTTTTTCGTAAATTAGTCTCCAAAGACCGAAAAAGTATAAAATAATTCAAAGGAGAAATCTCTTAGCTCAGAAGAACTAAGGTATTCATTTTTTGTAGTTAGTCAACAAGGTCCAAAAAAGGGATAAACTATCGCCATACCGATGCTACTTTAAGAGCGAGCATATAGCCTTAATTTAGTGAGTGTGAAGGAAGGCAAGATCACTCGGGTTGTTGCATTGATTTATGAGTATGGGGCTGCCAACAGTTAACTCGATGCTTGGTACTGAGTTTTAATGAGCATTACAATGACAAAAAGAATGCTTAGAATCTTTTTCATGGTTTAAACTAGAGCATGAAAAAGAAAAATTAAGCTCAAACAGGTTCTGTTTTCGTAAATTTAGTTTTCCAGACCTGAAAAAGAGATAAACCTATACGTAGAAATACTCTTCTAGCTACGACAAACTAGAATATTCATTTTTCATAAGTAATCCACATGGTCCAGCAAAAGGGTTAAACTTATACCTATGTGGATGATCCTTCACATCCTTTGACGAGTTTGAAGGGACAAGTGAACTCAGCAATATAGTCATGTTTAAGGAGTCAGATTAGAGTTTAAAGGTAACTCCATATACCTTTCCCATAAAGTTTTAACGAGCCTGAAAAATTTAGCTCATGGACCCCTTATTGTTTTTAACGAGCTCGAAGGAAAGCTAGAAGAATGCTCTAAATGCAAGGAGACGAGTGTCAAAGGCATGTGGAACTAGTTCTAAGTGTGAGGAATAGACCTAAGCATAGTGCAAGGAATATGAGCAAGATAAGGACACTCGGGGAGCGTCTCCTCCAATTAAAGGGTGTCAAGTTGCAACGACAAAAAGATACAAGGTTAAGTGACAATGAGAACGGAGATGAGGAATTATATAACGAGCTAAATGCGTGGAAGCCGACACCGGGATCACAAGTGCGATCATGATATAGGAAAATGCGATTACATCTTAAACAAAAAGGTGAGGCCAGTAAGCAATTGTGAATCCAACTAAGAATCCTATCTCCAAGAAACAACAGTATCGAGATCATATTCAGAAGAATAGATTCGATCCAGGTCACTTTGGTAGAAACATCCGCAACTTCACTAACTTCAACAAGAGGCCTAGTCAAGGCAAAGTTAACCAAAGAAAACTCTATAGTTCCAAGGCCTAAGGATTTATAATCAAGAAGAACAACCTCAATAGGCAAGCTAAAGTCGACAGGGGTGATAGAGTCTGTAGGAATTATGACATAGATCCGTCAACATGGGTTCAGTCATTTTCGACACCCATAACACAGCAATCTCCTTGAGCATCAACATAGACAAGTTTTACCCTGTCCAGCAACACCTACAAAGCATATGAGATCTTACCCGAGAAGTTCGAGGGGGAACAGTCGAAACCAAGTTTCCGCAGTAAGAAGGAGGATTGCGCATCTACTGTCAACTTATCAAAGCATTACTAATTGATTTATACATTAACATATTCATATTCAATGGATCAGATTAACATACGTAGATCGCAGCAGAAATACCGATGCACAAGTAGATCTATCAATATATCATCATTCATCACAGCAAAGCATTGCATCATTCAGAGATACACATCATAATGCAATATTCATTCACATTCGGATTGCAGAAAACTGGAAAACATGAAGATGCAAAAAGACACAATGTTTCTATCCAATCTCCATCATGTCATATTAATCTTCGCATCAAAACATAGATCCACAGTTCCCTCTTACAAAGGTTCGATCTCAAGATTATTAAAAGACACCAACATATACAAAAATATACCTCAACATCACAATCCTAGATCTACTTGTAGGCTTGCACCTTTACATTGGTGGTCCACTTAAGTCGACTTCCTAACTACTTGGACCAAAACCTACAAAATAATAACCAAAAAGTACAAACATGACCAAAATATACAAAATGTGGTGAATCCTCCTTGCGTGCCATCCTCTGCCTTATGCATCACCTTTGAATTTGCACAACATCCTTGATGTTACACAACTAGTTATCTCCAAAACCACCTACCAACAGGCCCCCAACACAATCTTGGGCTCGCCCTAGAGCCACGTCAGCTGGAAATGGTGTAACTGTTGATCTTTACCATGAAATATTCATATTGTTTGGTGACCTCTTTGACCTATTATTTCACTTCATCGTTGATATCCCTGCATTCTGACACTTTGCGCTCTAAGTTATGCTCAACAATCTTGGAAATGACATCTCGTCGGTCGTCCTTGACAACTTGCAACACCTAAACCGCTTTCAGCGAGAGCTATGCTCCAATGTCCTAGAATTCATCCAACTATGTTGTGCGCCTCTGTTGACGCTCCCTTGCCTTTGTGACCCGCTGTTGTAAATCCTTCAGCTATGTTTCCTTTGTGATCTACACAACTAGAGGCATAGCTTTGAGCAATGTCTTCAACATGGTCAGTTGACCCTCAACTTCTTGCAACTGCGTGGTGAGTTGCTCCAACTTCCCATTTTGGACTACACTTCCCCAAAACTATGTAGTCACATATGTGAGTTGCTTTGCTTCTTTCTCCATTTCTTCCAGCTACGTCACTAAGTCCTCAATGTTTATTTTTTGTTATGCATCCTACTCTGGTGGTGTGCCTGGATCCACCAATGCATGTAGGTCTTCATTGTCACGGTTAAGTTGTGTAATCACGACTCCAATCTGATGCGCTTTTCCCTCTACATCCATGTCAGTGGTGATTTCTAGTACTTCTTGGCAGGAAACAGAAACTGCCTATTCTAAGCACACCTTGTTGTCCCATAACTGTGCTTTCCCCACCGTTATTTGATCTTTCTCCTTCCTGAGTTCCTCAATCTCCTTCCTTGCCTTTGATTCCTTCTCCTGTGACCTCAAAAGGTTGTCGCCAATAACCTTCTCTCTATCAACCAAATTTTGACTTGTAACCCTCTGTAACTGAACTAATGTGTGCGTAGACAACTCATTGATGTCCAATCAGAGGTCATGAAACTATTGAAGTGTAGTGTTGACATCTGCATTATTGGTATCGATCGCATGCAGTGGAATTTGAGCATTCCTAATCTACTTACCAGCGTTGATCTCACCAACCTTCTGCAACATACTTGCCTCTAGAACCCTTTGTAAAATTGCGTTAATCAAAGAATTGAGGCAAGTGTTTACCGCATGAAACCCATCATTTATCTACTTCTTCAGCTGCTCTTCTGATATAGCAGTCGTTGTTGTGATTGTCACAATAATACGTTGTACTTTGTCTTCAGTCACTAGTGATGTGCTACTAGACACGCCCTGCTCTTTTCGCTTCTTTGTTCATTATTCCTCAAACATCTGCTCCGCCTCTGAGTTAGTTAGGGTTCTTGTCAATGCTTCATTTAACTCGTGCTCACTCTATGGATCAGGCACAGGATCCACTAGAGCATCGGCTCGTGGACCCGTCGATACTTCCTCTATGCTAATGGGTTCTTTCCATTCCACCAGCCAGACATCCACGATGGCCACCAGCTCTTCATCAAAAAGTTTGTAAAGTGTGGGAAACCACTACTTATCGGTGTCTCTAGCTCCTCCACATGAATGGTATGCATCCCTATCGCAACCGAATAATGCATTCATATTTTGTTGATGTAATTGTAAATTCAAAATGTATTCACTTGTATATATTATATTGTATTTCATTGTACCTCGGTGTTCCTATCGGGAGAATCATTAATATAATAAATTCATGTAAAGTCATAGAGGTTAACCCTTCATTTTAAGTCGGGGTAATAGTCCCCACAGATGAGGGGTACTAGGGTTATTAGACTCTCCTAGTGAAGTCAGCCCTGGTAAATAATTTTCAAGTGGAAAACTGGTATAAATAGAGAGTGAGTCTCTCTATTTGACACACACAATCACTCAACTATAGCGCATGAGTGAGAGAAGAGGAGCTTGCACAAGCGAGAGAGAGAACAGCTATCGGAGATCATCTTTGTGTTTTTGGGTTTTACTTTTGCCATTGGTGCTCATTCTATCTCTGAGGAAGTTGCGGGGTTTTATCCTTTATGGTTTCCCTAAGGAAAACTCTTTGTGTCTCTTGTCTCTTTTGATTATTGTTGTGCATGTTATTCTCTTAGATAAGATCCTAGATCACATTGTTTAAATGATAAAAATCTAATATGGTATCAGAGCTAACTTGACAAGAAGACATTGTGCAGCTATAGAAGCTAGGGCTTCTTACTTTTTGGGTCGCTCTTCATAGATCATCAGCAAAATGAGGCTAGGTTAACTCTCCATTGAAGGGCGCATCTTTCTGTCGAAGCAGAATTTGATTTCGGGCATTTTCAGTTTTTCACCTATCACTACTGCGGGAAATTAGGGCTTTTCATAGAAGAGGAATTTTTGAGTGACCCCAGCATAGGGTTTCTCTCCTCCCCAAAATAGAAATTTAGATACCAAGATCGAAATTTTTGGTTTGGTAAAACTTCGGAAAATTCAAACCCTAATGACGCCGGACCGTAAAACCCTAAAAGACTAAAACTAGTCATTTTGGTGCATTCGTTGTATCGAGGGAGCTGAAACTTTTTCAGGCCGAAGATAAATTCTTGATGTACCCTATGTAAACATTTCAGCCATCAAATTCACTAAATTCTGGGAGATATGATTCCTCCAAATCATGGTTCCAGCCGCTCCTAGGATTCATCCCTAAACAGGACACCTAGGTAAAATTGCTATATCTTGGGCTACGAAGGTCCAAATGAAATTTTTCAAGATGTTCCAGATAGCAAACGGACTGTAATTTCTGTGGTAAAATTTTCAGAACCCGAAGGTAAAACAGTGACATGTGTCAGCCTGTACAAGTTTGCTATGATGAATAGTCCTGAAATAAGTCACCTTGGGAAAACTCTCATAAGTCCCAATTGGTAAAACCAATTTTACTCAAACCTACGCTATTGGAAAGAGCATAGACGAGGATACCTCAGTGAAAAGTTTCACACATATAGGAGCAATAATTTTGTATATATTGCAGAAACAATATCAAGCAATTCTACAAAAGAAATTGAAGAAAACTAGGGCATCAGATATTTTGCAGTTCTGATCACAGTTTTGGGAAAACGAGTATGTTGCTCAGCTCGCCTTCAAGAGGCACATATTTCTATCCAATCAAAAGATTCCAAGTTTTCAAAATTAGGGTTTCTCTAAAAAACCCTAGATCATCCAGATCCGGAACCATGACGAACACCTCAAATCTGTAAGATCTAATCTTTTGCTATTTACATTTGAGGTTCTCATTTCAAAATGACCTATCACACCAGCTTGATGACAAGCTTGGTGAACCTAAAAAATTATGAGCATGGAAGTATAGTATTTCATTGATTCTTGAAGAAAATGAATTGGACACCTACATAAGTGGAGAGGTTCCAAGTCCAGAGGAGATGAGGCTAAAGCCTTACACAAGAAGAACTTGGTCAAGGCTAAGAGGATCATTGCTTATTCAATCAAGGATCACCTTATACAACAAGTGTCTTCCCTAAATACACCTAAAGAGATGTTTGATTCCTTGACCAAGCTATTTGAAGGGAAGAACATAAATCGGAATATGACTTTGAGAAACCAGTTGAATAATGTAAAGATCTAGAATGCAGAGACCATACAGTCATACTTTACAAGGGTCTCTCAAATCAAAGAACAACTTGAAGCAGTGAATGAAGAAGTAGAGAATGCAGAAATTATGATAACCACCTTGAATGGCCTCCAAAGATCATGGGATTCATTCATTCAAGGAATGTGTGCTAGAAGGAAGTGATTTCCTTCATCATACTCTAGGAAGAGTGCACACAAGAAGAATATCGACTCATAATAAAAGAAGAGAAGATGGGAGCAACTAAAGATCAAGCTCTCACGATTCAAAGAAGATCCCTCAAGCAATGAGGAATATGATGAACTCAATTCTTGAAGAACCTCTTATCCATCTTAGAATTTGGATAAGAAATGATGTTGTTATGAATGAAGAAAATGATGAAGCAAAAGGCTCAAGAAGGAGTCTACCCACGAAACGAATAAAAGATAAGTATTCAATTGTCATTTCATGATATTATTTGGTTATGCATTTGTTCATATTCAGTTGATATGCATGATAGAATGTTTGATTTAATGACAGTATACTACTAATATGCATGTGATGGGTAAGTAGCCCATGGTGCTATACAACTCGCCATTTCTACTTATCTAGAATGAAACCTCTTTGCTGACATATTGGATCAGTGCACAATCTCAATGATGTCATGGTAGAGATGGAAGGCATCTAGAAAGTTTCTATGAGATATGGATGAATGTTGTATTGGCTAAAATGGTTGCATGATTATATATTTATGCATAAAGAATGTTCCATTATGATTATGCCTTATGAAATGTTTCTAACCATACAATTGGTGCATTTGACTTGTAGGAAAGATCGCGTATAATC
Source organism: Pseudotsuga menziesii (assembly GCA_001517045.1). Classification (NCBI taxonomy): domain Eukaryota; kingdom Viridiplantae; phylum Streptophyta; class Pinopsida; order Pinales; family Pinaceae; genus Pseudotsuga; species Pseudotsuga menziesii. The sequence continues at coordinate 273,222 of LPNX010409434.1, read as the reverse complement.
ACCTACAAGAAAAGAAGGATGAGACTTGTTCCGAAGAACAAGTGACAACAGTTCGAGCAATAATCCAAGATGAAGAATAATATGACGATACTTTCAAAGAAAGAAGAGGTCTCAGACACAATGCAGTTATGTGACACTGTTGAGCGACATCATTGATGCAGAACCTTCTAGCTTTGAAGAAATATCCAAGAAGAAATGGAAGGAGTGCACTAGTTCAAGAAGAATGATGTCTAGGATGCGGTATCGAGACCTGAAAGGAAGTCCGTAGTATCTTTCATATGGATCTATAAGATCCAGCATGCAGTAGATGGGAACATTGTGGGATACAAGGCAAGATTCGTAGCATGAGGCTTCTCACTGAAAGAAGGCATAGACTACGAAGACACATTTGTAGCTACAGGGAGTTGAGACACATGACAGGAAGACTCATGTGTGCAATTTAAAAAAAAAGGGCCTTGTACGAGCTCAAAAGGCACCCATAGGATAACACATACATGAGGAGCTTTAACATCACCTAGAGTGATGAAGATCTTAACCTTTTCTACAAGGTTGAAGATGAAATCCTATAGAGAATGACAAGCTCACAGATGGGTGCAAGAAGAACTTTTGAAAAGGTTCAAGATAGAGGATCTTGGTATCCAATGACCCTAGATGGATACATAGAATATTAGTAGCAGAGGAAGCTACTTGCCACTCCAGTACATAATACATAGAGTATGAAAGGTAGAGGGAGAATGATGCTCTGCTTCAGAGGGAGTGACTGCAGAAGATCCTAAGGTTCGACATGATACGACAAGATAGACAGATTACTAATGGCTCTAAGATTTACTGAGAGTAAAGCATATTCCAACCTTTGTTTCAAGGTTGAAGGCAGAAGACCAGTGATGCTCCTATTATATGTCGATGACTTGTTCTGACAGGGAAAGAGGAACTCATTAAAGTTGCAAGAAGGATACTTGCTGCCGAGTCTGAGATGAAGGACTTAGGTATGATGCAATACTTTCTAGGCATGGAGGTGTGGCAGAGTGCAGATGGAATCCCCCTTGGACAAGGGAAGTATGCAGTGGAGATCCTAAAGAGGTTCGGGATAATGGATTGCAAGGCCATGGCCACACCTATGGCATCGAACCTGAAGCTATTTAGTGATGCTTCATCAGATTCAGTTGATGCCACGATGTATCGTCAGATGATTGGGTCTTTGATGTACCTGATGAATACGAGACAAGATATTTGCTTTGCTGTGAACACATTCAGCCAGTTCCTGACAGATCCGATACATGTTCACCATATTTCTGCAAAGCATATTCTGAGGTACCTGAAGGGTACATTTGACTATGGGCTCAAGTATGATACGAATCAGAAGATTAACCTAGAGGGTAATGTGGATTCGGATTGGGCAGGCAGTTCCATTGATAGGAAGAGCACTTCGAGGTGCTGCTTTAGTATGGGATCAGGAGTGATCTCTTGGTTTAGCAAGAAGCAGTCCTTCGTGGCACTGAGTACAGCCGAAGCAAAGTATGTCATATCTTGTTTGGCTAGTTGTGAGGCAGTTTGGTTGAGGAAGCTACTGTCTCATTTGTTTGATCTCCAGTTGGATGCTACTTGTATATATTGCGACAACCAGAGTTGTGTGAAGTTGTCGAAGAACCCGGTGTTCCATGACAAGTCAAAGCATATCGAGATCAAATATCACTATATCATGGATATGGTGCAGAGAGGAGCAATGAAGCTCCAGTATGTTGTGACAGACGAGCAGATAATTGATGTGTTGACCAAGCCATTAGCCAGAGTGAAGTTTGAATACTTCATGGAGAAGATTGGTGTTCTCCAGATCGAGGTTCCTTCCAAGGGGAAGTGATGATTCTATGTGCCTTTCTGACATGGTTCTGGTATGTGTTCCTCCCATGGTCAGATGTAAGTGTAGATTCCTTCTAACATGGTTGTGGGATGTGTTCCTCCCATGGTCAGATGTAAGTGCAGAGCCCTTCTAACATGGTTGCAGGATGTGTTCCTCCCATGGTTAGATGTAAGTGCAGAGCCTTTCTGACATGGTTGCGGGATGTATTCCTCCCATGGTCAGATGTAAGTGCAGAGCCCTTCTGACATGGTTGTGGGATGTGTTCCTCCCATGGTCATATCTAAGTGCAGAGCCCTTCTGACATGGTTGCGGGATGCGTTCCTCCCATGGTCAAATGTAAGTGCAGAGACCTTCTGACATGGTTGCGGGATGTGTTCCTCCCATGGTCAAATGTAAGTGTAGAGCCCTTCTGACATGGTTGCGGGGTGTGTTCCTCCCATAGTCAAATGTAATTGAAGAGCCCTTATGACATGGTTGCGGGATGTGTTCCTCCCATGGTCAGATGTAAGTGCAGAGCCCTTATGACATGGTTGTCGAATGTGTTCCTCCAATGGTCAAATGTAAGAGAAAATATTTTCTGACATGGTAATGGAATGTGTTCCTCCCATGGTCAGATATAAGTGTTGTAGAATATGAATACCTACATGGAGGCTAGGCCTACAACCAGCATGAAAAAAGGTTGGCTCTGTACAACTTCCTATGACAAGTAGAATTGAGAGATAGCACCATTTGCTCAAGATAATGGGAGAAGTGATGATGATGATGATCCAGTTTTAATGATGATCCAGAGACAAAGACTTGTGCTGATGAACTGTTTCAAGAGAATATCTTCCTAGTTAAGAGGGAGTATTGATGTAATTGTAACTTCAGAATGTATTCACTTGTATATCTTATATTGTATTTCATTGTACCCCGATGTTCCTGTCGGGATAATAGTTAATATAATAAATTCATGTAAAGTCATAGAGGTTAACCCTCTATTGTAAGTCAGGGCAATAGTCCCCACAGTTGAGGGGTACTAGGGTTATTAGACTCTCCTAGTGAAATCGGCCCTGGTAAGTAATTGTCAAGTGGAAAACTAGTATAAATAAAGAGTGAGTCTATCTATTTGACACACACACTCACTCAACTATAGCGCATGAGTGAGAGAAGAGGAGCTCGTACAAGTGAGAGAGAGAACAACTATTGGAGATCATCTTTGTGTTTTTGGGTTTTACTTTTGCCATTGGTGCTCATTCTAACTTTGAGTAAGTTGCGGGGTTTTCTCCTTTATGGTTTCCCCGAGGAACACTCTTTGTGTCTCTTGTCTCTTGTGATTATTGTTGTGCATGTTATTCTCTCAGATAAGATCCTAGATCACATTGTTTAAATGATAAAAATCTAACATATTTCACCACCGCCTCCTTTGATAAGCGCAGGACCTTCATGGCTGCAACCTACAGCGCCTCTCAATACATCCAAAATTGTATTGAGAAGTCCTTGAGCCATGCTGACTCCTTAACAAACCAGAGGTTCTGGTAGCATGCTCTTTTTCATAACTTGGTTTCCTCAAGGTCCATGCCCTGGTAGTCTTCAGGCTCCATCCAAGCAACTAGCGCGATCAAAATGAACAACCAGCTATAAGTGAATGGTCGTTGCCCCACCTGGAATGCTAGTGCATCATTTGTTAACTGGTTCATTAGGAATAAGGACCAGTTCATATACACACCATGTGCACACTACTCAGTGCATGGTATAACCCCAGAAGTGCACTGGTTAGGCATGTTCTTTCTAACCACCTTGCTGGTCAAAATCCTAGCTGCGATGCAGACAGCCTTCTCATTAATGTTGTATACTACGTATGCGTGCTCATCACACTACAGGTTATATCTCTTCTTCATCTTTCCCACTAGTATTTTATCGATGTCCTTTCCCCGAAAATATTTTGATGGGTCGAGCCCCTCCTTGGACAGCTCTATGATCTCTGAAATCAGTTCATTGGTGACTGGTACCGGCCGGTCCAGCCATAGATAACCTCCATGAAGGCATGCTAATAGTTTCTCCGTGCATGCATTGGATTCCACTAAAATTCCAAAATGTGGCATGTTGATGAGGCCTAACAGCCTCGATCTCTCATATCCCCATGCCCAATCATGTGGAATGCGCGCTACTAGCCGCTACATGCTTCTGTCGTAGGTACAAATGGGTCTACAGTGATCTTCGTCAACACTAGCATGTCATGATCTTCATACTTCATTGGCATGATGGAGGGCATGATTTCCATGGTGCATATCATGTCCTATGGTATCGTTGACATCCTGACCGAATACCTCTGGTTCTTCGTTATTTTTGCAAATTCACATCAAGTCAACACGGAGGAACATAGCCAAGGATGTCTGTAGTGGACACCCTAGTACGGATCATGGAGTCCTCGGCCCCTGATGGCGGTGGTCCCCTCTACTGGACTACCTCTTCTTGATCCCTTGCGGAATTTCTGGTCAACTGCTTCTTATGTATTGGTGATTTGGGCCACTGCACCCCTCTCTTATTCTTAGGAATTGATGACAAACCCACTAGCATGCTGACTGATTTTTACACAATGGAAACCCCTATAATCGGCGAGTCTCTCCCACTCGAACTTTCTATCAGTATCATCTCACTCTTCATTCCTCACAAATGCCCACATGTTCACAACAAGGTACATCAACCTTACTATGCTCTGTAACTTGACTGCACAACACAACACAACACACTACAATCACTTCTGCAACAATTCATCAGCTTAATCTTTGTAATGGTGAATCCAGACATGACCTTCCCCTTCTTATAGCATTGAGTCGACCGTGTGAACGATCTCTTAATCATTACAACCAAATCCTCATTAATCACTTGAATCTACCACCAATCCTCTCAATCTAACGATCAGATCTGCCATTAATGTGCGTCCCGTCCCGGAGTGCCGCAGGTTAACTATTTTAACTATTGTATTTATTGTTGACTTGACTCTGTCGTGGCCTTGCGGCTGTCACAACATGACTCTCTAACTGCGAATGTGACTCCTCTACTTGCACAGCCCCTTCCTCCTAGCGCGACATCCTCTTACTGACCATCTTATGCAAAACGAAGAGTTTTTTTTATATCAGGCGCAGTGCCTCAAGCATCGCGCACCACCGAGCTCATCCTGTAGGGATCCATCCTACTACCATTTACTAACTTAAGCAACATCACACCATCTAAATGTTGCAGTTGTATTGCACCTCCCATAGTAATGGAATTGATAACATACAGACCTAACCAATGCATCTGCAACTTACCTGGATGTTTGGTGAACTTGATGTCATACATCAGCACCATGTCTCCTTGCTGACAGTGTTTGTTCTTGATATGTCAATCATGCCAAGCTTTATGTCGATCATTCTCAAATCGTTGGTGAAATCCCGTAACAAAGCGGTCTTTCTCTAGCTGTACCAATTACTCTAGACATTCTTTTAATGCTCCTTCACCATCCATTCCTATCGTTTCTACAATGCACAAACTCAGACCAATGTACTCCATTGGCATGACTGCCTCCTGACCATACACCAACTTCAATGGTGCATGTCCTGTCAATCTTTTGTAAGTGGTGTGATACACCCACAAGACTGCTGGAATCTTCAAATCCCAGTCATCGCGGTTTGCATTACATACATTTGTGAGCGCATGCTCCAACACCTTATTGAAAGCCTCAATTGTCCCATTTGCTTGTGGGTGATAAGGGGTACTCTTCTTATGTTGTACATGAAGCTCCTCTGTTAACGCAATTAGAGTGTGATTGATGAAGTGACTCCCTTGATTACTCATCAATATATTTGGGAAACCAGACCGAGTAACAATGTTGTCAAACGGGAATTTCGTTGTTGTCGCAACAGTGCAATCTACAACTAGTGCGGCCTCTGCCCATCTCGTCAGATAATCTGTTTTTGTGATGATGTACTATGTACCAGTTCTCTTTCTAGGTGGATTGGTCCCACAAAGTCCACTGCCCCATTTGTCAAAATCCTATACTGTCACCTAAGGTATTAATGGCATCTCATCCCTCCTTGACGGTTTTCCAATCATTTGACAAACATCTCAAGTCTGAGCATAGTTTATTGCATCCCCGTTGACAGTTGGCCACCAAAGCCCTATGCAGAGCACCTCCCTAACAGTAGCACAATCTCTGTAGTGTCAACCTACAACGCCCACATGTGCTTCTGCTAATACTTGCCCATGTTCATGCATTAGGACACATCTCCTTAATATCTCATCTTGTCCTAGCTTATAGAGTTCTCCAACGATCAACTGGAAATTCACGGCTCGAACAATAAACTACTTCTTCTGAATTATAGTCGGCCCTTCTGGTGTTGTTCCCATCGCCAAAAACTAAACTATTTTCTTATAGAAGTCGTCAACCATTCCAACTATGAATAGTTGTGCATCAGGTAACCCATCTTCAATGTTCATCAGTTCTTCACCTGTCTTAATCCGTGATCAGTGATCTAGGCCTGCATTCAAGCAACCCGGCTTCACAATTATCTCAAAATCAAATTCTTGAAAGAAAAGTAGCCAAAGGCATATATTCCCTCCCAACACAGGTTTATTCACCAGGTATTTCAAAGCAGAGTGATCCGTGAATCTTGAAATGACCTCCCAATAGGTAGTGTCAAAATGTAATGAAAGCCAAATTTAATTATTAAGCTAGGTTAATTAATGTAAATAAACTAAGAGGTGACTTGAAAAGTCACCTCTCTTCCCCAATTACGATATAAATTACCGGGGCACCTATTATGTAATTCACCTCTACATTTATAAAATATACATTACATTACATTTTCTCTTACGTTCTCTGCCCATTCTTCCATTCTTACTCTTTCATTGGTATCAAAGCCTCTAGGCTCTCGGCACCAGCCCACCACCTAGAATCCTCCACCAATCCCATCTCCACTGCACCCACCTCCTCCTTACCTTCCCCGCGCTCACACATCCCTCCACCAGCGGCCTGCTCCCTACTCCATCGTCACTACTCAACGCCAAAGCTTAATTCACGCTCCTCACCTCCCTCGTCACTCCTCACTTAGCCACTCCACCCTCCACCCCTCTCCATCCTCCATCTTCCACCCGCCACGGGCTCTTCACCTCCCTTGTCGCTCCTCACTTTGCCACTCCACCCTCCACCCCTCTCCATCCTCCATCCCTTTCTTCACTGCTCCACCCACCACTTGATCCTCCATCCCCACCATCCCATCTTTCCCTTTCGCTACCTCTTGCACCAACACTTGCCTCCCCATCGCCTGCGCGACCCACCCTTCAGCGTCCACGCAGCTCCTTCCTCCACTTCTCTTCAAACCTACCATTGGTGTTCACCCTCGCCCCTCCCACCACACTACTCCATACTCTCCATCCTTACCCCCTCCTCCTACTGCCTGCCTGCTCCATCCCCTGTTGTTTCATCCACCTCACTGCTTCCATCATCACTGTTTTTCCTCCTGCCATCATCGTTGCTCTCCTTCGCTCGCTCATCCACGTGACAGTTAAATTTTTTAATAATAATATTTATTATTACTATTATTTATTAATATTAATAATATTTATTAATATTATTATTAATCAAAAAACTATATTATAATTATTATTATTATTATTATTTATTTTTATTATGATTATTATAAATAAAAAAAAATCGTGACGGGCTGGCATCATATCGCAAACAAAAATAAATCCACATTTAGCGCCAAAAAGATTCCAATCACAAGATCAATGGACGCTCAGTTCAACCAAATCAATGAGAAAATTAACAAGAATTACGAGGAACTCCACGTAAAAATCAAACAAACCAATGATGATTTGACATCAAAGTGGACACAATTTACGTCATGAATAGAGAATAGCTTCCTCACTCTACAAGAAGACTAAAAGAAAAATCAAGCAGTTTTAACCGCCATCTTGGACAGATTACAAATCTCGAATGACCTGCAACCAAGCTCTCCAAGAACTCCGGAGCAACCAGATCCTCTATTCAACTTGTCATCCTCTAACATATATACACAAGGACACCAAATACGGGTGATAGTCGAGTTACCCAACTACAACAAGGACGAACGACAATGCATAGCGTGGATTAACAAATCCAAGGAATACCTAGACATCCACAACATCCATTATGACGACGACAAAATTAAATACGCCTCCATGCATCTAGAAGGCAGCGCTTACAACTGGTACTTATGGTGGAAGAATACTGCAAGAATATGTTCTTACAACTGGGTTAGCTTCAGGAACGACCTCATCAAAACATTCCAAGGCATTGAAGAAAAAGACTTCTTTGCCAAAATCACAATGTTACAACAACAAAAAACAGTGTCGATGAGTACACCTGTGAATGGGAAGCGTTGTCAACTCGAGTCCTAGAGTTAACCGATGACCAACAACTACAGACCTACATACACAGTCTAAAACAACACATCTGTGACAAACTAGAGTTACACAACATCTCTACCATGGAGGAAGCACGATGTAAAGCCAGGATTATTGAAAGCAAATCCATTCATACAAATGTTGACCAAGATGACTCCAAAAAGAACCCCCTCCATTCAGGATACAGAGGAAATCCAAGGTATACACCGCCTCAACTTAGGGAAGGAACAAAGCCCAGTTTAGAGGCTCAGAGAATAAAAGAAGGAAAATGTAAGTTATGTGGAGACAAATGGGATCCTAAGCATAGATGTTTACAAAAGAAATTATATGCTTGTGAAGCAAAGCTAGAAGTCAATGAACCAATTGAGAACTAGGTAAATAGCCAAGAAGACTACCACCTAGGAATCGAGGATGACTCCCCACAAATCTCAATAACCGCTATTACTGGAATCTCCCAACCGCAAACATTGAATATTAAAGGTCATATAAAAAATAATAATGTCACAGTTCTCATTGGCTCTGGCAGCACCCATAACTTCATTAATGTCAACCTTGCTAAAGTATTTAACCTATTTATTCGTCCAGTACCTAACATGACGGTCATGATAGCAGATGGAAAGAAGATTGACAATGTGGGAAGATGTCATAAGGTTAAGTTACAAATGCAAGAATATAACTTAGAATCAAATTTCTTTGCGGTGCCACTGGGAGGAATCGACATAGTATTAGGAATACAATGGTTACAAACCTTGGGTACATACTCTGCAAATCACCAAGAACATTTTATTAAATTCCATGCGTTCGGGAAAACACACAAATTATATGGGTTCCAACCACCTCCAACACAACTGGTTACAGCACATCATATGGAAAAACTACGTTGGAAATATGCACCAATGTACATACTTCAATGTCAAGAAACGGAGATTCTAACAAGTGAAGGAGATATGGACAAACAACCAGAGACACAAGAGCTAATTCGAAAACATCGCAAGGTGTTTCAAGAGTTACATAAGGTGCTCCCAACAAACAGAAAAACTGAACACATAATTGAAATAGAACCAGGGATAAAACCTGCCAGTAACAACCCATACAGATGTCCACGTCACAGATGTTGCGATAGTTCACGTAGTCATTGTCATCAATTAAGCTTTGAGGACAAAGCTTCCTTAAGTGAAAGGTAATGTAATGAAAGCCAAATTTAATTATTAAGCTAGGTTAATTAATGTAAATAAACTAAGAGATGACTTGAAAAGTCACCACTCTTCCCCAATTACGGTATAAATTACCGGGGCACCTATTATGTAATTCACCTCTACATTTATAAAATATACATTACATTACATTTTATCTTACGTTCTCTGTCCATTCTTCCGCTCTTACTCTTTCAAAAAACTTCTGCAACGCATATACCATTGTCAACCCTTCCCTCTCTATCGTAGTATAATTCTTCTCCGCAGACGACAGCTTTCAACTAACGAAAGCAATCGGGTGATCAATATCACCTTCACTTATTTGTGCTAGCACCACTCCCAACACGATTGATGATGCATCAACATGAACATGGAACTCATTTTTCCAATCAAGAAAAACTAGTATGGGTGCGGAAGCCATCTTTGCCTTTAATGTGTGAAAGCTACCCTAACACTGTTAACTCCATACAAATACCACATCCTTCTTTAGTACCTTCTCCATAGGGGTTGTTATCGAGGCATAACCTTTGATGAACTTGCGATAGTATCATGTATGGACTAATGTTGCTCTAAGTTGCTTCACATTTGTAGGTGGTGGAAAGCTCAAATCAGCGCAATCATGGGTGGGTCAACCAGCAGTCCTTCCTTGCAAACAATATGCCCCAGCAACATCCCAAACGGTGCACAAAAAATGCACTTCTTCGAGTTCAATGCGATCTGATGTTGTCGACATCATTCCATCATCAGTTGCAAGTTTTCCAAATGGTCTTTTATCAGCCCAAAAATCATCCAGTCATCCATGTAAACTGCCAGAAATTTCTGAATAAAATCCTTGAAAGCAGCAACAACAATCCTAGAGAATATTGCAGGAGCATTCTTCAGTCCAAATGGCATCACAATGTACTGAAAACAACCTCATTCAGTAACAAAAGTTGTCTTATGTCGATCCTCTTTTACAATCTTAATTTGGTGATAGCCAGAAAATCCATCCGTGAATGAATAAATTTCTTGACCACCCACTCTTTCTAATACCTCATTAATAAATGGTGTCGGAAATGGATCATGTAGACATGCATCATTTAGTTTTTTTAGGTTAACACAAATCTGAACCTCACGTGTCTTCTTACCTTGAACAACCATGGGGCTGATCCATTTTGATTCCTCAAACGGTTCTATTATCCCAGCATCCAACATTCTATCAAGCTCAGCTTTGACCCTCTCCTTGTATCATGGATCAATCAATACGGTCGTTACTTCATCGGATTTGCATATGGCTTCAGTGGGATTTTCATCTCTCCCAATATCCTCTTCATCTTAGAAAACATTGTAGGAAAGAAATCTTGGAACTCATGCAACAGATCTATGATCTTCACCATTGTCTCTTCATCCCAGTAGTCCCCAACATTCGCAAACTTCAATTGCTCTTTTGTCCCAATGTTAACCTTCCGAATTTTTAATGGTCGATTCATTGGATTCTTTGGTACATCAGGTGCTGTGACATCCGACTTCCTTTTGTCTCTAGAATATTGATGTTCCATGGATCACCACCATCATTTGGTCCTCCTATCACATTGTAGCACTCCATCGTCGATTGCATCGAACATGTTTCATGTGGATCCACTTGATATGCAAATGGAATTACCTTCAGAGAAACGTTGCGGATATGCTGTAGTGCACTCTTAATAGCTGGATTGGTATCTGCGAAACTGAAGGTGTGAGTGAAGCAAATCAACAACTCTTTCTAGGTAGTAATCTCTCTGCACAACTCAACTGATACATACCACAATCATGGCATTTCATCCAACGTGTGGACAAAAGCATGTACCCACTCATCCTTTGGTCTTGATACCCACATGGTTTGACATGCAAGTAGATGAGCACTGGGATCATTCTTCCCAGCATAACTCTCTACGTGGTACTTTTCTACTTTACCAAAAAGAAGTTTCATCAGCCTACGACACTATGACCACTCGTTGATCAACTTCTTATGTGTTTCCCACCAACATGTTGGGGTAGCCTTCAACGCTTCATCCAATGCCAACAATCTCTGTGGTTCTAACACCTTATCCTCAAATTCAACTAGAAACTCAGATAACTCAATCAGTCCTTCGTATATTGGCAATTCAACAGTCTCGGTTGAGACCTGGCACAACGACTAGGTAATCAGACCACTATTCTAAATCGATACCTCATGCATCATATTCTGCTAGTTCTCCAAAGCATCATTAGATTTCGATGAGGCAGAGCTACAGCTGCACCAACCGAGCTTACCTTCGATAGTCGGATGTATGTAATCCTCTAAGATTTTATATGTGTGATCCCATCCTCCTACGGCTTCTTCCTTAACCGGTTCAACATATCTTCTTCCTTCATTTGGTTCCATTGGAGCTATGACTCTAATGTCGCGGTTTTCAAATGTCATCACGCGCTTCTTGAAATTAATCACTGCTAAGATGTCATTGTCACATACAATCCCTAGTAGTGCAGGATATGAGCCTCTGCCATCAACAACTTCAATAACATCAAAATAGGCATAAGTCTTCATCCCTTCAACTTCCACTGCGAGACATGAAAATCACCCAATGGGTGTTACTCTGGCTTGGTTATCCAATCGTAGCTACACAGGGGACCAAACCAACTTTGGTTTCCCCATTTTCTCCCATGTCTGCTTTGTTAGAATGTTGACGTCCGAGCCTATATCCAAGATGACTGAATCTACCTCGTAATCCCCAATCTAAATATTCACTCTCATCTCTTTCCCCATCTTTTTCTTGTGTAAATAGTTAACTACGTAATCCTTCCGTCCCTTCCCTTGTCGATGCCACAGATTCGCTATCTCAATGAGCACATTGGGATCTTTTGCCAGCGACAAACAACTTTCAATGAAGTTATACAAGGTACCATGTTGTCGCGATGGTCTTGCTACCAAAGTTTAATCAAAAGCAGGTGGCGTTTCATAAATAGGTAATTTACCTGGATGTCTTATTATCGCATCATGTGCATCGAAGAATGTGTCCCTCTCAGCATCGACATCGAACAGTGATTTCTTCTTTCTCACCAACGAAATTTGTGGAAACTAGTTATCATCCCCTGTCATCGCACCTTTGCGAGTAATGACAGCAACATCAGCATCCTACATTCTGGGTTCTAATGAGATCTTCACAATTGTCGGTCCTTGGTTCTGGTTCCGTGGTGGATTCACTAGTTGGTTTGCATTCTAATTTTCATTTTGGTTCTAATTCTGAATCTGGTTCTGGTTCTAGTTCTGCAACTATGGAATGTTCATTGCCTGCCACTTCACGATCAACTATGGACAGTTCTTAATAGTGTGGTCAACAACGATACAATAATTACACCGTGCTTGCAAGTTTGAGCAATCTCATTGATAATGTCCCAGTACTCCACAATTATAACATTGTACAGGTCTGCAACCTTGTCCTCCTCCTCAACCAAATCCTCCACCTCATCCTCCTTGAAATACTCCTTATTGTTGATATTGCGGTTGATTGAATTGTTGCTATTGTGGGTGATTCGATTCTAATTGCGCATAATGTGGTTGAGTATATTGTTGCTATTGTGGAGTCATCCGCATCTGGTTGTACTATGGAGGTGGCGGGGCAAACTACGGCTGTGGCACAAACTACAGTTGTTGTTGTGGCTATGGTACAAACCGTGGCTACAGTTGCAGCTGTGGTACAAACTGTGGCTGCGGCTGTACCACCTACGGTTGTTGCATCGCTCGATGGTCTTCTCTCTTCATGTAGTACATGTCCATTGTTTTGTCCTGGAGCAAATCATATGCTCGGAAATCCTTATCTTCATGCCCAACAGATTGGCAAAGCGTGCAATACAAATTCATCTGTTTCATGACCATCTTCTGCATATACCCACAATCCTCATGTTGATGCCCATAAACTTGGCAGATGTGACACCATAGCATGTTTCCATAACTTAATGGATTTGGCTCCCTCAACAGTAGGTAGTTTCGAAAATTTGGGCACTGATATTTATGATGTTCTTCTGCTCAGCATCGAGTACGCCATATTTCTTCACGCTGCTCTTTCCCCTACTTGATGTCCTATAACTGAATTGTCAAGTTTTCTAGTTGAGACTAAATCTGATTCGTACCAAATCTCGTCTCACCAACAGGTGAAGCCTCCAACTTCATCGTGATCTCCAGAGCCTCGCTCTGTGTCGCAATATTTTGTTGCATTTTAGGCATTCTGATATGTAGTACTATTGTCGTAATGAACCATTCCTTATGTTGAACATCACTCATATCAAAGCCAACTCTCACCATCAGCATCTTGAATCGTTGATCAAAATCCCAAACAGTGTTATTTGGATATTTCCTAATCTCCTTCAACTCTGTGATGTATTGCACCTCAGATTTCGGTTTTTTGAACTCTTCAATCAATCCTTTTCTGATTTCAGCCAGAGTCTTCATTGGAGTCCCTAGGGGAACTTATACAAATTTCATATACCGATCCAGTGCGCGACCTTGAAGGGTCATCGCCAACTGGCCCTTCTTAACATCATCATCCTGAGCTTGCTTTATAGTCCAAACTACTTCACACAAAAACTAGTATTGCTCGGGATCCTTAGTCCCATTCCCATGAAAAAGAAGTAACTTCACATTATCGCCTGCCATCCTGGGCCTTCTTCCTACAATTGTTGATCTGCTACTATTAGAGTGTTGTTGACACATCAAACAAGTCAGTGTCAAGCTAGTGTTTCTTCCTAAATGTGGCATACTGCACGAAGGTGTGGGTACGTTGTTGTTATGGGTCGGTCTTTCCTCAAACTCGGGCATAGCCTAGTCGTCTCCTTCATTGTTGTAGCGTTACTTCGTCCCTTGTGGTCTTCTCTTGTGGCCTTGCATCTCAGTCGCAGCAGGACTCTCTCCTATCCTCTACCTATTCCCTTTCCAAAACCTTGCTCCTCCTCACGTAAGACCACTTGCTTCCTCAGCTTCCCTCACAGTCCCGTTGTAACTTCCATCCATCTACCCTGTATCTTCCATCCAACCTTTGTCTCTGTGATACTCGCAGCCTCTACACACTAGGGCTCTACTCTTAAAAGTTCATCTTCAATATTCCTTTTTCGTAAATAAGCATCTTAATAGACAATTGCAAAGATAAAAGAAACCTACCTCTTGGTCCATTAAAGAACTCCCTTTCTACGTCGCTATAAGATTTAGCTATATCGACCGCGAACTCAGTGATGTAGCCCTCCAATATGCTATCGATCCAAACTTCAGCAGCACATGATGTTCTGTTATATACCTCCTGCAACTACTAGATTAGTTCGGGAGTCCAGCCAGTTGGTTCACCTCCTTGGAAATTTGTCTTCCGATTGGTCAATCGTGCCAACCACTCATACAAGATGATCGAAAACTCAAAGAAAAAGTATTCGTGTAGATCATAATACAGGTGCCTCTCTAGCCACTTCTACATTGTTACTCCAGGGTTATAATTCTCTTTCTCAGCAAATTCTCATACCTTTTGGTCAAACCAATCTTGGATTTTCGGTCTCGTCGGATGCCACAACATGTCCTCCTTCCCCTTTGCACTATGGTCCCAGCAACAGAACCATTTGTTGACACAAATCCATCGACAAGGGTTCAGTCACTGTCGACACCCATAACACAATGATCTCCCTGAGCACCAACCTAGATAGGTTTTACCGTGTCTAGCAACATCTGTAGAGCAGATGAGGTCTCAGCATTACTCATTGGTTTATATATTAACAGATTCATATTCAGTGGATCATATTAACATACTTAGATCGCAACAGAAATATCGATGCACAAATAGATCTATCAATATATCATCATTCATAACTGGAAAGCATCGCATCATTCAGAGATACACATCATAATGCAGTATTCATTCACTTTCAGATTGCAGAAAATAGGAAGATGCAAAAACACACAATGTTTCTATCCAATCTCTGCCATGTCATATTAATCTCTGCATCAAAACATAGATCCACACTTCCCTCTTACAAAGGTTCGATCTAAAGATTATCAAAAGACACCAACATATACAAAAAGATACCTCAACATTCACAATCCTATATATGCTTATAGGCTTGTGCCTTTACATTGGTGGTCCACTTAAGTCAACTTCCTAACTACTTCGACCAAAATCTACAAAATAATGACCAAAAACTACAAGACATGACCAAAATATACAAAATGTGGTCAATCTTCCTTGCGCATCATCTTTGACTTTGCGCAACATCCTTGATGCTACGCAACTAGTTATCTCCAAAACTGCCTACCAACAAGGAACAAACTTAGTATCATGGGAGTCAAAAAATCTACAACAAGAGTCAAAATCATCAAGATCAATGACTTACTTCTCGATGGGGGAGTCCAAAGACTCGATAATGCCAATATTTGAGGATTGATCATCATAAAGATCGGACTCAAAGAAAAATTCAGGGCTGGATTTAATCACAACTGAATCCACATCCATAAGAAGGTCAGATTGTATCATAGACTCTAGGAAGACTTCATCTAAAGGAAGTAGACCATCCTATATAGAACACATATCTAAACATTCAATTGGATCAATAGGGTGGAGAGTGGGCTCCAAATTCCCCATTGGATAGATCACCTGGTCAACTGCTGGGACCGAGTCCCGAGAAGGTAAACATGAACACAGAGGTTTCTTCCTGGTAGCAATTGGACACGAGGGATATGAGGCCACATAATTCACATGTGGCAGGGTAGTGTCTACCAAAACACTAAGAATTAACAACAGATAGAGTTAGTCTATAGTTGGGCTAGGAGAGATATCAACAAATTCCAGCTAATCGATAGTGACAATGATTTCATTGTGAGGAAAATACATCACACGAAAGAGCATAGACACCACAGCTTTCATAGCATACACATAATCACGTCGAATGACCATATTAAAGTCTAAGGGGTCCTCTATAACCATAAAATCAACTAAGATGGTCTTCCCACCAAAATTAATAGATGTCTGAGTAAGAACTCCCAAAGTTTGAATGGGTCTTCTATCAAAGGCCAACGGTCGATCAACAGTCGACACTAGGTCGGTAGATCCCATACCTCTCAAAGCATGTGTGGTTAAAATATTAACATAAACACCTTCATCTGCAATACAACGAGTAATTGTGTAATGTTCAACGTTTACCTTTATCTGAAAAGGTCCAGCTGAAGGAAGGGGTGGCTTATCTAGGCTATCCCAATCAAGGGAAGCAATCCTAGGGCTTGGTGGGGGTTTATTCAAAACGAAGTAAGTGCCCCCTTGTCCAGAAAGTTCTGAGCTAGCACTCAAGAAAACATGACTGACAACCAACTCACTCTTTAAAGGAAGAGTGGTATTGATCGAAGATTGCATCGATTCAATCACTTGATCAGGGTCACTCTACAAAGGAAGAGTGGGATTGACCAAATATCGCATTGGTTCAACCACTTGATCAACCGAAGGTTGAATATATTGTTGGGAAATCACAGGTTGTTTAGGAGCAAGATATCCTTGAGACTCAGACCACACTCTTTGTACCTCTGCAATAGCAGGGCACTGATGGGTAAGGTGATCTCCCTCATAAATATTACAAGGGAACTTAAGCTTGTGTCATGTACATTTAGGTTTCTCAACAATGTCAACATGAATTACATTGGTTGATTGTTTTCCCCCAACATGACCTCTAGAGGTTGGGTGGTTGGTTCCAACATGACTTGCAAAGGCTGGTTGGTTTCCCCCATCATGACCTGCAGAGGTTGGGTGACTGCCCCCAGCATGACCTATAGAGGATGGGGGGTTAGGTTCAACATGACTTGCAAAGGTTGGGTGAATGCCCCCAGCATGACCTACAGAGGTTAGTAAGTTAGGTCCAACATGACTTGCAGAGGTTGGGTGAGCGTCCCCATCATGAATTCTAGAGGTTGGGTAACTATCGCCTTGATTTCGCACATTCTTCCTATTCTTCCTCCTTTTATTCCTTTTAGACTGCAAAGTTAGTAGTATCAGAACTTTCATTGCATGAGGTGGAAGGAGGAGGAGAGGTTTCTACTAGTGAAGTAGATACATTATTTTGATGCCCTTGATATAAGGTGCTTGCTTGAGAAGCATCAAGTGCATTCAAGATAGTCGGAGTGGAAAACAACCAAACTGATATCCCAAGGGTGAATCCAGGAAGATTCAGAGTGGCCATCAGGGGAACACCAACATTCCTAGTGAAACGAAAAGGACAAGAAGCCCCTTGCATGAGGGTCTCTTGGTTGGTGTCCATAGGGGTACTAGCCATAGTTTTCAACTCAACAAGAAAAGTATAGGGTCGACTGGTAACCAACAGCACAGAGAGCACACCACTAGAAAAAAATCCTAAGTATCCAAACCAGGCACACAAATATACCTTCCAAAGGAGATTCTGGGATGTTGAGGGCCCAGAACTAACCAGTGAATGGAGAAGGACAATTACTCGGGGTCCCAATACAATATCTCTGGGGAAGGCGTTTGAATCACCAAGCTCTTTTACAAATAGTTGCACGGGGTTTTCTCCCATGTCTGCCCTAGGTACAATGGAAATAGCCTTCCACCATCACCCGTGTAGAGTCCTAGAGGTCGAGATACTAAGGCCACCAAATCACAAAGAAGGTTCGGCAGAACAATCGTGATTCCAGCTGAAGCACATGGGAAGGGTAGCTAAGCCCAAAACTCAAACAGTACCAGGAACTACACAGGGCCGGAAGGAGGTACTGAGTGAATCCCCAAACGTGCAACAACTCTGGTGTATGCTCAACTAAGTATTGGAGGGGTATCTCCACAACTCAATCTCGCATGACCTCGTGATGGACTCCTATGTGAGAGGAGCTTTCCGGTTCACTTCTTTGTGAAATTGGATTTCCTGAATGAAAGGCCATTATGTTTGAGTTTAAATTTGTGGGTAGTTTAAAGATAACCCTAACCCAAAACACTAGCCTAGACTAGTGTGTGTCATCCCTAGAAAGAAAATATTACTAATATGTTTTAAATATTAATGTTCTTTTTAGGGGTTGTTGATTACTCAAAGGTAGCAATAATGAAACTAATGATGTTTTAACTTGAAAGCGAAAACAACATGACCAATGTGAAAGACATTCAAAATGCAAATACTTTCACTTCTCTTTTCTTTTCAAAACTGAAAATGGAGGCCACAAAAGAAAGGTCTCTTTTTTGTATTTAAAAAAACCAGAGATATGCAATGCACTTAAGCCTAAACCCTAGCCTAAATGCATATAAAGAAAAGACTTGTTATTTTTTACTTTTTCTTTTTGAAAGACAAACAAAAACAAGCTACAAACAAGTGCATGTATATGATGTAAAACAAAGCAAAAGGACTTATGCTCTATGCCCACAAAACAAACCCTAAGTTTCCCTAAAGTCTGACTAGACCTCTCTTGGGAGGGACACTTGCAAAAGAGAACAAGCCAACCACCTTGGCATAAGGTACTTGACCAACAATACTAAAAGAGACAGAGATTGGATGACTCCTAAGTTCAAACTATACCTACTAACAAAGGTTGATCAACACCTTGCACAACAAGGTCATGCCAAGGAAGGAGGTGGGGTACAGAGCAAGAGACAAGCCCAATGTCTTACAAATCAGGTTAAGATTACTCTCAACGAGAGACACCACTTCCCAGTGGTCATACATAGACAAGGGAACCATAAGGACCCCACAAACTACAAACAGACCCCCCCAAAACAGGCCAAAAAGTGAAAAACACTGAAAAAGAGGGAATACACACTTGAAGTATAGGGAAAATCATGTATGGTACATACGTATGACTACTTTGCACTTGTGTATGCCTCAAAAATACGCAACTATGCATCCTATCAGCTATATTAAAGGGGTTACAAAACTTTAGTGGGCTATTTTCTTATATGGAAAGGGTTTTTTTAGCTAAAATATATTCGTCCAATATTTATTAGAAAAAAAAAACAAATCCAAAGTGAATAGCCTCTCGTATATTAATGAGGAAAATGAAATATATATATATTTTCACCCTAGCAAAATATCTGTCGAGTCTATCTTTCCTCCCAACTTTCTAGAGAAAATATAGTGAAATCACTCTTTCACCCCCAATTTTTAGTAATTGAGGCTCCCAAGGGTTATTTCTCCCTCCATTTTCCTTGTAATTTAGGCATATGGTTGCATTTTCCTATATTTTTAGTCAATTTCATGTGATACCTTCTTTCAAACTTTGATTTAAGTATTAGAGGAAAAACCAAGGGCTATTTTTTTCTATACAAAGGAAACAATGATTCATGGTTCACCCACATCGGATTGCACTTGCAGGGTGAAGGTCCTGGTTGATGCGATTCCACTTTTCATTCTTAGTTTTCTTGACATTTTAATCTTTATGTAGCATATCCATTGTTGAAAGCTCAAGTCTTGAAGGGGAATGTCGCACATGCAATTTATTAGAGAATACAAACTCACATCATGCTTTTCATCCAATAATTAACATGCTATGCTTTTATCAAACTTTTTATGTTTTTTATCCATAGTTACAATAGATTATTACATTGTAAATTTACCTTTTATCATGTTTTTTATCATGGATGATTTTTTAGGCATGTTGAATTCTAGGGAACTCTTGATTCTTAGGGCTCATTTAGTGTTATTAGGGTTTTATTCTATTTAAGGAGTATTGGTTCCGTGAAAGTGTTATAGAGCTAAAAATATATGATTTATTTGTATGTTTTTAGTGGATTCTACTCTTTATGGGGAGATGCCACATGGTTTTTATATATTCAAACTGGATTTAACCCAATTGTTTAAAATGTGCTTTTGTTAGGATCTTGCTCTACAATTATTATTGGATCTAAGGATTTAATGAGAGTGTAAATGTTCATATTTTATGTTTATTATTGTTGATGTTTGTGATGTTTGTAATATAAATGAATGCACATTGATTATAATGGCGGGGCTACAGTGGAATGGCCATTATTTTGGTTGTCTTCTTGTAGATTTGTCCAAATCATACTAGTAGATTCTTTTATTTGTATTGAGAAGTTCGTGACTGGTATATTTTTTTATTCATATTGCAAACTTCATGGATTTTATTTCTGACCTAAATTTGTTGGGTTTGGTACTTGTTTTACGATATATTTTTTTTGGTAAGGGTCATTCATAAGTAAAATGTTTTTGGGTGATTTGTTTTGATGTGTAAATGTTATCATCTAGAAATGGCTCTCGTTATGTATGATTAATATATGATTTAGTTGGAACACAATACTACATTTCCATCATTATTGTATATAATATGTACAGGGCATGTTTGAACTGAGATGTAGACATTATGATATTTGATATTGAGTCTTTTGCATTCAATGAGGGTGATAAAACAATTTTACCACACTTTGCATGCTTTCAAAAATTTCAAGGACATGGATACAAACACCTCCTTAATTTATCTGATAAAAAGTAGTCTTTAACAGAGTAGTTCTAATGATATGTGTAATGATGCATTAATGTGATTTCTATTCTTGTTAGTGTATGTTCTTATTTCTAATAACCATTGCAAGTTTCTAACTAACTCTAAAATTTCTAAATCAAATGACATAATTCATATTTTGATTGTCAATAAAATAAAGGAAAAAGTGGAATTTGTATATGTAAACAGATAAGCAGGTTATTTCGTTCTTAAATGGTAGCTTGAAAATGAGAGATTTGGAAAATAGCCTAATTGGGAATTAATACACTATATTAAAGTTGTGGGTATCGATAATAATCCATGTTGTAATAATGGTTCGTGGGTGCCATAATCACTCCACAATGTAAAGTGTTCAATTCTATTAGTTTGTCGGTATGTCAATATTTGGGTCCCCACATGTCTGTTGGACCATTAAGGGACGATATAAAAAGTGGAGTCCCCACTTTCCTGGAATCTAGTTAGTGTAGTTGTGTTTTACCAATTGTCAATAAAAGAAAGGAAAAATTAGAATTTGTATATGTAAACAGATAAGCAGGTTATTTCATTCTTAAATGGTAGCTTAAAAATGAGAGATTTGGAAAATAAGCTAATTGAGAATTCATACACTATATTAAAGTTGTGGGTATCGATAATAATCCATGTTGTAATAATGGTCTGTGGTTTCCATAATCACTCCATAGTGTAAAGTGTTCAATTCTATCAGTTTGTCGGTAAGTCGAGATTTGGGTCCCCACATGTCCGTTGGACCATTAAGGGACGATATAAAAAGTGGAGTCCCCACTTTGCTTGAATCTAGTTAGTGTAGTTTTGTTTTACCAACACCTCCAATTGTGAGTGACATAATACTGCTTGTGAATTGTATAAATAAATCCGTCCTCTCCTCATTCATGCATTTGTTCATTTGAGGGTCTAGGAGTTGAGAGATTCAAGCTCTGGTATTTGCTATTATGCTGCACTACCTTAGTAATCTGCAGAATCAAAAGTTGAGTCTTCCTAGAAAAAGATTCACTAAAACATTATAAGATTTTATAATTTGATGAAAGATTTACCAAGTTTTCACAATATTTTATAATTCAGTGAAATATTTGCTAAGATTTTACAATATCTTATAGTTTAGTGGAAGATTCGCCAAGAGTTTACAAGATTATATAATAGAATGAAATATTAGCCAAAAAATTACATATTATATTATTGATAAAATATCCTTCAATTTTTCCTATATATATGGGAGATTCGCCTATTTATTATACATATAAATTTTGAGGTTGTTCTTAAAATTATACCTAATGGAAGGACCAAAAAATGTGAAAAAACACCCCCAAAACAGTAGGGAAGGTGCCTTAAAAGGATTAACGATGTTTTTTAACATGAAAGAAAGACTTGGACCTTCAATTACACTGGAAAAACTAGACAAGGAGACCCCAAAATAGATAAGGCTTCCTTAGTGGAGTCGCCTATTGTTAAGGAATTGATCTTATGGTTGGGGTTGAGGCCACCAACATGTTGATGTATTTGTAACTTCGGAATGTATTCATCTATGTATCTTATGTATTGTAACCCGATGTTTATTCCAGGATGTATCTATAATGTAATTGAGTCATGTTGTCATGCCTCGATGTTCCGATCGGGAGGATCAATAATGTAAACAAGTCATGTCAAGTCTTTGTGGGTAACCCTCTTATTGTCTAAGGGTTAAAGTCCCCGCAGTTCCGGGGCACTAGGGTTATTAGACTCTCCTAGTAGAGGTCGGCCCTGGTAGGGTTTTAGTCATGTCGGGATTAGTATAAATAGAGAGTTGGACTCTCTATTTAACACACAACTCATACACACTCAAGTGTAGTGCATAGTTGAGGAAGGAGAAGACACTGAGGCTAAACAAGAAGAAGGTTACTGCTGTCGAGAGATCACTTACTGTTTTGGGCCTTTACTGTTTTGGTGTTGATTCTATCTCTGAGGAAGTTACGGGGTTTTCTCCATTTATGGTTTCCCCGAGGAAAAACACTATGTTCATTGTCTCTTGTGTTTGATTACTGTACTTGTTATTCTCTCAGTTAAAGATCCTAAATAATGTTAGCTTAATGTTGAAAAACTAACATGGTATCAGAGCTAACCTGAGAAGAAGACACTGTGCAACTACGGGAACTAGGGCTTCCTAGTTTGTGGATATTCCTCCACATATTTTCAGAAAAAGTAAGGTGGAATAACTCTCCTCCTTAGGGTGCATCTTTCTGTCGAAGCAGAATCCAATTCTGAGGTTTTTCAGTTTTGGACACGACACTACTGCCGAAAATTAGGGCTTTTCACAGAAGAAGAATTTTTTAGTGAGCCCAAGCCTGGATTGATCTCCTCCCCAAAATCAAAGTTAGGGATAAATTTCAAGGCATTTGGGTGGACATATCTCCGAAAAAGCAAAACCCTAATTTTCTCTTGATCTAGTACTGCAGGATTTCAGCTTCAAATCCAAATCTGACATCTTGACCTGGTAAGATCTAAATCTCTTGTATTTCCATTTGAGGTTCTTAGTTTAAGATGTCTCATCATACCAATCTTGATGAAAAGCTTGAGGGAGCTGATAACTTCCAAGCTTGGAAGTATAGGATCTCCCTGGTTCTGGAAGAAAATGAGTTGGACTCCTACATCCATGAGGAGGTTCCAGTTCCAGAGGGAGATGAGGCAAAGGCCTTACACAAGATTAAGATTAAGATGTTATACATGTGATGAAATAGGACACTTTGCAAAATATTGTCCTAAGAACAAGGTCCACTCTCATAAGAAGAACGGGAACAAAATAAGACATCATGCTCATGCTGCAGAGGATGATGAACCATTCAAGAAAAGAACCAGATATGAAAGTGAAGATTCTTCAAGCGAGGATGAATATGTTTTGATCTCCGCTCTCACGGGTAACATTACTCATGGAAGTGATAATTGGCTTATAAACAGTGGGGCTTCCAAACATATGACCGGATTCAAGGAATCCTTTGTGAGACTGTCAGAACATGAATCACCTCATAAGGTGAAGCTAGGAGATGATTACCAATATCCAATAAAAGGTAGTGGGGAATATTCCTATAAACTAGACTCTGGAAATTCTCTAACAATGAAGGAAGTATTGTTTGTTCCGGGACTCAAGAAGAACCTCCTCTCCATATCTGCACTAGATGCAAAAGGAATGAGGGTTGCATTCATAGATGGTTAAGTCATCATGTGGCCAAGAGGAAAGACTATCGATGATGCGATGGTGATTGGAGAACAAGAAGGAGGATTTTACAAATTAAAGGGCCATCCAGAACAAGCATTGGTCCATGACACAGTAGAGCCAAGTGAACTTTGGCATAGAAGGCTTGCACATGTGCATTACAAAGCACTGCCAATTGCAAGCAAAGTTGTTGAAGGTCTTCCAGAATTCCAAGCAAAACATGATGGGGTCTGCAAAGGATGTGCGAAAGGAAATAATACAAAGAAGACATTTCGTAGCAGCAAAAGCAAATCCAAAGGAATCCTGTAAATCATTCACTCCGATGTATGCGGTCTTATGTCATCAAACTCACTAAGCAGGTATGCATATTATGTTTCTTTTGTTGATGATTTTTCTAGGAAGACATGGGTTTACTTCATGAAGAACAAAGAAAAAGTATTCAACAAATTCAAGGAATTCAAAACCTTGATCGAGAACCACATTGAAAAGAAGATCAATACTTTTCGATCAGACAATGGTGAAGAATTCACTTCGAATGAATTCAAAGAGCTATGCAAAGAACCAGGGATTAAGAGGAGTTGTCCACTCCTTATAATCCACAACGGAATGGGATTGCAGAACAGAAGAACATAACTATCATGGAAGCAGCAAGAACTATGTTTCATGATCAAGATCTTCCTATGCATCTTTGGGCTGAAGCTGCCAGAACAGCGATGTATGTACAGAACCATACTCCACATAGAGTACTCGAAAACAAGACTCCTGAAGAAGTCTTCTCCGGCAAGAAACCAGAAGTTAGCCATCTCAAAATATTCGATTGTCCTGTGTACATACACATTCCAAAAGAGAAGAGAACAAAATTAGATCCTTCAGGAAAGAAGGGTATATTTGTGGGATACTCTGAAAGCTCGAAGGCTTACATAATATATTTCCTAGGATACAAGAAGATTAACATTAGCAGGGATGTGACATTTGATGAAGACACAGATTACAACAAATCCAGAAAGAGACCTGCTGAAGAACTTGAAGAAGCAGAAGCGCCGACAATTCATGATACAACCATGAATGAAGAAACTCAAGAAGAAGATCGAGATTTCGAAGAACCACAAAGACCTGTAGATCCACCTCTGGAGAAGAATACACATAAGAGGAAACCTGCTTGGGTACGAGAACTTATCCAAGGTGCAGAAAGATATGGGGCTCTAGAAGAGAATCACAGAGAAAGAAAGAGGACCAAATCTTGCTCCGGGTATGTAGCTTTACTATGTGATTTCATTGATAAAGAACCTTCCAGTTATGAAGAAGCGGCAGAACGAAAATAATGGAAGGATGCTATGATCGAAGAATATCAATCAATCATGGAGAATGATGTTTGGGATGTTGTTCCAAGACCAGAAGGGAAGTCAGTTGTAACTTCCAAATGGATCTACAAGATCAAACATGCTGCAGATGGTAGCATCGAAAAATATAAGACAAGATTTGTGGCTTGGGGTTTCTCTCAGAAGGAAGGAATAGATTATGAAGAAACCTTTGCTCCTGTAGCTAGATACACTTCCATCAGATCGGTACTTGCTCTGGCTGCAATGATGAAATGGAAAATATACCAGATGGATGTTGAGACTGCTTTCTTGAATGGTGTAGTGGAAGAGGAAGTGTATGTAGAGAAGCCACTCGGTTTTGAGACTCATGACAGGGAGTCTCATGTGTGCATATTGAAGAAAGCCCTGTACGGTTTGAAACAAGCACCCAGGACCTGGCACGGCAGAATTGATAGCTTTCTATCCAGTTTGGGCTTTACCAAGAGTAAAGCAGATTCCAACCTTTACTACAAGGTTGAAGATGGCAATCCAATGATGCTTCTACTATATGTAGATGATCTATTTGTGACAGGTACGGATGGGTCGATTGCTGATACAAAGAGAAAGCTTGCTGTTGAGTTAGAAATGAAGGACTTGGGGATGGTGCATTACTTTCTAGGTATGGAGGTGTGGCAGAGTACAGATGGAATCTTCCTTGGACAAGGGAAGTATGCAGTAGAGATCTTGAAGAGGTTTGGAATGATGGACTGCAAGGCTATGGCCACACCTATGGCATCGAACCTGAAGCTCTTGAACAATGCTTCATCAGAGTCAGTTGATGCTACGATGTATCGTCAGATGATTGGGTCCTTGATGTACCTGACGAACACGAGACCAGACGTTTGCTTTGTTGTGAACACCTTGAGCCAGTGCCTAACAGATCCGAGACATGTTCACTTGATTGTTGCAAAGAATATTTTGAGGTACCTGAAGGGTACAATTGATTATGGGCCTAAGTACAATGCGAATAAGAAGATTAATTTGGAGTGTTATGTTGATTCAGATTGGGTAGGCAGTGCCATCGATAGGAAGAGCACTTTAGGGTGTTGTTTCAGTATGGGATCAGGTGTGATCTCTTGGTTTAGTAGGAAGCAATCCTGTGTGGCACTGAGTACAGCTGAAGCAGAGTATGTCACAGCTTGATTAGCTAGTTGTGAGGCAGTATGGCTGAGGAAGCTACTGTTTGATTTATTTGATCTCCAGTTAGATGCTACTTGTATACATTGTGACAACCAGAGTTGCGTGAAGTTGTCAGAGAATCTAGTGTTCCATGACAAGTCGAAGCATATCGAGATCAAGTACCACTATATCAGGGATATGGTGCAGAAGGGAGCAGTGAAGATCCAGTATGTTGCGATGGAGGAATAGATAGCTGATGTATTGACAAAGCCATTGGCTAGGCTAAAGTTCAAGTACTTCAGGGAGAAGCTCGGTGTTCTCCAGATTGAGGTTTCCTCAAAAGGGAAGTGATGAGACCCATAGCCATTCTGACATGGTGAGAGGATTGGTTCCTTCCATGGTCAGATGTAAGGGTTGAGCCATTCTGTCATCGTGAGAGGATTGGTTCCTTCCATGTCATATATGAGTGCTAGCTATTCTGTCGAGTAGGACAGATGTAAGGGCAACTGCCATTCTGGGAATGGAGGTACCTGGTTAGTTACCAGGAAAACTCAGTCTAGGACTGAGAAGCCATTCTGATGTGATAAAGGGATGTGTTCCCACTTGATCAGATGTAAGGGTTGAACCATTCTTTCATGGCTAAAGGATTAGGTTCCTTCCATGTCAGATGTGAGTGTTGGCCATTCCGACGAGCAGGTCGGATGTAAGGGAAACTACCATTCTCTAGGAGAATGGAGGCACCTGGTTAGTTACCAGGTAGCTCGGTTGAGGACTAGGGGCCATTCTGATGTGACTGTAGGATTGGTTCCTACAAGATCAGATATGAGTGCAAGCCCTTCCATCATTATGTGCAGGATGTGTGCCAGCCTGGATGGAAGTGTGGAAATATTCCATCATTGTCTGCAGGATGTGTTCCAGCCTAGATGGAAGTATGGAAATCTTCCATCATTGTGTGCAGGATGTGTTCTAGCCTGGATGGAAGTACGGAAATCTTCCATCATTGTGTGCAGGATGTGTTCCAGCCTGAATGGAAGTACGGAACTCTTCCATCATTGTGTGCAGAATGTGTTCCAGCCTGGATGGATATGAGTGCTGTGCCTTTTTTACGAGTAGGTCAGATATAAGTGTTGAAGAAGACCTACATGGAGGCTAGGCCTACAACCAGCATGAAAAAGGGTTGGCTCTATAGAACTTCCTGTGACGAGAAGAATCATGAGATAGCACCCGTGATGATACAGATCGAGTGATGATCCAGATCCAGTGATGATCCAGATCCAGTGATGATGTCCTGTGATGATCCAGATCCAGTGATGATGTCCAGTGATGATCCAGACCAAGTGATGATCCAGATCCAGTGGCGATGTCCCATGATGATCCAAATTGAGTGATGATCCAGATCTAAAGATGAAGATGACTTAAAGATGACGATGACTTGAAGACTAAGAAGACTTGAAGATGCAGATGACGAGATGATCCAGTTGATACAGAGAAGAAGACCAGTGCTGAAAATTGTGTCGAAAGAATACCTTCCTAGTTAAGAGGGAGTGTTGATGTATTTGTAACTTCGGAATGTATTCATCTATGTATCTCATGTATTGAAACCCGATGTTTATTCCATAATGTATCTATAATGTAATTGAGTCATGTTGTCATGTCCCGATGTTTCGATCGGGAGGATCAATCATGTAAACAAGTCATGTCAAGTCATTGTGGGTAACCCTCCGATTTTCTAAGGGTTAAAGTCCCCGCAGTTCCGGGGCACTAGGGTTATTAGACTCTCCTAGTAGAGGTCGGCCCTGGTAGGGTTTTAGTCATGTCGAGATTAGTATAAATAGAGAGCTGGACTCTCTATTTAACACACAACTCATACACACTCAAGTGTAGCGCATAGTTGAGGAAGGAGAAGACACTGGGGCTAGACAAGAAGAAGGTTACTGCTGTCGAGAGATCACTTACTGTTTTGGGCTTTTATTGTTTTGGTGCTGATTCTATCTCTGAGGAAGTTGCGTGGTTTTCTCCATTTATGGTTTCCACGAGGAAAAACATTGTGTTCATTGTCTCTTGTGTTTGATTACTGTACTTGTTATTCTCTCAGTTAAAGATCCTAAATAATGCTAGCTTAATGTTGAAAAACTAACACAACATACTAGGCATATACAAACTGGTATATAAAGTTATGCAAGTATAAAGTTGAACAATATTTCAAGGTTTAATAGGGTTCATACCTTATGCACAAAAGGTTGATCCAAGCTTTATGTTTATCCCTCCTCTTGATTTCCAACTTTGAGACCTACAAAACAACTTCAAACTTTCCTCAAACCAGTTTGACCACATGTAAGATAATGATAATCAAATATCATAACCCTAATCTCGTCAACATAAACATATGATCATAAACTGAGATTCAACTTCCATCATACAGTGATTTAGAAAGGGAAGAACATAAAATCTTTATTAATCAATGGAATAAACACAAGATATACCTTCTCCTCATGCAAGGCACCTTGTGAAACCTTCGATCTAGATCTCCTATTTCTCTCCTCCAAGATTCTCAAACTCCAAGCTCTGTAGCAAGGGTAGATGACATCTAGGGCATATGTGAGGGGGATGAGAGGCCAAATTATGCCAACATAACAATACCAAAGGCTAAGTCCCCTTCATGGTCCCTTCTCCCTCTCTTATATATCAATTGGAAGAGTTAGGGTCGAGGATAGAGAAGTTACATCTAAGGAGGCAATTCCAAAAACACCCAAACTACCCAGAATTCACATTTTTTATAGTTTTTTACCATTTATGAGGGTATATGTGGGTGCAACACTAACAACCTACTTATGCAAAGTGAAAAACGTAGCTGCAACACTGACAACTCTCGTATGGGTCAAAAAATGAATTTTTCATGGTATTCATAAGGGTTTTCAGTAGTTGGTTGGGTTTGGAAAGTTGTTCCTGTTGGAGACATTAACCACCATACACACTCATTTTGGTCAATTTGGCCTAGTTAAACCACTATCCTAAGTATTATTAACTTAATTGACATTAGAGGAGCATTAGATGACATCAGCTAGATCACACCCACACCTACCTTCAGTCAAGGAGGCTAACTTAGCCTTCTCCTACTCATTCTTTGTGTGAATATACAGAGCAGCTACTCATTTTGTAGCACTATTACACCATTTTCATGACTTATTGTTATTAATCTTTGATGAGACTTATGTTTAGTTCCTAGATTACTATGAAAGATTAATATGGTATTAGAGATCACAGCGAGACGAAGCTCATATCTCTCAAAACAAGGTTTTTGACAAATCTTGCATGAAAATTGAGCAATAGCTCAAAAATCCAACACTGCACCAGAAGCCAAGGCTTGCCACTTAATACCCCAAGTAAAGAACTTATTGATCAATCTTGCTTGATTGACTATGCTGGGTGTGATGAAAGCCTAAAATGTGTAGGCTGTCCGACCTTACATTGCCCCTTTTGTTGTGATTTTCAGGTTTTTGACAGGTGAAAGCATTCGCTCCAACAAATTCAGATGGCTTCTTCCGTAGATCTTTTGACTTCATTCAATTTCCACTCATGGAAAGGAGATATGGAGATCCATCTAAGCTCTAGAGGACTCTATGGGGTCACCATGGACACTGAAGAAGATCCTGGTTCTGCAATAGACAAGTCTAGATTCTTGAACAAGAAGGATGAAGCATTCGGATTCTTGTGCCTCTCTGTTTCCCGGGATCTTCTTTTCCATCTTTCGGGAATGAAGACTCCAAAGGAAATTTGGGACAAATTGGAAGCCCTGTATGGAAAGCAGAATGATTTGAGAATTTACCAGCTCGAAAATGAATTGATGTCTCTCCAGCCTTCAAATTTCGAGACCTTGAATGACTTTTTCACAAAGTTCAAGCACATTGTCTTACTGTTGAAGCAATGCAAAGTGGAGAAAGAGGATGATCAGCTCATCCTCGCCATACTCTCCAAACTTGGAGCTGATTATTCAGTTTTTGTCTCTACATTCTGTGCGGGGAAGCTTACAACCCCTGGATGGAAGATGCCTACACTCAATGCCTTCATTGAGTCCCTAACAAGTGAACATGATAAGCTTGTCCAGATCGGGATCATCCGATCCTCTTGTGATCAAGCCCTCCATGTCTTGGGGCCCAAAGATTTGAAGGGTAAAGGAAAGCAGCAGAAGAACCCAAAAACTAAATTCGAAGCTCCTAAGCCTAAAGTTGAAAACCAGCAGCATGATGAGTCTTCCGGCTCAAAGAAGAACAAAGGAAAAAGGCATCATGGAAAGCAAAAATTCAAGTGTTCATACTGCGGAAAGGGCTTCCACCCTGAACATGCCTGCATGAATAAGAAGCTTGATGAAGCTACCTCTCTCCTTGAGAGAAATCACATCAATCTTCCGAAAAGCTTTCGGAGGAGAGATCAGCAAGATCGGGAACGACAGCATGAAAAAGGTCATGCCCTCATGGCAAGCACTTTGAAGTCCAAAGCACTCTTGATTGATTCTGGAGATTTGAACCACATGATGGCTGAAAGACACTCCTTTTCATCCTTGGAGACCGGCAAATCCATCCCCATCCACATGGGAGATGACTCCACCATCATTCAGAAGGACAAGGTACGGTTGATCTTGAGAATGGCTATTTTTCAAATGTTTTGTATGTACCGTCTCTGGCATTAAATCTCCTAAGTGTCTATCCGATGACACATACAGGATTTCCTAAGAGAGTATCATGCAAATGATGTTGAGATAATGGAACTTGCATCTGGGAAACTCATTTCTAAAGGCCTTGCAAACCATCATGCAAAAGCATATGAGTTCTCCCACTTTGTGGTGGATGCAAAGCCCACCGCACTGCTAACTCATGGAAATGAAGTTAATAGGTTGTGGCATGAAAGGTTTGGACATATAAATTTCAAATATTTGCAGAAATTACAGAAAAAATCCATGGTTGAAGGCCTCTCGGTCATCAAGACAACCACTGGAATTTGCAAGGGCTGTGTGGTTGGAAAACACCTTGAGCACAAGTATGATCGGGGGAAGGCAAACCGAGCTACATGCATATTGGGGCTGATACATTCTGATATCATCGGTCCAATGCCTGTCACATCCATGAATGGATCAAGGTATCTTCTAACTTTTATTGATGATTTTTCAAGGTACACATGGGTCTTCTTTCTCAAAAAGAAGTCTGAAGTATGTGAAAAAAAAATTGAACTGAAGGCCTTGATCGAGAATGCCTCTGGGATTAAGATCAAGATCTTGAGATATGATAATGGTGTGGAGTATGTTAGTAATGAGTTGCTGCACATATTATCCCAAAGTGGTATTTAGGTCCAACATTCAATTCCCTACACTCTCCAGCAAAATAGTGTAGCGGAAAGGAAGAATCGGTCTCTCAAGGAGATGACCACCTGTATGTTGGAATCTAAGAAGTTGGCTGCAAATTTGTGGGCTGAAGCCATGCACGCTACAACATACATTTAGAACAGAGTGCTACATTCATCCATGAAAGGGAATACCCCTTTTGAAGCATACTTCGGACACAAGCTGGATGTGTCGAACCTACGGGTGTTTGGGTCCACTGCATGGGCCTGAATTCCACTTGATAAAAGGAGGACTTTACAACCGCAAAGCATAGAATGTATGTTTATTGGGTATCCTGATGAATCAAAATATTTCAAGCTACTAGATATCAAAACAAAATAGATCATCATCGAGAGAAGTGTCAAGTTCGATGAGCCTCTTCAGAAGGTGGAACTAGTGAAGGAGAACATTGTTGAATTTCCTTCCTATTCTACTGAATATTTGGATGATGAAATTGGGGTGATGACCCTGATTTGGATCCTTTGATTTATGATATCAGTGTATAGCAAACATCAGATGCTGAATCAGAACCTGAAATATGAAATCATCTTCCCAAATGGGCCCGACAGACACTCTCCTCCGTAGGAGATAACATTGGAAATCTGGATGATCCAAGGAGAACCCGGTATGATTTCAGAAGAGCGGGTATTGAGCTCTCTTTTCATGATGATTTGTTGTTTGAAACTTGTTATTTGATTATTAGTGCAGACCCAAAATCCTACTACCATGCTTGGAAGGATCCGAGACGGCAAGTTGCCATGGATGAAGAGATGAATTCTCTTCAGAAAAACCACTACTTGGGAGCTAGTTTCTCTTCCTCTGGGAAGGAAATTGGTTCAATGCAAGTGGGTGTTTCGGACCAAGTTTGATACTGATAGTAGAACCTGAAAATATAAGGCAAAGCTGGTGGCAAAAGGTTTCTCTTAGGTCCAAGTTGTGGACTACCATGAGACTTTTGCACCGGTTGCAAAAATGGACTCCATCCGCCTAGTTTTGGCAATTTTAGCATCTAAGCACTGGGAAGTGCATCATATGGATGTTAATTCAGCCTTTCTACATGGAGATCTTCAAGAGGAGATATACATGAAGCAGCCTGAGGGCTACATCACTTATCCATCTTTGGTTTTCACGCTAAAGAAGTCACTATACAGGTTAAAACAGGCCCCAAGAGAGTGGTATTCCAAGATGGATGCCTTCCTTCTCTCGCAAAACTTCCAAAGGTGTAGATTAGATACAAATGTGTATATACAAAATTCTAATGGTCGTTTGATTATTATTGTTTTATATGTTGATGAGTTACTGATCACAAGTAGCAGAGTTGCTTCCATTTCAGCCATCAAAACTGCTCTCCACAATGCCTTTGAAATGAGCGATTTGGGGCTCCTAAAACAATTTCTGGGGCTCGAAATTGAGCAAAATTCTGATGAGATAATGGTCACTTAGTTCAAATACATATCAGACCTGTTAGTCAAGTTTAACATGGATGAATGTAGGCCTGAACCATTCCCTTTCCTTTCAGGGATCAGCCTTGAAGAAGGAAAAAGCACACCTCCCATGGACTGCACTATCTATCGACAGCTAATTGGTAGCTTGTTGTACTTGACACATTCTCAGCCTGATATCTGTTATGTCATGAATGTTGTATCAAGATACATGTAGCAGCCTCATGATCTTAATTGGAAGGTAGCCAAGAGGATCCTCCAGTATATTCAGGGAACCAGGACCTACGACATTCACTATGCTACAGATTCCAAGCTAGAGCTGGTTGGATACACAGATTCTGATTGGGCGAGTGATTCTATTGAGTGAAATTCTACTTCCAGATATGTATTCATGTTTGTTGGTGGCCCCATTTGCTATTCTAGCAAAAATCAGGTTGCCATAGCATTATCTTCAGCAGAGGCCGAGTATCGAGGAGCGGTGAATGCTTGCATCCAAGCAGTTTGGTTGCAAGGCATTCTTTCAGAGTTTGATCTTAGTAGTACTTTGTCCACTGTCCTCTTTTGTGACAATCAAAGTACTATTAAGATATCCACGGATCCAATTACCAGGCAGAGGACCAAGTATGTAGAGATCCACATGCACTATATCAGGGAGCTAGTGCATGATAGGACCATCATTCTGCAATACTGCCCGACTGATGAGAAAATTGTAGACATCTTCACTAAGAGCTTTTCAGAAAAGAAGTCCGCTTACCTCCGTTCAATGTTGGGGGTGATTCCATCAGGGTGATCATACTACTTTCAGTGTTCAACTTGAGGGGGGGGGTTTCCCACTAGGTTTTCCCTCTTTTCCTCACTTAGTTTTTTTTTAGCATTATTTCAGTTTCAGCATTGTACAGGGTGACCTATGGCCTTAGTTGTCGAGTCCCTAGCATTTTTATGCATTTTATGTCTTCTACTCCTCCTTAGTATAGCTTAAGGGGGGGTGTTGGAGATATTTACCACCATACACACTCATTTTGGTCAATTTGGCCTAGTTAAACCACTATCCTAATTATTATTGACTTAATTGACATTAGAGGAGCACTATATGACATCAGCTAGATCACACCCATGCCTACCTTCAGTCAAGGAGGCTAACTTAGCCTTCTCCTACATTCGAGGAGGCTAACTGAAGCACTCTGGGGGTGATCTGAGTGTCATTAATGCCCCATATAGCTAATCGATGGTTATAATCAGTTAAACAGAGTAGTGAAGGCACCCTCCTTCATTAAATTGATTATTTATTGATTATTTAATGAACTGGAGTCAACGAAGGCGCCTCCAACCACTTATAATGTTCAGTTACACTTCATTTAACCTCATCGGGGTTCAATGGATTCATTGATGCACTACCACTTGTTGGTTGGCTTGATATGACATGTGTCTGACCTACTTTCAGTTAGACTCAATCATTTATTGCACTCCGACTTCAGTTAGGGCTCAGTTGAGTCAATTAGGGTTTTAATCAGTGGTTAACTTGAGTGTTGATTGTGGCTTACATTCAATTAAGCTAGACTCACTCATTCAATTCGAATGACCTCCTTGGAAATTTGAATTTCTTTGTCATTCATGCTTGCAGCATGATCATTGTATTGTATTACTCATTCTTTGTGTGAATATACAGAGCGGCTACTCATTTTGTAGCACTATTACACCATTTTCATGACTTATTGTTATTAATATTTGATGAGACTTGTGTTTATTCCCTAGACTACTATGACAAATTAATAGTTCCTTAGTTAATTACCTTTCCAATGGTCCAAAAAAGAGGTAAAACGGAGCTACAATAGTCCCGATATGGCCCTTCCGTCCACAAGTGTACTTTGGTTGACTAGCAGTAATTTTCATGAAGTGTCGTCATGGAATTTCATTCATGCGAAAAAACATGTAAATGTCATCATGGGCAAATAAGGGCCATTTTTTTCTATAACAGTTCTCATCAATCTCCCTCTTCTCTCATTCCTTCTTCTCCATTCCCCCACACTATCAAGTTGGTGGTGCACTTGTTGAAGTGGTTCTTGCTATTTTCTGAGTCCATTTGATGCCCAAGCTTGGGTATATGATTTATCTCTCTATACTTTCATATCCATATGCTCTATATCTTGAAATCCAAGAAACTCGTTTGTGAAAATCTTGTATTCTCATGCCATTGAATCACTAGTTTTCATGAATTTGGCTTCAATATTGAAGGAGTTTTATATAAGATTTGTATGAGGGTTCTTCTCTGAGTTTGAT
Source organism: Pseudotsuga menziesii (assembly GCA_001517045.1). Taxonomy (NCBI): domain Eukaryota; kingdom Viridiplantae; phylum Streptophyta; class Pinopsida; order Pinales; family Pinaceae; genus Pseudotsuga; species Pseudotsuga menziesii. The sequence goes on along the minus strand of LPNX010409434.1, from coordinate 237,530 downwards.
GATGTTGGGGAATCCATATATGATGTATGTATATATACTTTCATTTCCACATTATCTCTATCTCTAAATCCAAAAAACTCATGTGTTAAAAGCTTGCATTCTCATGCTATTAAATCACTAGTTTTCATGAATTTGGCTTCAATCTTAAAGGAGTTTTATATCAGATTTGTATGAGGGTTATTCTCTGAGTTTGATGATGTCTTTACAGCCATATATTAAGTATGACTCTTTATTTCCATTTTCATATTCGTTTTATCTCGAAATATAAGAACTTATGTGTGAAAAGCTTGTATTCCCATGTCATTGAATCACTAGTTTTCATGACTTTGGATTCAATCTTGAAGGGGTTTTATATCATATTTGTATGAGGTATTTTATATAAGTTTTATGATTTTGGTAAAATCATTTGTATTCCGTATGTTACCACTATATTTCATGTTACTCTATGAACCATTTATTCTACTTCTCGTATGTCAAATTTGAGCTAGTAATGCAATTTCCCCTTAAGCAATTTCCATGAAAGCTACCATACAAATGTTGCACATCATAATAAGTTTGTAGAGCTTAATAACCATTATTAATGATATCCATTGATGTATTATATTCATCTCCATACTCTGTTATGAAATTTTGGAGGTTCTTACTTGATTTGGAGATCCAAATTGGCCTCCACCCCTGGGGGGATTTGACCTCAATTTCCTAGAAAATTTGCACCTTTTCTCCTTAGCCCCAAACAGAGTTTTAGAGGCTTAAATTAATATACAAAGTGTTCATAGGTCATCTTGGGATGTTTTAAGACCCATAATACCCTTGCATTTCAAATTCTATACCATTTGGAGTCAGTTGGAACCCCCGATAATCTTGACTAGTAAAGCTCAAAAATTGCCCAAATTACACTTTTCTCCCAAATTCCAAGTAGTTACATTACAATATCCAAAACAATTCCATATAAAGGACAACCATCATGTGCTATGACAACCTCTATGAAGTATTTTACATTAATTTTTCTTTGGTGGAGTCAAGAAATTTCAAGGAACCCCCAAGGTAATTGACCATCAATCTCCAAAACCTCTCCAAGAAGGGAATCTTATTCTAGAAGAATGAAGGAAATAATTGGATAACATATTCATTTTATATTGGAATCAACCTAATGTACTATTCAATTGAAATATAAATCTCATGTGTTTCTACAACTCCTTGGACAACTTATACTACTTGGTTGGATATACAATCAACTCTTCATCTTCGCTCTCCACACTCATTTATTAGTTGTGAAATTTCTGGGCTGAAGCTCTATATGAATCATACCAACTCTTTGCTTCCTAATGTCCACCCAAATTGTAGAAATGGAAAAATTTATTAACTCCAATTAGGTTGCTTAACATGCTTCTCCTCTCCATGTGCATCTAAGTTTGTTATCAGTTTGGGGAAGTGTTTTGACATTCTTCCTATAAAATAAATATAGTCCATGGTATGTGGATTATTTATCTCAGGAGGATTCCACACCATAGAATTTCTTCTGGCACAAAACAAGCATACCTCTAAGTAGCAACAACTATCATTTATGTCGACTTTAATCTTGTAGTAGTGGAAAATATTGTAGGTCTTGTCTAAAGGATCCCTCTTATTCTTCTTATTGTTCTAGTTGAGGTGCATGATAATTATCTTAAGTGTTTGTGAAATCTAAGTCCTATAACTTTCCTCATCATTGCATTAAACAAACTGCCTATTAGATGGATCAAGTGGCAATGTGTTGCCATCTTCATTCATTGCTATGATTTTCTCTAATGCACATGCCAACTCTGGCATGTATTTTTCCTTCATAAAAATGGTCTTCATGTTCATGGTATTTTCCTCTCTTCCATTGAAACCTGGGCCTTCATGCATGTTCCTCTACTCATCTAGAATGGGGATTAAGATGAATTGTCTCCTCTTGCCTATCCCTTATCCTTTGTATCACATTTTCCTTAGTAACTTGGAACACATACCTATTGTATGATTTTCAAAATCACCAAAAGGTTCATGAAAATGGCCTAAACAAACTAAACTTACCATGCTAGTCTCAATCATGGTGTTGTATTTTGCAATGACACTAGAATATGTTTTGGCTTCTTAGCTATCTTGAACATCTACTAGTATATTTGTTCATCCTTTTCTTTCTCTACCAACTCTTGCTACAAATAAGACTTCATTTGGGTCAACTTGTATTCTATCCAACTATCCATCTAGATAATGTTCTCTCCCAATTGCACAAGATACATAATGTGCTTATACCAATATTCCATAACCATAGTGATGGAGTCTTAGTGTCCATTGAATCTATTATTTATTAATGGAAATAACCTTATCGAGGTCTCTAGGGTCTTCTCTATCTTTGTTATCAGTCGCTCATACATATGCACCTTCTCCTTCAAGTTCTTTTTCTCTTCTTGAACTTGACATTAATAGATTATAGGTATTCCAACCTTTCTTGATTTCCTTTACCCATGCTAAGTCTACAAAGTCATGGAAATTGTCTCATGATCAAGGATCGAACTACTATGATAACATATGATCCATAATCAATGAATTTATATCCCACTCAACTCACCAATAAGAATACAATGCAAAAAAATTATTGATCTCTATCTTGAGTCTAGTTATATAGATATCTATGTTCTCTTCTTGAGGATTTAAAGGCTTTGATCTTGGTGTATCCTACACACACCAACCAACTATCACACAACTAGTAATCAGTAACCAAGGTTGATTTCTCTATGGTTCACACTAGCAAATCTCATAAGCATCTGGTGGGAACGATAACATAATATAATCTTTTGCACTTTCCCTATAACCGAGTGATCTGTTTTTGAAGAAGGATACCAAGCCTATGTTCTTCAAATTGTGCATAGTACAAGATACAATACTCAGTGAGGAGAATCTTTCTCCTACTTCTCCATGTAACCTAATCACAAGAAAGTACATAATAGTGTAGTGTCAAATGAAACTCCAATCTTGTTGCTGGCGACAACATATCCAATTTAAACAAATGCAATGGGAGCCCAATTTATTCACTATGGTAACCTCTAAGGTTATCATTTTTTCTTATGGGGTTCTATTCATGCTCACTGTAAGTACTATGTTTTAGTTTTTAATAAATTGCATCAAAGCCTTGTTTTTTTTGGTTTCATGGATTGCAGAAGCAACCTTTTTCTTTTGATAATTTTGTTTTTCTACAATCCATAAAGCAGATCGTAGTAGTCCTTTTTTTTCGAGGTTTTGAAAATTGTTTTCCCGCGATCCACAACCTACAAATGCGAATTGTGGATATTGAAATTTATTTTATTTTGTTGTTTTTGCCTTTCCGCAACTCGCAACCCACAAATGCGGATTGTGAATGTCAAAAAATCTTTTCACGAATAAAATCTCATTTTTCGATTCCGTATTTTCACAACCAGCAATTGCGGATTGTGGAAATTGGAAACTCAATAAGTAATAAAATTGCAAAATTGCGTTCCCGCAACCCGCAATGCGGATTGGGGAAGTTAAGAAATCTTTTTTTGTTGCAAATAACATCCCGCATTTCTGGATTGTGGAAATCAAAATTGAAGAAATTGGTTAAAGTCTATCTCCGCAATCTGGCTTCCCTCTAATCTCGACCACAAAGTTTTTTCAAAATCTACGGTGTATATCTATTTCGTCGTTGGACTCTAGCTAATTTAAATGATTCGAATTTCACGATTTGTTCACCATTTCAACATGCAATTTTTACCTGCGCAAACATTTTACTGTTATTTTCTTCCCGAGCCCATGAATCCTTTTGTTTCTAAGATTTTTATGGGTAAGTTTCTCGAATTTCTCAGCTCTCAGCGGTTAAATTCGATTTTTTTTTATTATCTTTGGTAAATTTTAATTATGGTCAATAAATTTGTATTAGAATTTACCTCCCAGTCTACAAATATGTCAAGAACCACAAGGTCTAAGACCGCTCTGAACAAGCAGAAGAGTAAGGAGCCTAATGCTGGTATTTTATCTGAGACCAGTGGACGGGTGTCGAAAACCTACTACTTCGACTGGTCTCGGATCTATGCTATCTTCGATAATGATTATTTTTCTACCCTTGCTTACGAATTGTCAGCTTTCACTAATATCAGCATGTCCCAACTCCATTGTATCTCAGCTAGACCTCCATTCATGCCATACACAGATCTGGTCAAGTGGGCACTTGATCACGCGCAAACCCCATAGAGTGATCTTTTGAGGATCATACACATACCCAACTAGCTTCTTTTTGTCCTAAAGTCTTTGCAAGAGCATATGCCCTTAACCCACCACAACAACTACTAAATGCTCAATTCCCTGAAGCTTTCATGACCCAATACAATTTTGAAGAGATAATAAAATCATGAATGGACAACCCTGTAGAGTTCATCCCCAAGCCTGATAAATCCTATCCCATCTCTTAGTTTAGGGAGCCATTCTCTCTATTGGTAGCAATGCTCTACATGTTGTATGCGTTACCCAATTGTACTGTGTTCAAAGCAAAATGGGCACCCATTTCCCATCATGTCGTAACTATGGGTGAATTATTCAACTGGGCCCAAATTCTCTCAGTTGTTTTGAAGGAAGCTATTGAGAAGTATCAGAAGAACCCGATGTCTGGGAATCCTTCCTTCTACCTGTCAGGCTATGTAATGGACATCTTTTGAGCAACATCTGCATTCTTGGCCATGGGATGGAGTTGGACTAGGACTTCACCACCAGTTCATATATACTATTCAACCCTATGGGAGGACAACTTTTTTCCCCATATCTATGACATCTGCAACCACTTCATTGGGTTGATTTATCAGAAAATATTCAAAGGGGATGCCCTACTTTCTCTGACAGAGAAAGGGCACTGATCTCCACCATGGGAGATTGGTAGGTGGGAGAATATTTCTCCTACATTAGAATTTCAGACAACAACATTGTTCATTTGCTACCCAGGATGGTGCTACAGGAGTTTCTTTCCAGACTGTGATTGATGGGGTCTTCCCAAAGCTTATAGTAGCTAAGAGGAAGTGTTGGCCCAAGTTTCCATTGAATTTGGGATTCCTGACTCCGTCAAACTCCACACATGCTGCCATTCTTGGGAAGGTAATTTCTACAATGAACTTAGGAGAGGCACCTGAAAGGATGCATGATCCTAAGTCATTCTTCGTCAACTACTTTGTACAAGAGCATATAAAGACCACGTATGTCCATCAAGAAAACATTGATGACTCAATTTATAGAGGTGTTAGTGATGCTTCAAAGGTGGTGAGAAGAATACCTACACCACAGGAGAAAAGCTTCATCTTCTAGTATCAAAAGGAGCTTAAGACAACGGTGTTATACTATAGGAAGCTCCAATTGACAGTGGAAGAAAATGCCAAAAAGAAAACAACAAAAAAGGAAGCAAAGGAGTCATTAGCCAGCTCTTCCTCCTCTCCTGCTGAATAATCTAAATATAAGGGGAAGTCTGTTGTTGAGTATCCTACAAAATCCCAACCTTCGTCTACTCTTCAGATCCTGCAAAGGTCAGCGGAGATAAAGGAAAGATTAAAAAGAATGAGTTCAAAGGTGGAGGCACAAGCAGCCATTTATGTTCCACAACCAAAGAGACAGAAGGCTAAAGAGGACATTCCACAGGTTTAAGTACAACCAGCGATCCCAGAACCTCCACCGCAAGTACCCCAAAGGGTAGAATAGACAATGCTACACGTTGAGCCTATTTAACAGGTTGAGCCACCACCCCCTGTGAATATTGATGTACATGATATTGAGAGTGACCTTGAGGAGGAGATCCCTCCCTCCACCTATATATGCTTTGTCACCGTTCCTACCAGCTTATTATCCATTGTTTCAATAACTAAGTCAGCTGGAAATCCTTTTAGAACTGTGACTCCTCAATATACCTTTTCAGAGATGAACCTCTCCCACATTCTTTCTGCCACTAATGGCACACCTCCAGTATCTGTACATATGCCTATTGTTACCTCTTTTTCCACTTTACCTATTTTTTCAGCACCATTTGAGCTACCTTCCACTTGCACATCTTCACAAACTTATCCATTAGTCACCTGACCTAATAGTTCTTCCATCCCCACCACTTCTTCCCAACCTATCATGTTTATTCCTACTTTCCTCTTTTCACCCCCTGTCTCTATTACTTATGTGCCTTCCACTACCATCCCCTCTATAAGTATGCAGATCCCTACCCCTGAAACTTCCTAGCTTGCCCCCATAGTTACAATCCCTGCAGGAACCATCTCAACAAAGGATGAGGTGGATGACTTTGGTGAGGATGCAGTTGTCTCCCTAGGGCAGTACTTTTGGAACATGAAGGAAAAGGTTGTGGTAAAGAAGGGATCTAAGATATCCATAGAAGGGACCTTCAAGCAAGGTTTAGTGCCAAACCAGATTATTTGCAAAAGGACCTCTAATGATGTCAAACAGGAAGCTCTAGAGACTGTAGCTGTCATGGGGGCCTTTGCAGGAAAGAATTATGACTCAGTGTCCTTATTGAATAAAGAAGATGAGGAAAAAGAGCAGGAACAGCAGAAGTCCAAGCAGGACCAAGCACAAGCCAATGCATAGCATCAATAGGAAATGAAGGACTTAAAGGATGAATATGAAGAGAAGTTGAGGCAACTTCAGAACCAAAATTATCTTCTTAAGCAACAGCTTGAAGAAGCAAAAGAGTTCAATAATGAGCATGCTCAGAAGATCACCACCCTTGAAGAGCAGCTTAAAGACTTCCAATTTGTATATGTGACTTTGTCGTTTTCCAAATTTACATAGGAAGAATTTAAACAGTTGGCTTCCAGTATTCATGATGATCTTTACCAGAGAATGGCTAGTCTTTTTGAAGGACTCAATGAGATGTAGGAGACATACAATGCATTATTGTGCCACTCTTATCTTCTCCATGATCACAATCAAAGGAGGAATGAAGCGACAAGAGCTTATGATACTCTGGTGGACTTGAAAAAGTATATCAAGGATAGACCTGATGATTTGGTAGTCCTGGACAAGGGAAAGCTAAAAAGGATCCAGGTTTCAATTGAAACATGGGAGAGTGTCTGTGAAATGGTGGAATTTATCATTCAAGACGGACAAGTAGCCTGCAAAAAGAGATGGTTTGCTTTAGAAAAATTGCGAGGTTTTCTGGAACTGCCATTACTAGATCCAATCGATGAAGCTATGCCTCCTAAGCTTAAGCTCGAATAGATCGAGAGTGGCTTTGCAAAAGCTAAGGAGCATATACAAGAAATCAGTCAGCTTCATCTAGCTGAAATCAAGGAATGGATCGAAATTTCACCCCTTACATCACAGATGAGAATTGACCTTTTCCTCCAAGAATGGTGAAAGGTTAAGAAACGAGAAATCAGATCCTTGATCTGCAAAGTGGAACTGCACTTAGAACATGCCCAATATTAGAACATGCCCAATATCAAGATATACAGGATTTGTTGGATGTATTTGCCAAGTGGTAGTCTGCCCTTGCAAATTTGGAAATTGTTATCTTGTAACCCCATATTTTGGGAATATTTTCTTTCTATGTAAAATATTGTAATAATTATTTAAAGGGAAGGGTGTCTCCCAAGGAGGGGGGCTCGTGAGAGTAATTCCACATGACAATAGGAGAAGGATCCACCAAGGATGTACCATGGATGCTATGTAATTTTGTAAGATAAGTGCAACAGATCGTAGAGTAAACATAATTAGTAACAACTTTTATTTTGTTTATGTTATTATTGGTCTAAAAATGCATCATGGCATGCCATTCCTTCAATTTCTAAATGGGATCCAAACATTGAGCTACTAGTTCTAAGTACTTTGGAAATTACAATCATAATTATAACCAATATGGGTTGAATTATAAAGGAGTGGCAAGATTCTTGCTAGCCTTTTCCATTTTGCAAAACTATGACCAGGAAGACTCTCGAACTATGCACATGAAGTATTGGCTGCACCACAAAATGATATAGAAGACAAGTGTGAATATCATCAAAATCAAGCTTCAAGCTACCTAATTTTGAATGTAATCAATGTTGTAAGCAAAATAATTCTATAACCATAACCAAAATGGAATTCTTCTGTCCTACTTTCCCACTGAGACTGCATGTTATGGTATTCTGTTACGAGAGCACTAGCCACATGTGTTGAGGTTATAGTTTCACGGATTCATGTATACATACATGAATATTGGCATGTCATTTACCGGCAAACAATATTTAGCATGCTACAGAGCATTTAATGCAGTTGCAGCAGGCTTGATGATTGTTGGATCTTGAGTTGCTCAAGATCCAACTATTATGAAAAGCCACACTAAATGCTCTGCAACATGCTAAATATTGCTTGTCTGCCATTTACCTTTCTATTTATTACATAGACAATTTAAGATGCAATTGTGTGTATACATTGATTTCGTCTTTTTTCTGACTAAGCAACTCAGGGTGTCAAACATCTGGCATGAAAACCTCGACTAACATCCCATTGCCTAGCATATGTGTTGCTCATATGTCTCAGCAATCTTCTCATCACAGTCATTATGCAGATCATGTGCAAATCCTCACTTGAAGGGTTACGATCAAAATGACTCGGTGAAAGACTGTTGTACCAATGAAAGAACTTTTATAAGTTGTTGCTTCAATGTGCTTCTCCATTTTTATGGGTTTGAGAATTGTTCATCAAATTGTTGTAACTTGAACCCCGATCCATCCAAGGATAATAAGAAAAAGGAAGAGTCTCAATGGGGGATTGGTAGGATATTGCATCGCATAAGAGCATTGCCCTAATCTTCACCTTCATCGCAACAAAACTAATGTTCGTATTATCTTTGTCCGTAAATGATAATTCAAAAATGAATGACCAGCAGATAGGGGAATCTTTGATTGAAACTCATGGCAAGGCACAAATTCCTGCAAAGAATTATAACACATAAGAGAAATTGCCGAAAAATCCATGAAAAGTGAAGGAAAACCCCTATAAATGGAAGGTAACACCCTAGAATTTGAGGGAAAAAGCCTAAAGGATTAGGGTTTTGATGGCCTGGAAATGGAGGAATTTGGCTCTTGTGATTTATATGGGGAAGATTATTTGGATGAGGAGGATGATTGGGAAGGAATCTAGAGTAAAAAGTTGGAAGATACTTTTGGGGATGCAACTTTATATGTTGCATCAATGGCTGCTCAGTCATCTGAGAAGATATCGAATGATGTTCATTTGTAATTTTATAGTCTTTACAATATTGCCACTGAAGGCCAGTGTGGTGTTCCTTAGCATTCGACACTCAATATGACTGTCAGATACAAATGGTATTGCTCAATTCTTCTCTGTTTTGATATTTATTTTTGAAAGCTGGAATAATTGCAAGCTTTTCATTCTTCAATGTTTGGTTTTCTATTAATGCCCAAATTACTTATTTGTTCGGTCACAAGTAGAGAGCAGGACTCCCCGTTAACTGGATATATAAGAACATAGCTGATTATAGGCACTGGCCGTTGTATGAGCACCACATCAAGCATTTCCTGAAGGTTACCCATCTCAATGTTAGATGGTAGTATTTTTTCATAAATAACTAGAATTCTCTGAATTTGTTAAAGGATGATTTTCTAAATTTCAAACATTAAAAATTAAGCTTCACTGTGTCAAGGAGGTTAATCATCTAGGTGAGTCATTGAAGGCTCATCATTACCACTCATATTCTTCTTTGTATCGTAGGTGAAGAAACATAGTAGAAAATCCAAAGCCATCTTAAATTGATCCTAGTTGTGCTACTTACCTGACATTGTTGGTTCAACTGTGGAACATGGATGGCTCCAGCCATGGGCTCCTCTTTTGTCCCTCCAGTGCACAAAATGTGAGAAACTATTGTGGGTTCAGGAAAGTTTCACCTACAAGCTTCAGTAGACTCTATTTTGTTGTAGTGTTAGGTTTGGTTAATACACATGATAATGGCATCGAAAAGTTTCACTTGCGCCAAATCGAGTTGTTCATGAGCTTATTGACTCACATCAATATGTTATACTCTCGTTGGGTCCTCACTAGTTCATGAGCAGAGCTTATCTCAGTTGAAGTTGGTAGACCAATGAAAATCATAGTCGTGGTAGTTCATCTCCCTTGAGTAGCAGCTTCAACTCTCGTTGCAGTGAGTAGCACCTTCCTGTTTCAAAGTTCATTCATTCGAATATAATGCCACTATTCATTGGTATGTCTATAAAACTCTCATAATATCATAATCATATTTCACAACATGAGTACATCTATTGTTCTTAGATTAAGCTAATTTTTTTGTTCTTAACTGAAGTTGAAAGAAGCTAATTTCATTATGATTTATGTTCAAATAACAACAATAGCTAAAAATATGACATACCTATGTGTTGGTAGTCTTCATCAAGAGTCCAAGGACTCACAGAATCTATATTGGTTCTTCCATTCAATAATTCTTCTAGTTCCCCTTGAATCTATTAGCCATTTTCATTAGTATTCCAGGGACTCACAGAAGCGAAGTTGGTTCTTCCATACAATAGTTGGTTTGTTCACCTTCAAGGTAAGAACAACTATTGCGGTACATGGTGTGTATTTGGCCTCTATATGGTCTGAGATGGATTGTACCATGATATGCGGTCCATGATGTATATGCACACTCACGATTGCTTGCTTAGAGGATGCCATACCTCAAATTATCACTAGTTCATTGTTCTTCCCTCAGGCATTGGAGATCTCTTGCTTGGATGGTGGACACCTTGCATGATGACTACATGGAAGATTCAACTAATGGGGTAATTCCCTACAAGAATGAGGAGTCTTGTGCATTATGGAGGAGGGATACAAGCCTTATATGTCATGTGGAAACTTGATTTTTTACTTGGAGGATTGGAGATGGCTTGAGGAAATTTGGGGCTATGATAGTGTTGTTGTAGGGGGTAGATTCCCTAATGGAGTATTATATTTGGAGGGTAGATGGAGTATATGGAAGCTTGGGATGGTGTGGTTGGTACTTTCCTTTCATAGATAAATCACCTTGGGTCACTATTGTGCATGGCATCATCATTGGAACTTAACACTTTACTGTAGGAGTGGAGTGGCTCACTTGCGTGTGGCTTTACTTATGCTTAGTAGGCTTGCTTGTAAGGCTTAGGTTGAAATGGGTTATAGTGTTGACCTCCCTAACCTCTCATGTAAATAGATGAAGGAGAGACTCTTTCCAACCAATACATAACATCACACATTCATTTGTATCTCTTCTTTTGAGTGTTCTCTTAGTGATGTTCTATGGTTCATGGGGAAACTCTAGTGTAGCATATGAGGAGGGGTGGACGATTTCTCTCTCTCGAGATTCTTCTTTATATATTTGATTTCCCTCTCTCTTGGGTGCTAGTATTTCTTGATTTCTTGGAGTATCTTGGATTCTAGTTTAGGGTTTCATCACTTTGAGGCTAGAGATATGTCCACTTTGATACCAAAGGTTATGAGCCAATTGACCTAACACCATAAAAAATTTCTAGTTTCATTATTGACATACCTAGAACAAGTGAATGAGTGAGTAATAAGCATATTTAATGGGACAACCTCCAATCACAAGATATCTAAATGCACAATATGAGGTGACTATTGAAATGAGTCTTGTTGATGTATAAATAGTAGATAAAAGGTCATGAAATATCCTCCACTATAGGTTGAACTGACTACAATTAGTATCATAATAATGAACAAGGCCTAGGACCTTAATGATATATATTTTAAGGGGTGGTGGGTGTGGGGGGGTCATCCTTTATCTAAATAAATGGACTATGATGTAATACCCCAGTTTTGACCCCTTGGTATTTAATTGTATATAATGTAAATATTGTATTGAGATCATGGCATGGAGCTCAAGGCCAAGGCCATACCATTGATGCATGTTTTGTGGATATGTGATTAAGGCTGACACATATGGTGATAGTGCTAAGTCAAGCAAGGTAGATATATTTTGATATATCATGTAAATGTACAAATTAATATAAAACCACATCTAGCTATGGGACTGCAAACGTTAAAGAGATGGAGAAATGATTTCACAAGGAATGGAGGGGGGGATATCAATACCCTTGAGCCAATGGGGAAAATCCAAATGTCAAAGGGTAAACCCATAAAGCTGTCAACCACCCATTTTGCCTTTTTGTGCCAATCATTTATTTCTGCCAGAAATTGGTTAGGGAAGTTAATGCACATGGATGAGAAGAGTATGGGAGTCGAATTCAAATTTGGGAAGCCAACCATTTTGGAAAACGTGTTTTTGACTTCTTGGGAAAGTAATTGCTTGGAAATGCATGCTATCCCATTGTTCATCCATCAATTTTGCTCTCTCACACAATTTGGAGATCATGTGCATTTCCCTTCACGATTTTGGCAATTTTCTCCATTTTCTCCATGGATGGAAATTCGTTTTGGTCCTGTTGAGTGGATGTGTAGCAAGGGTTCATAGTTTGGGTTTTTTATAAGCGTTTTTGTCTTCCTCCTGGAGCTTTTTGTGCATTTACCTCTACGTTTTTCTGTTGTTTTCTCATTTTTTCTATACCCAAATTTTCGTTTTTGGAGTTGGGTGGTGAATGGGCAAAGGAGACCCACATTTTGGGTGTGTATGGGGGTCGTTTTAGCCCCTACATTGCCCAGAAACGTTTTGTGAAATCGTATTTCTTTCACAGGGTGTTTTTCCCCATTTTACTAGTTCATTTTGGCTTTCAACCCATTTTTGGTTATGCTCAGTGGTTGGGAAGATGGATCCATGTTTTGGGCGTGAATAGAGCTCGTTGTTTCCTCTATGAAACCATTGAATGTTTCCTTAAATGATTTGATCACTTGGGTTTTTTTTCCCCATTTTCCATTTTCGATTTTTGTTCCCAGGGCGTTTTTGCCCATACCCAAAACTTGTATTTTGTTGTGAAGTGCATCCTTGTGTTGGCTTGGTTGAGTAAGTCCAAGGAGCCCATCTATTAGTGGGCTGACTGTGTTTGGAGGTGATTATTGGCTTGAATGTGGGTGTATGGTCTTGCTTTGTGTAAGTTGTGTTCCCTAGTTCCTTGTGGAAATCATGCCCAGCTCGGGGGTGGCAATGATGCTGAGAGATTGAGGAGCACACTGACCTATGGTTGGGTGGAACGTTGCAGCGATATAGCTAGTTGCAAGGAAGCTTTTTCTCAAGATAAGTATTTTCTTGTGTTTAACCTCTGCAATGTATTGTTTTATGAAATCTTATGAACATGATGAATGCTTAAATGAATGACTTTGTTTTAGTTTAATATTAATGCATATGTGTATGTATTTTATGTTTAATGCATAGAATGCTTGCAATGTGTTGCTTCCGTCGTATTTGCATTTGTTATGCATCTGTATATATTTTATTTACAATGCATTTTTAAATTGTTATGTTCATGGGGCTAGATTTCCAGATTGATGAACAGCAGCAGTGCATGGGTTGCGTCCTCTCCATCATCGAGATGAGGGGAGGGGACGTGATATACAAGTGGGGTATTTAGACATCCTCAAATAATCAAGCAGAGGCGTTTTCACTTCTCCAGGGATTAATACTTTCTCATTCAATTAGTGACTCCCCCCATATCCACTAGGGACTCAACATTGATAATCAAAATAATGTACTCTCTGAAAGCCCCAACAAATTGCATTCTAACCCATCTCTTAGCTAGGGTCAAGCTAGAAAAGGACAACTTCAATGACATCTAGTTTTTCCTTGTTCTAAGAGACAATAATGATAAAACAAATCATCATGCTAATAATGCTTTGAGACTGAAACCATGAGAGTTAAAAAAGGGGGTTTTCTTATATCACCATATACCCTAAGGTTGTTATGGGAGCCATGCCTTTCATTGTCACCATTGTCAACACAATAAATGTCCAAACAAACCAAGTACCATAGCACATAAAAAAGGACATGAAGCAAGCAACAAGGACTGCGCGAATTCACTCATGCTCAACTTAACATTGGTTTGGCATATTGAAGGAATACCAACCAATGCAAAGAATAGAGATGGGATAATCACTATAAGGATCACAGTTGTGGAAGAGGATTTCCAGCGTTCATTGAGCTTCTAAGTATTCTTTGTTGTTTGGTCATGCTCGTTCAATGAAATTAACTTTGAGACCATTTCAAAGTTGGGTTCCTTGTCTATAATTCGTTAGGTCTCTTTATCTTGGTTGGGAATTGCTTTATATTGGAAGATTATATTGTATATTGCTCCTTGCCCCAATATAGTGGGGAGTATAAACACCCCCCCACTCACTCACACGCGCGCGCGCATGCACACACAACCATTTAAGAGATTAACCATAAACTAATCTCCTCATACTTCTGTGTAGTAGTGGACATTATTAAATTTTCATTGGGCTTAGATTCATTTAATGGAACAAGGAAAATGCATTGTGGACGAGGGTAAAAATAATCTCCTCATGCTCTTGTGTAGCAGTGGACATTATTAAATTTTCATTGGGCTCAGAGACATTCAACGAAGCAAGGAAAGATGCATCATGGATGAGGGTTGAATGCTTGATGCGCTAGGTGAAATTGTAAATAAATGGAATCCTAATATCCAAATGGAAATGCACAATGTTTCATGAGTGAATTTCACTGACTTGTAATCAATATTAAGCAATAAAATCCATTAAAAATATATTAAAAGATAAGTGGTAAGGAAATTAAATGAAAGAGCTGCTAAAGAATACCAACAATGGGCTTTCAGATGATGTATTTGAACATGTGGGCTAGGTTGACTTGTTGCACAATCACCATGGTAAGAAAACTAAATAAAAGAGAGGTTAAAGCACACCAACAATGCAACACATCAACCAAAATCCCATTGAGCTTGTAATGAAAAGAAAAGTGCTTGGAAACAATCCATGACTGCAATAAGTAATAAAAATACAACAACCAACCTTCTAAGCTTGATCTTAAAGGTTTGGATGCCCAACTAAGCAAACTACGATTATGTTATTTGCATGAGTTACCATGGCCAAAGAGGTCAACCTTTTTCTGTAGGGGCAAATCGAATTTCTTAGATATTGAAATCAATGCTTGGATTGTAGATGTCTCACTACACTCTTTGTGCTGCAAAAGATGTCATATAGACTCTCATACACCAATTTTCATGTGTATAGCCCAACAATAAGCTATATAGGCAAAGGCAATAAAAACAATGGAACTTAGATATGAAGGGATACAAGACACATGGTTAGGTATGTAACAAGTCTGTAACTAATGCATTTTACCTCAGAGAGGCTAAAAGTAGTGATGGCATTATGTTTTGGCTTGATAGACCAAGTTTAGGTTCATGTAGGGTTCAATAGACTCTCAATGGGCAAAACTCACTACCTACAACTATTGAATGGATGTGTTTTTTCCTTTTTAAGCTAAAAAATGCATCATTGTTAAGCATGACACATTGTTGCAATTCCATCACTAAAGCGTTTTGGACTTTGGAGCATTTTTTAAGTTGTTGTAAAGTCCAACAAAGCCTTCAAGAGGAAAACACATCACTTTATGCTCAACTTTGTCACCACAACCCCTTTACTAGCGTGTTTTGGCCTTTGAATTGTTTCCACCTTATTCAAAGAGTCAAGAAGGGACATTGGGGGAAATATTAGCACTGGATCATGGTAATCATAATTATTTTCATATAAATTGATTGGTTCCAAGGCTTTCTTGGCTACCAATTCATGGCAGCTAAAATGATTTTAAGCAAATGATGAGAAGTTTAATTAAAATATATATATCGTGTCATGGATATGTACGTGACCTCAATTGAATTCCTACATGTTTACACTGCATTATGAATCATATCAAAGAACCTGTTTAGTAATAACAATGTCATACATCTCTAACTTTCTTTATTTGCTTCAAAGAGAGAAAAATAAACTTATTGTTTTGGGCTTTCATTGTGTGTAATCTTGTTGTGTATTGTTTTAGGATTCACTATGGTTGAAAAATGAAAGTCAACATTTTGGATCTATTATACATGATCCATAACAAGGTAGAAAAAAGAGAGAGCTTGCTTGAAAAACGAGATTTATTATGCAAGAAACTCGCTCGTTGTTCTAATTCATATAAGTTAAGATTAAAGCCTACAATAAAAGAACATGTTGGTCGTATTAAACCAAAGATTGTCTCCTTGAGATGTGTAGTTTGTTTTGAGTAACAACATTGCATATGACCGCATAAAGTGCTTGAGAACAAAACAGGCCAAATGTCGTATGATAATCTATTTGGCTTCCTTAATGCTAGCATTTAGTTGTTTCCAATTGATGTCATTAAAAGGCTAAAATGAGTGCATTGCAATTGAAAGAGACTAATTAAACACTTGAATAGTCCATGCATTACTTCAACACACCACATAAGTGTTGATGCATATGATCTGACAACCTTTTGTGCTAAACATTGTTGAATAAGAAATTCACTTCTTATCAACAAGGTTGATTAATGTCATGCAATTCCTATCCATGTTGAGTTGCCACTCGTCATAAAGCTTAGGCACACAAATTCCATGGTGAATTCTCTTAATTTCATCTTGAGCACTAATCTTCGACATGTTATACACATAATGTGACTTGAAACAAAATAGTTCTTCAATCGTGACTCACCAATGAGCCCTACATGTGGGAGGATTCAATGCACAACATTAAACAAACTAGGCTAACCTAAAATGTAGTGATAAAACTCATGATAACTCAATCATTAGTGGGAAAAAAATGCCTAGTCACCATTAGACCAAACAAGGATGACAATCACAGGAAAGTAACCTTAATATAACACAATCATTTCACAAGTTTAACCACACTATGTAGGTATGATACATATTAGTGAAAGAGAAGGAATAAAAAAGTGGGGCCTCTTGAATCCCAAGGAGCCATGGAGTGTTGAGGCATCAACATAACCTTAAAGCGAGGCATACGCAAATCTATGTTTGTTATTTATCAAAATAAATCATATTTTTGTATAGTTAAAAAGCATAACAACTAGATTGTCATGCAGATATATTGTCGCCTTTGTAAAAATATTGATATCAATATGATTTAATAGATCTACTTCTTGTTGTTATTTTATTATTTCTATTGTGGCGATTGAGAAAGAGAAGCTTGTTATTGTTATTTCCTAGTGACAAAAAAAAAAGTTTCAACTCATGTAAGAGACATTTATCCTTGTCTTTATATTAAAAATGTACAACACTATAATAACATAACATTCAAGGTCATAATATTTGAAACAATGCCATAAAGCATGTATTCATTAGAGTGTCAAAAGAGTGCCACTAAGTATCGAAAAGTGTGATGAAATGTATCAAGAAGAGTCCATTGTGGGAAACCTCCTCACTCAAACACTAACGACATACCAATTATTTCATAAATTTTAGAGTCCAAGGAGCACAAACACTAAGTTTAATTTTAAAACTCTCGACTACATTCCCTAGTGTTGATTTTAAATTTGTTTTCCTTTGTTAGGGCCCTATATACATGTCAGAGATTTTGGAAAATAGACTTGTGGTGCATGGGCACTTACTTGTGGCAATGATGCCTCTTTCAACAAGTTGAATCACTTGACCCACTTTTTGTTACTCACCTCTTATACATTCTATGGGGTGATGTGTGCCCTTGTAATTTTGCTTTTGTTTTTAATAGATGAAACTTATTTTGAGATTACTCTTCTCTCTTTTTTTCTCCACCTAAATCTCATCAACGATATTAGAATCTATTGGCTCAAATGTTTTTTTTTGCTTAACTCAAGCAATAAAATCTCCATTGTTTTGTTCAATGTTGAGGGTGTTTGTTGATGTATTTGTAACTTCAGAAGATATTCTGATGTGTATCACCATTGTATGCTGTTGTACCCCCATTGGGGATGTGTTTACCCCCTTTCGAGATGTCTTAATTGTGTATAGACCTTGAGGTACAACCTCTGTTGTAAGTCGGGGCAATAGTCCCCAATGTAACATCATGTAATGTGTATTTGGAGTCTCTCTAGGAGAGTCGGCCCTGTTAGGGAAGACATGTGGGCCCCAGTCTTATGTTTGGTTAGTGACTCGAAAGAGTATAAATAGGGAGGCGCTCTCCCTCATTTATACACACCACACACACTCAAGTTTGAATGTGTGTGTGTGTGTGTGTGTGTGTGTGTGTGTGTGTGTGAGAGAGAGAGAGAGAGGGAGGAGAGACATATAGGTGTTGAATACTTCTTATTACTGCTTTTAATCATCTTACTATTATGAAGAAGTTTGTGGGTTTTCACTTTTATGGTTTCCCTGGTGAAAATATTTGTGTCTCGTGTATCTTTTATATCTTATGCATCTTGTTGTACTTGTTATTCTTTCAAATAAAAATCCTAGATAAACTAATCAAATCTAAAGAAAAACTAACATGGTATCAAAGCCTCTCTGAAAGAAGGCACTATGCAGCTGCGGAAACTAGGGCTTCCTAGTTCAAGGTGTTCTCTCCACAGATCATCAAGAAAAGAGGGCTAGGCTAACTCGCCTTAGTAGGGCACATCTTTTGGTGGAGACAGTTTTTGAAATGAAGAAGTTTCATTTTTGACCCTATCACTAGTGTCGAGAGGAACTAGGGCATCAAGTTTTGGAGGCTTCCCACCTCCATTTTCATAAAGTGACCTAGCTAAGCAACTCGCCTCAAGTAGGTGCATCTTTCTGTCCAAACTGAATTCCCAAACTCCAAGTCTGGAAAATTAGGGTTTCTCTGACAAACCCTAGGTTAGCTAGCTCTGGAACCAGGTTGCACACATCAAATCAGTAAGATCTAAATCTTTACTAAAATGCATTTGAGGTTCTCATTTGAAAAGATGACTCATCATGCTCAACTTGAGGACATGCTTAGAGGGGTTGATAAATTTTGAGCATGGAAGTACATAATCTCCCTAATCCTTTAAGAGAATGATTTGGATCAGTACATCACTGAGGAGGTTCCAGAACCAGAGGGAGATGAGGCTAAGGCTGCTCATAAGAGAATCATGGCTAAGGATAAGAGAATCATTGCAGATTCTATTAAGGATCACCTCATCCCCAATGTGTCTTCATTAAAGACACCGAAGGAAGTGTATGATGATTTGACAAATATGTTTGAAGGAAAGAACATCAACCGAAAGATGACTTTGAGGAACCAATTGAAGAATGTGAAGATATAGAACTCCGAGACTATACAGTCTTACCTCACAAGGGTTGCTCAAATCAAAGAACAACTTGAAGTGGTTGAAGAAAATTTTGAAGAAGGAGAAATTGTAATGACTACCTTGAATGGACTCCTTAGATCATGGGACTCATTCATTTAAGGAATTTGTGCAAGAAGGAAGTTGATCTCTTTCAGCAGACTTTGAGAAGAATGTGCACAAGAAGAAGCTAGACTTGTGACAAGAGAAGAAAATATGGGAGAAACTAATGATCAAGCTCTCACAGTTCACACCAGGAAGAACTTCAAGAAGAAGGAGAAGAAGAAGAACTTTCATCACAACAAGAAAAAGGACAAGAAACCGAAGAAGACCAAAAGAGATACTTCAAATGTTCGATGCTATACTTGTGGTGAAAAGGGACACTTTGCAAGAGATTGTCTCATCAGGAAAATGAGACACCATGCTCATGTTGTTGAAGATGATGAACCAACAAATAAAAAATTAAGATGGGAGAAGGATGATTCAGATGAAGAGTATGTGCTAATATCAACACTTACTGACACTATCTCTCACGGAAGCAATTATTGGCTTGTGCATAGTGGAGATTCTAAACATATGACAGGATACACATAATAATTCGTTAATACGTCTGAACATGACTTGCTTCACAAGGTGAAACTTGGGGATGACTATCAATGCCCCTTAAAAGAGATTGGATAAGCTACATACAAGCTTGACTACGAGAAATCTTTAAAGATGAAGGATGTGTTGTATGTTCTAGGATGGAAGAAGAATCTTCTCTCCATTTATGCACTGGATGCAAAAGGGATTAGGGTTTCTTTTGTCGATGGCCAAGTTCTGATGTGGCCTAGAGGAAAGGAAAGAGAGGATGCAACAATGATTGGAGAAGAAGACAGAGGCTTGTACAAGCTGAAGGGACATCCTGAACAAGCACTGGTTCATGAGTCGATTGAACCAAGTGAACTATGGCATAGAAGGATTGCACATGTGCACTACAAAGCACTACCGATGACAAGCAAAGCAGTCTCAGAACTGCCAGAGATCTAGGCAAAGCATGAAGGCATTTGCAAAGGATGTGCACAAGGAAAGAATGTGAAGAAAACATTTCCCAGTAGTGAGAGCAAGGATAAAGGAACACTAGAGATGGTACACTTGGATGTATGTGGACCTACGTCCTCTAGTTCATTAAGCGTGTATGTGTACTATGTTTCCTTTATAGATGATTTCTCACGTAAGACTTTGATATATTTCTTGAAAGGGAAAAGTGAAGTTTTCAGTAAGTTCAAGGAATATAAATCCTTGGTCGAGAACCAAACAGATAGGAAGATCAAGACTCTATGGTCAAATAATGGTGGAGAGTTCACTTTGAAAGAATTCAAGGAACTCTGTAGAGAGTATGGGATTAAGAGGGAGTTGAGCACCCCATACAATCCTCAACAAAATGGGGTTGCGGAACGAAAGAATTGAACCATCATGGAGGCAACATAAGCTATGTTGCATGATCAGGATCTTCATATGCACCTTTGGGCGGAGGCAGTAGGAACAACTGTGTATGTACAAAACCGTACTCCTCATCGAGTACTTGACAATAAGACTCCTAAAGAGGATTTACCAAGAGAGAAACTAAAAGTCAGCCATCTAAGAATATTTGGCTGCCCAATGTACATACATATCCCAAAGGACAAAAGGACCAAGCTCGATCCTTCTGGGAGGAAGGGTATCTTTGTAGGATACAATGATACATCAAAGGCCTATCGAATATACTTCCCAGGATTCAGGAAGATTGACATCAGTAGAGATGTAACCTTTGATGAAGACTCAACATACTTCAGATCCAGGAGGACACTCATCTAGGAGGTCGAGGACACTGAAGAGACGAGAGGTCGAGATATGGAAATTGGAGAAGCAATTCTAGAGGACCATGAAGATCATGACATGACAAAACCACAAAAGCTGGTAGAGACGTTCCTTGAGAAGGACTCCCACAGGAGGAAACCAGCATGGGAATGAGAGCTCATACAAGAAGCTGAAAGGTATGGCGCTCCAGAGGGAATACATAGAGAGAGAAAAGGGGAAATACATACAATAAATATGTGGCTCTGCTATGTGACATCATTTATAGATAACCTTCCACATATGAAGAGACTATAGAAAAGAAAGAATGGAGGGATGCAATGATCGAGGAATATCAGTTGATCATGAAAAATGATGTTTGGGAGATTGTTCCAAGACCGAAAAAGAAGTATGTCGTGACTTCGAAGTGGATCTACAAGATCAAGCATGTTGCATATGGTAGCATCAAGAAATACAAGGCGAGATGCGTAGCATGAGGCTTCTCACAGAAAGAAGGCATATACTAAGAATAGACATTTGCAGTTGTGGCAAGGTACACTTCCATTAGGTATTAAATTGAGCACATAGATCTATGGATCAACACACAACTCACAAAATAGATTACACAATTTACTTAGCAATTGAAGAATGAAACATTGCAAAAATGGCTTGCAACTGTGAATGCTTTCATTAATCAAAAGTAATTAGATAATAATTACAATGAAGTACAATGGCTAAATAACCTCATGCAATTTGAATCCTATGTGAGGAAATTCAAATTGGTTTGACTCTACTTGACTGAATGGTTAACTGACATTGTCTAAATCATTATCGGAGGACTGAATGGTTAACTGGCCTTCTCTAAATCAATATCTGAGTTCATCGGAGTTCTAAATCACAACTCAAGTGTTTAATTCAGTCTTAACTAGTCTAACTGACTGAGGTAGGTGAGTAAATGCGCCTCACCTACATGCAATCCTAGCACTAACTGAGTAGAACTGAATGTAAGGGATTAGAACTGAATGTAACTGACTCCTAACTGAGCTTGACTAGTCACCAACTCAACTCAACTCAACTAATGGAGGTTGGTATCGGCACTCCCAGCGGCTCCTAATTTGTAGGGATTGATATAGGAGGCTCCTAATCTGATGCATGCAAGTGCAATCAGTGGCAGTAGGCCTCAATTAGTGTTCCCCACACTTTAGTAACTAGAACATGTGCCCTAATTAGGCCAAGTGGACCCAATGGTGCTAGTGACTAAAAATAGACTGGAAGGACTCCCAATTTAGACATGACTCCTGATTTAGACATATGACCAAATTGGACAAGGGAGGATTAATAATCCTAACACTCCCCTTCAATGCTAACTTGGACAATATGTGGGCCCTGGTAACTAAGACCATAGGTCACCCATTACATTGAGTAAAGTAAAGTAACTACTCAATACAAGGAGCTAGGGAAAAAACCACATGGGGAAAAAGCCCCCCCTCTAACTAAGCAGATAGAATTAGGATTCAAGTTTGAAAAACTTGAAAATGTGTTGCTGCAATCTCTGTGATGTAGTGGAGAAGCATGCATTATGTTATATGCATAGGTATCCTCGGGCCTGGCATGTAGACTTCTCCATCTTCTCCCAAAATGATGATGGAAGGAAGGATGAATGTAACCTTTGCCTCTTGCTGAATGAAGAGGTGTATGATTCACTCTATTCTTCTGAATGTAGTGAGATTGAGCCCTTGCCATGTAGAATCTTACAGGGAGTCTATTTCATCTCTCTGAAGGAGGTAAGATTGCATGACATAGCGCAAGGGTCTTTCCCTTCTGAGTCTCAGATGGATTTCCAGTCATCTTCCTAGCTTCCAGTTTGGAAGGAGGGACTGGATCTGGATCTAAATCACCCTGAATCTTGATCTCATAAACTAATACAGTTGGATCTACAATACTAGTGGAAACTGCAAAAGAAGTAGATGAGATGTTTTGACCTTCCCTTGCAAGTGGTTGTTGAGAGTGCACTAGTTCTGAAAATGGCATGAAGTGTGAGAACTCATATGCCTTGGAGGCATGATTTGCAGCACCCTTCGCTATGAGGTTCCCAATAGAGATATTTGTGATCTCCACTGAGTCAAGACCAAATATGACTCACTTTGGAGATTCAGTATGAGTCATCTGGTATACATATAACATGTTTGCAGCTAGGGAGGGAACATAAAACACATCTTTGAACTTTCCATGTTCAAGCTTGATAGAGTCCTTCCCTTTGGCTTGAACTTTACTATTTTTTCCCATTTGAATACTTAGACCATCAAAAGGCTGCAAGGAAGAGAATGATTCTCTGGATGCAACCATATGATTGGAAGCTCCAGAATCAATGAGGAAGACATGTGTTGTTGAGCAGCTAGCCTTCAGTGCGTGGCATGTCTCTTCATGTTCTTCAATTTCTTCTCTATGGTCAGCCTTCCTTGCGTTAGCAGGTACAATAATGTTATGTTTCTTCAAAAGAAGAGACATCTCATCAATTGTTCTTCTCATATATGTGCTTTATGGATGAAATCCCCTTCCACAGTAAGAACAAAGTGTCTTTCCTTTGCCCTTCTTCTTTCTTCTCTTCGAACCTGAAGGTTCATTTGACTGCTCTTTCTCTATAGGAGACTCATCCTTTTGCTTCCCTTTATCATTCACTACCTTAGGTCCTCCTGCAACAAGTGCTTGATATTTGGAAGATCAAAACATCCCCATTTGGATCAACTTGTCATGCTCCTGAGTGAGAGAGTAAATGAAAGAGTTAAGAGTAGGCATCTTCCAGTTTGGAGTATAGAGCTTCACATAATGAAATGTTGATACAAAGACTGAATAGTCTACACCAAGTTTGGAGAGAATGGTAAGGATGAGTTGATCATCCTCCTTCTCAACCTTGCACTGCTTCAATTGGAACACTAGATGCTTGAATTTTGTGAAGAAGTCATTTAGTATTTCGAAATTGGTTGGATGGAGAGAGATCAGCTTAGTCTCCAGCTGATATATCCTTAGATCATCCTGCTTGTCAAATAAGGAGGCAAGTTTATCCCAAACCTCCTTGGGAGTCTTCAATCCATTGATGTGGAAGAGAAGATCTCGAGAGATTAAGAGGCACAAGCATTTGTAGGCTTCATCAGGCCTATTCAAGTACTTTTCTTTGACAACATAATGAATTGGTTCTTTCTTTGTCTCTATTGTGAGTCTGAATAGTCTTTTGGAGCGTAGCTGCATCTCCATGTCCTCCTTCCACTGGTGATAGTTGAAAGGAGTGAGGAGGTCCATTAGAGGAGCCATTTAGAATGAAAAGGAGTGGACTGAGCTGCTGTAGCGAATGCAGAGAAGGAGACTGAGCTGCTTGTAGTGAATGTAGTGAAGAGGACTGATAAACCTGTAAATCACACAATCAAACAGACAAAATAAGGTCTACAATTTGCACTTTTGGAATTTCCTTCACACCCAGCATAGTTGATCGAGCAAGCTCGATCAACAATTCCTTAACTTGGGATATTAAGTGGTAAATTCTCTGCTTATGGTGCAGTACTGGAAGGAGCAATTTTGCTCAAAAAAATGATCCAAGTGTGGATCTATAGTAGGAGAAGTGCCTTGTCCTGTCGAGGCTCTGATACCGTATTAAATTGAGCACATAGATCTATGGATCAACACACAACTCACAAAACATATCACACAATTTACTCAGTAATTGAAGAATGAAACAATGCAAAAATGGCTTGCAACTGTGAATGCTTTCATTAATAAAAAGTAATTAGATAATAATTACAATGAAGTACAATGGCTAAATAGCCTCATGCAATTTGAATCCTATGTGAGGAAATTCGAATTGGTTTGACTCTACTTGACTAAATGGTTAACTGACCTTGACTAAATCATTATCGGGGGACTGAATGGTTAACTGACCTTGTCTAAATCATTATTGGAGGACTGAATGGTTAATTGACCTTGTCTAAATCAATATCGGAGTTCATTGGAGTTCTAAAACACAACTAAAGTGTCTAATTCAACATTAACTAGTCTAATTGTCTGAGGTAGGTGAGTAAATACATCTCACCTGCATGCAACCATGCAATCCTAGCACTAATTGAGTAGAACTAAATGTAAGGGATTAGAACTGAATGTAACTGACTCCTAGCTGAGCTTGACTAGTCACCAACTCAGCTCAACTGATGGAGGTTGGTATCAGCATTCCCAATGGCTCCTAATTTGTAGGGATTGATCTAGGAGGCTCCTAAACCAATGCATGCAAGTGCAATCAGTGGAAGTAGGCCTCAATTAGTGTTCCTCACACTTTATTAACTGGAACATGTGCCCCAATTAGGCCAAGTGGACCCAATGGTGCTAGTGACTAAAAATAGACTAGAAGGACTCCCGATTTAGACATGACTCCTGATTTAGACATATGACCAAATTGGACAAGGGGGGATTAATAATCCTAACATTATGACCATAATTGCTTCAAAAAAAGTTATGAAATGGAAAATACACCAGATGGATGTCAAGACAGCTTTCTTGAATGGTGTAGTCAAGGAGGAAGTGTATGTGGAACAACCACTGGGATTCAATAAACATGATAGGAAGACCCATATGTGCAAATTAAACAAGGCCTTGTATGGATTGAAACAAGCACCAAGAACATGGTACGACAGGATGGATAGCTTCCTGATGAGCTTGGGCTTTACCAAGAGTAAAGCAGGTTCCAACCTCTGCTTCAAGGTGGAAGATGGAATACCAATGATAATCCTGTTATATATCAATGACTTATTTCTAACAGGCGAAGAGGAACTCATTACAGATGCAAAGAGGAGACTTGCTACATAGTTCAAGATGAAATACCTAGGTATGATGCACTACTTCTTATGCATGGATGTGTGATAGAGTGCAGATGGGATCTTCCTTGGTGAAGAAAAATATGGAGTGGAGATTCTGAAGAGATTCGGGATGATGGACTACAAGGCAATGGCCACACCTATGGCATCTAACTTGAAGCTTCTGAGTGATGCTTCATCCGAGAAGGTCGATGCCATGACGTATCATCAGAGGATTAGTTCATTGATGTATCTGACGAATACAAGTCCAGACATATGCTTTGCGGTGAACACCCTATTCTAGTTCCTGACAGATCCGAGACATGTTCACCAGATAGCTGCAAAGCATATATTGCGGTACCTAAAAGGTATAGTGGATTATGGGCTCAAATATGGTGCAAATCAAAAGATTAACCTACATGGTTATGTTGATTTGGATTGAGTAGGTAGCGCTATTGACGAGAAGATCACCTCAGGTTGCTGCTTTAGTTTGGGATTTGGCATGATCTCTTGGTTCAGCATGAAGAAATCATGTGTGGCCCTAAGTACAACCAAGGTAGAGTACGTTGTCACTTGGTTGGCTAGTTGCAAGGCAATGTGGCTTCAAAAGCTATTGTCTTACTCATTTGATCTCCAGTTGGAAGTGACTTGTATCTTCTGTGACAACTAGAGTTGCGTGAAGCTGTCGAAAAATCATGTGTTCCATGACAAGTCAAAGCAAATAGAGATCAAGTTCCACTATATCAGGGATATGGTGCAGAGAGGAGCAGTGAATCTCCAGTACGTGGCAACAAAGGAGCAAATAGTCGATGTGGTGACCAAGCCTCTTGAGAGAGTGAAGTTTGAGTACTTTAGAGAAAGACTTGGTGTGATTCAGATCGAGATCCCTTGAAAGAGGGAGTGATGTGTTATAGCATAGCTAGAGAGACAGGTTGTCTGAGCATAAAATCTCGACGAAGCTCATAGGTTGCTCAGACATAATCAACCCTATACGTTGTCCTTGGATGTAATTAGTCTTGGCGAAGCTCGCAAGTTATCCTTGGATGTAATCAGTCTTGGCAAAGCTCGCAAGTTATCCTTGGATGTAATTAGTCCTGATATGTTACAAAAACATAATATCTCACATGGGAAATGAGACAGGTTGTTCGTGCGAGAAAATACTGGTGCAGTAGGATGCTCAAACATAATCAGTCATGTAGGTTGTCCTCGGATGTAATAAATCATGGTGAAGCTTGTAGGTTATCCTTGGACGTAATCATTCATGTGATGGGTTATCCGAATGTAAAAATGAGACCTGGCGTGGTACACAGGTTATTTATATGTAATACGCCTAATGGGTTTTCTGAGTGTAAAAATGAGACCTGGCATGGTACGCAGGTTACTCAGATGTAATACGCCTCGAAATGTTATATGAACAGAAAAGATCCTAGACGCACATTGTTCAGATGTAATCCATTCAGGTTGACCTAGAACGTAAAAAGTCCTGATGCAACAGGTTGTTGGGTTGTAATTAGTCCTCGCTTATATATCCATATATGTGTGTTCCCATGTTGAGATGATAAGGTCATGAAGCACGAGAGGTGCACCTAAGCGGTTCTCTGATAGAACGTAGGTCGACCGTGGATGCTTTATTTGTTTTGTTTTTGTCTTGTGCAGGACAAAAGAGATGTTCTAGATATGACGAGAAGAAGGTAGAAGACACAGGTTACTATCATGGAAACATAAAGAATGTAATGGACAGTTCCTATGCGATGGCTTGCTCGAGATGTGATGAAGACCTAGAAGAGGACTAGGCCAACATCCGACATGAAAAAACACTGGCTCTGTAGAAACTTCTGATGACAAATAGTATGGTACGATGATTAAATGATAAGATGATGATGGCAGCAACTATGATGATGACTTTATGACTCCATGATGTTGACTCTGTGATGAAGACTTGACCAGATATGTTGATGACTATGAAGAGAGAGAGTACCTTCCTAGTTAAGAGGGAGTGTTCATGTATTTGTAACTTCAGAAGATATTCTGATGTGTATTATCATTGTATGTTGGTGTACCCCCATTGGGGGTGCGTTTACCCCCTTTCGAGATGTCTTAATTATGTATAGACCTTGAGGTACAACCTCCATTGTAAGTCGGGGCAATAGTCCCTAGTGTAACATCATGTATTGTGTATTTGGATTCTCTCTAGGAGAAGTCGGCCTTGTTAGGGAAGACATGTGGGCCTTAGACTTATGTTTGGTCGGTGACTTGAAAGGGTATAAATAGGGAGGCGCTCTCCCTCATTTATACACACCACACACTCTCAAGTTCGCATGAGAGAGAGAGAGAGAGACAAAGGGAGGAGAGACAAATAGTTGTTGAATACTTCTTATTACTGCTTTTGATCATCTTACTATTATGAAGAAGTTTGCAAGGTTTTCTCCTTTATGGTTTCCCCGGTGAAAATCTTTGTGTCTCATGTATCTTTTATATCTTATGCATCTTGTTGTACTTGTTATTCTTACAGATAAAGATCCTAGATAAACTAATCAGATCTAAAGAAAAACTAACAGTGTTAGGTAGACATAAAAAAGGACATTATAAAATAAGAATCAATAATGCCAACTAGAATACAAGATAGAAGTAAATCATTAAATAGGTTCACCATTTGCAAATTTATCTTACGACTGTCGTTAACTTTAAGTCCAACATTGTCTTCTTGCTAAAGAGGGAGCATAGCATTTGTGTGATAAAACACATGGGGCATAAAAGAGTAACAATGTCAGCGTGATGGAGAAAGGAAATAATTGACATTACATAAAGCATTACAAATCCATAAACAAAAATGTAATAACGCTATTTTGTCATGATGAAATTATCAACAACGACATAACATCGGAACATCAATAATTCAAAATAAACCTTCCATAGATGCATGTGAACAACGTGGATTCAAAACATACTAGAAGTAAAAACATAACACATTTAAGGGGGGTAAACTTACCACATCAGTTGTCCTTGGCTCTAGATCAATTATACAAAACACATTGATCCTTGTATTGGATTCTTGTGCAACACAAATAAACTACAAACCTTATAATGCTGACATTATGAGATAGCACCCATTGGAAATTAGGGCAAGAGGACATAAACAATATGAACAAGATTGTCTAAAGGACAAATTTCAAGGGGGTTATATCCAAAATGTTCCCTGTTGGATGTGTCTCCAGGGATTTGGAAGGAAGATGGTGTAATATGGTTAACCTTCGCATGGAATAACATGTGAATTAGCATAAGCAAACATAGAAAGAAAAAAAAATAATTTTGTAGAACAAATGCAAAAATCCTACCTTTGGTTTGTAGCGAAAGAAGTCATTGCCTTTTCTTCCTCCTAACATGTCAACATCATCAAGGGAAACAATGACAACATCATCTACCAAAATTTATTTGAGAATCAAATAAACCAATATGTTAGGGGCGATTTCAGTGAACAAGATATCACAACATTGGCATCAAAGCATAAGTCACAGTATAACACGCATTAAAACTTGTAAAATAAGCATAAGAATAAGGGATCACTATTACAAACTAGAGGACATATAACTATGTGGAAAATTTCTTCTCTTTTTAAGGTAGTATATATATTTTTCTTTTTGAAAAACTAAAACAAATTACAAACTTTAGTCCACAATTATTTCCAAAATAAAAAATTAAATGCACACACATAATCCCAAAGTATAGTGTTATTTGTTGGTCATTTTGAGGATCATCAAGAGGAGGAGCACAGTTTGTTTCTTCCAATCCTAAAACCAAGGATCAAAATGATTTTGATTAAAATAGATTAAAAAAAATGACTATCGACAAGTTTATTTTGCCTCCACCAAACTTTCTTGGCATCATCATCCATATCTGACACCCATGAGTGATTTTTTTTCCATTTTTCCATTTCCTTACAAACTCTTTCTGTGTATCTCTATTCCAAATTAACAAAACAAAAGGGTGGAGCATCCCCTAAGTGGATATGAAATTATCTAATAATTATAGACGTTGTTGACAAGCATCTTCTGATTTTTCCTCTTTGTGCAAGGAACTGATTGGTGTTTTCCAGTGTTATTTGGACTTAGTTGGGGTTCCACCCCCTCTCCCAAAAATTTTTAAGCAGTGGTTCAATTATTTGATGTATTTTCAAGTGATGTACTGTGAAATTTGTCTGATTGTCATTGTTATAGATCCCATCACACAACAAGAACAAGCAATAATTAAGTGCTTTCAACAATGACCTTTGCTAACAAAAAAAACTACAATCACCCACAAATCAAATCATGAAGAATTGCTCTATCCTAATGTTATTGTTAATGTTGGGAATGTTTAATCTTATTTTTTTATCAAACAATGTTCATAGCATTATTATAGGCAATCATCCTAAATAAGCTTATGATGTTTAATGAAAATTGGAAATCTCAAGATTGTGTACAAGTTGATACATAGTTATTTAATTTTTAGTTTTAAGAATTCTCCATGGTACCAAACTCAATATCTTAAATCAATAATTGTAACTATGGTCGGTTGTTTCCATTAAAAATAAATGTGTGGTGTGACAAAGGAAGTGTCCAAGGCAAAAATTAATTGTCCTTACATGAATTATAAATTCTCAAAACATAACGGTGCGAAAGGGAAATCTTGGGTATTACTTTGAATGACAAACCACATGCTTTAGTTTAACAAACTTCTTTGAACCCTATTTCTACAACCACCAACATTACTTTTAACATAACTAGAGTAAAAACATAGTGTCGACAAGAGAAGATGTGGCCCTTAATGAGGTTATAGAATGGATATTGTTTCCTTTAGCATCATAGGGCTAGGCAGTGGCCTAAAAAGAGCTGCTCTGAAATGACTACTCGTACTTGTCAATCCTGATATTGTACTGATTCAAGAAACTATGACTTCAACACAAAGTGCTTGTGAATATTTTTTGAATGTGAGATCTTGGTGGAGGGTTAGTGCCTGTGATGCAACTGAACTATCAGGTGGGACTCTAGTGACATGGAACCCCCTAGTGGTTGATTTAGAAGCCTTTTCTACTTGTGCAGGTATACTGCTCACTAATAGGATAAAAGGGTTGGAGTCTCCTTTTCACATTATAAACATTTATGGAACCTACAACCTCAGAAAGCAATTTTGGGAACAAATAAAAATATCTGGTTTGTTATCCGATTTGGATCTTATAGTTGATGACGATTTCAATTTCACATTATCTCCAGACAAGGTGTGAGGGGTTGGACAAGTATATGACCCTCTTTATGAGTTTTTTGGGTCTATATTTAATTGATGTTATCCCCTCTATTCTGGTACCTACCTGGTCGAATAGGAGATGAGGGGGTGGTGGTATTTCCAAGAGACTAGAGATATTTTTTATGGCATAAAATATTTGTGACAAACTGAGCAGTTGTCGTTCATGGTCATACTCTACGAGGGTATTTGACCACAAAGTTGTGGTTCTGCAATTGGATTTCGAATTTTTTTTTGTAATTTTCCATTTAAGTTCAATCCCACTTAGCTTTCATACAAAGATTTTAATTTTTTGGTTAAAGGAAAATGGACTTGTTTCATATCAGAAGCTCCAATTCACTTGAATCCGATGAAAAGATTAGTCTACAAGTTGGCAAATCTTAAACTAGAAGTTATCTGTTGGGAAAAAAAGAGAAGAAGGAAATTGATAGGTCCTTAAATGAGATTGAGATTGCTATCCAGTCCTTGGATGGGGAATTTGATGGGTATTACTTCTGATAGGAAAGAAAGAGGTCTCTGGTTGATCTTGGGAACCTGAAGCAACAACTTTTAACACAAAAAGAAGAGACCCTCAAACAAAAAAGTCGAGCTATATGGATACAAGTTGGTGATAACAACTTGAAGTTCTTCCACTATTTCACAAATAAAAGAAGGCTTAATAATGCCATTTGGTAGGCCAAAGGAGTTGGAGATGAGGTAGTTCATGATAGCAAATCTATAAAATTGGAAGAAAAATATATTTTTCAAGATCTTTTCTCTAATAAGCATTCGACGAATATTGTCGACTAATTGAAAACTATCAGAAACTTCCCAAGTTTCTTTGATGTGTCCGACTGTGAGGAAATTGGGAAAGTTATTTCAAGGCAAGAGATGTTGGAGAACTTGAAAGGATTATCAAAGGATAAGATCCTAGGCCCGGACGGTGGACTATGGAATTCTATCTACATTTATTTGATTTAACGAGAAAAGACATTGTTGAGTCTGCTGAGTAGACTATAAGATCTGGTAACATTATGGAAAATGTGAACTCTACCTATATCACACTTGTCCTGAAAACTGATAGGTCAAATTCTTTCAATGATTATCGATCGATTTCCCTCTGTAATTTGCTTTACAAGATCATTATGAAAATCATTGCTAAGAGGTTGAAACCCCTCCTAGGTAAACATATTTCTGTGAAACAGTTTGGCTTTATACCAAATCGACAAATTTTGGATGTTGTAGGGGTTGTGTAGGAAGGTCTTCACTCTATGAAATTGAAGAAACTTGGTGCATTTATCCTAAAGTTGGATATGGAGAAGGCCTATGATAAGATTGATTGGTATTTTCTTCGTCTCATCCTAATACAGGTTGGTTTGTCCTTGGAGATTATGAATTGGATTATGTCGTGCATCTCTTCTGCTAGATTTTCTATATTAGTCAATGGATCTCCTTCATCTTATTTTAAGGGTTCCAGAGGGATCAGACAAGGATGCCTGCTCTCTCCTTTGTTTTTTATTCTGGTTATAGAAGGGTTGGGCCAAAAAAATTTAAAATCCAAGGAGAATCAATTGATTAAGGGGGATCAAAGTGGCTAGCTCCGTTTCCTTGACCCACATCCTTTTCATCGATGATGTCTTGATCTTTGGAGATGGTTCTCTTCCTTAATGGAAACACATTCTGGATGTGGTCAATACATTATGTGGAGCTTCAGGTATGACTCTCATTTCACATAAGTCATGTTTTACTTACTACTGTCATGATATGGCTTTAAAAGGACAAATTTATCTTCTTTTTCTTCATAAGATGAACCATATTAATAAAGGTTTAAACTATTTAGGCTTTTATCTTAAGCTTTACAAATATAAAATAGTGGATTGGAGTTGGATTATTAGAAAGATACAAAGGAAGATAGGTTCATGGACTTCTAGGTCTTTGTCCATAGGGGGTCGACTACTTCTAATTACCTTTGTATTACAATGCATACATGTATACTGGTTCTCTATGTTACACATTTCGGAGGGTGTGATTGATGTGGTGAGAAGAATCTTTTTTCATTTTCTATGGGTCGGTAAACAAATGGAGGCAAAGTTCCAATTGGTAAGCTGAGAGGTTCTTTCTAAGCCAAAATATTTAGGTGGTTGGGGGATTAAACACCTTAGTCTCTTCAATAAGGCTTTGTGTGCTAAAAGCCTTTGGTGTTGTTTATTTGATGATGGTTTGTGGGGAAATCTTATTGGGGTTAAATATCTGAAATGTGTACCTTTGGTATCTTGGTTGAGAATTTGTGATTCAAAGACTTCAAATGCCTCAATGATATGGAGAAGCCCGATAAAAGCTCTTCCTGTCATTTTAACTGAAATTGGATGGCACGTTGGAAGGGGAAATCAAGTTTTCGTGGGTATTGATCCCATTGTTGGCTTGTCGAAAAAATTTGTCCGGTATTGGAACCTTATCAAACATCTTCACCAAAGAAATATTGTAGTCCTTAAGCATGCTTATAAAGCATTTGAGGCATTTGATCCTTGTTGGTACTTGTTGACGGACTTAAATATTTAGGGGGAGCTGGCTATTGAATGGGATGATTGTGTTATTAAACTCAATTTGGTGGGAATTTACTTCACTGATATCTGTGATGAATTGGTTTGGAGCTCCAACAAATAGAAGGGCAGTGTTACAACCAAACTAGCCTACAAGGAACTATTGATATTGCAACTACTACCCCAAAAATTTTAGTTTTTTAGGTCCCCCCCTTTTGAAATTTAGTTTTGCTTCTTAGGCATTTTGAATTTTTGAAATCAAGCATTCATGGTTTGTTTCATCGTTGGGGAAGTTCAAGAAATGGTTTTTATCCTAAAAACAAAAAAAAAACTTTTAGTCGCAGTCGTAGGTGACTGTCAATTTTTTATCCGAAGCGACAGATACAATTTGAGTTTTGATCCGCTACAACAGACGTTTCTTTGTTTTCTTATGCGTCATCAAAACAGTTTTCATCCGCTGCATCGGAAGCTTTCGGAGATCCATGCCGCAATGGCGGGTGAGATATTGGTTTGAATGTCAGGAATACTTCCGGTTTTTTTTGTCCCGCTACGGCGGATGGTTTTTTATTTTGGAACCGCAACAACAAATCTTTCTTGTCCTTTAAGCTGCTGCAGTAGAGGAATTGTCTAAAGCGAAAACAGGTCATTTTTTGCTCGCTGCAACGGATGATGTTTCTCTTTTCAGCCGCAATGGCAGATGGGATGTTACGTTGAGTACTGGGATTTTATGTCGATTCTTTTTATCCTGCTTCATCAGGCGGTTTGTCATTTCTTCGCCGCAACAACAAAGGTGTTCTTTCTTGAGAGCCCGATCCTCCCCGAGCCCGCCTCAGTGGGAGAGTTTATCAGTTTTGAGCCGCTACGGCAACTATCATTCATTTTTTATTTCCGACGTTGTTTTAGCCGCTGAAGCTGCAAAGGAATGCGGGTGCATTGCCGATTCTTAAGCTGATAATGCGGTTGTGTGGGGGGTGTTGGAGCCGTCGTTGTCGGGGTTGTTTTCGTGTTGACTTATCTGTAGTCACCGGATGCACTGTGTTTTGGAGCCAGTGGCATTTGGAGCTCGCGTGTGCAGGTTTTAAATGTTTTACCTATCGTTAATTGGTTTTACCCATTGACTATCTATTTATATGTGTTGGTAGAAAGGTTTTTATCATTGCTTGTTTTACGGTGAGCGTTTTCTAAGCTGTTATCCTATTCGAGACTTCGCATGATTGGTGGAAGCCTCCGTTGGAGCTCACGTGGCTCATCGAGCAAAGCATCCATGACTGTTTGTCAAGTCTGTCGCTTGCCAGGTAAGTTCCGGTTCACCTTCTTTTTTATTGGTGGTTTGATTCGAGCTTCGAGCTGTTGGTTGTTGATTCGCCGAGCAGGGGTGGGGAAGTATTTTGTTTTTAGGTTTAAAAGGGCATCTTCCCCGCATTTTAGGTTTAGCCATTCTACTTTTAAGATTTAAGCTTATCGTGGCTGCCTTACCTGTTCATAGAGCTTCACCATTTCGTTTGGAGGAGTTTTGTCTGCGAAGCCTGTTAGCTAGTAATGAATCTCTAGAGGCCCGAGCTTTTCACCGGCAGGGAACTTACCTGGTTCTCACCGTTGGGTTTTATTAGGGACTGCGGTTTTACTGTTTCCAGCAAATCCTTTAGGTTTTGGCTGTTTTATTTTATCTTCCTGCCGCGAGATGTTGAGCCTAGTGATTTGAGCCTAGGGCGTCACCGCCATCGAGCCTCGGAGCACTGCTTGCGGGCTATGAACCGCTTAGAATTTTTGTGTTTATGGGTGGAAGGGTATCACAGGTGGTTAAGTTATTTTTTCCATTATAGAGTCCAAAGGCCGAGGCTCGCCTATGTCTAGGGGTTTCATTACCAAAGTTTTGACCTCGCTGAATTGAGGGGTGGTTTTCTTGTCCCGATGGGCGAAGATAGCGGGTTAAGGAAGAATACTAGTGTTGTTGCTTAAAACTATTTCCCTAGCATATTATAGTCATTGATCTATTCTCTCTCAAATGCATAAGTTTGTTTAATAATGTAGATGCTAAAACATTTTTGTTGTGTTATTGCAGTCACAGCTTATAACAGACAACATGACGAAGAAATGAAAAAAGAAGGAGAAGATCGTAGATTATGACTCAGATATAGAAGGCTCACCCACACCAAGGGTGGAAATAATCCTTGAAGATACAAAGTCAGTCACCGGGGCAGAACCTGAATTCAAATGGGGTCAAATCTACCATATGCTTGTAGAGAAGAGGGTTCTAGAGGTGGGGTTGGAAGACCTAGCCTTATATGACAATATACCGAGATCTGGAATCACCAAGGTATCTACTAGGCCAGATATGTTTCCTTGCGGAGAGGTCATCAGATTGATTCTTCTTAAAGTAGATTTAATAGGAAAGATAATGAACAACATGGAGGACAAAGGATTTGCATCCTACACAACTAGATATATAGCAGTAGCATACAGCCTACCTCCGTTAGAGATTAGCATGACAACTGACTGGGTCAAAATTTTTAAATTTGATTACATAGCTACAACAAAGATGATGGTAGCTGAAGGGAAAACTTTCAGGCACAAGCAATCCAGGGATTACGAAACTACTCATTTACGTACCCCATACAGAATGGTAGTGCTAATGCTGAATAGGATTTTCGGTAGGACTGATGGTAGAACTTACAAGTTTGGATGGATCCCACTCATTTACCATGTGGCCATGAAAGGAACAATTTTCAACTGGGCTTATATAGTAGCCAATAGCCTATCTACTTCCATCACTGCAGCCCAAGAAGGTTTACACCAAAGGAAATCTGAATTCTACATGGGATTTTTTTTGATTGATTGCATATTGTGCTTCCACATGTTTGAAAAGATCAACTGCACATGGAAGAGAGAAAAAACCCCTATATATGAAGCCTATCAGATACTATGGGGACACAAGTACCACAATTACTACAAGCTAACCTATGAAGAGTTCTTGATGCCTTTGTACCAACTATTTTTCTTAGAAGAGTGCAAGTGCCTATCTGAGGGAGCTTTGGAGTCTATCAAAGATTTTTGGGATTACTTCTTCTCTGAAGAAGGCACATACCTCATGATGTATGGGGGGAGTAAAGCACCCTCATTACTGCTAAGATATGCTATGAATTACATAGTTCACAAGGAAGCTGTAAGACAACTTTTCTTAGATGGTTTTGGAAGTCAATTGTTTGATTTGAAAAAGGCTGTCTTTCAGCCGCTACCTTTTTATGTGGGGAGTTATAAGTTTGCTAAAGTCAAGAGTGCCCTAGAGTTCATTAAGGAACTGGAAAGATTTCACTTCGGAGAAAAGAGCTTTCATAGGAATAACTCATAGGGTAAAGTTGCAGCCCATTGAGCACTCCTTAAGTTAAATTTCGAATACACTGACCATGTGGACAAGGAGGAAGAAGTATACAAGAATATCTGCAACATGACAACTTTAAACAAGCGGCTAAAAAAGAAAACCACAATAGTCGGAGTGAAAGGCAGTCACAATAGTCTTCCAAAATCAAAAGGTCAAGAAGAAGAAGCTGCAAGAAAAGTAAAAGAAGAGATTGGACGAAGATTGGCAGAGGGTGCTAGAAAACTTTTAGCTGAACAAGCCCAGAGAAAGAAAGAAGAAGAAGAAGCTGCCAGAAAAGAGAAAGAGGGGGAATAGAGAAAGAAGGAAGAGGCTATCCTGGAGAAGATTACAGAATTAGAAAAATCAATAACTCAAGAAACTCAAAATCTAGAACAAGAAGCGCAAAATCAAGAAAAATCCACAAAAGAACAAAGAAAGAATGATCAAGAAGACCTGGATGGTGAAAATCAGGGACAGAGTCCTACTCGAGACAATCCAGAGAACCTCCCTTCCACTTCAAGCAATATACTCACCAGAAGGCATCTCCCTATGGTTGAACTGGGGTTGGTGCCATTTACCCCGTCTAAACAACATCAAGTTGCATGCTTGGAGGACATATATTTTGATCCAAAAAGGAAATCCATTGTGTGGAAAACTAAGAAGACTTTAAAGATGGGAACTCAACCCGAAATCACCACAGTGACCGAGAAGACGATTATAAAAATGTAGAAGAAGATCCCAAGCAAATGGCATCCATGGGTGTTGCAACTGCAACTGCAAATGCTCATAATATTAGCAGGCTCACTGAAACCCTTTATTAGTATAAGGGTAAAATGGTAGAAATAAAAGAGGTTTTAAGGAAGGAGTAAAGAGTGGGCCGAGAGTCTAAGAGAAAATATGAAGCTACTCTTTTAGACTATGAAAAGCTTCAACATGATTACCAAATCCTAGGGGAGGAAAAGGATAATTTGAAACAGTCAAACATGACCCTTGATAGAGAAAAGCAGAAGTTAGAGAGCAAGATAGCAGAAATGGAAGTTCAGAAATCAGTAGTTGATCAACAAGCATAGGAGCACAGAATTCGAATCACATAGCTTGATGCACATAACACTTCCTTGGAAGTACTTTTGAAAGCAACCAATGAAAGGAAAATAGACATAGCACCTCTAAGAGAGCATGCTCTCTTACTTAGAAGAAAAATCTATCAAGTACAGGTCAAGCTGGCGGAAGAAGTTTTCCGGATCAAGCAAGCCGAAGATCGACTGCAGGAGATCTCAATAGTGGCAACTACATTCAAGGACAGAACCTAGGAAATTGCAGAGACCCTACAAGGCCAACTGACATGGTTATAAACAAGTACAAAGCGACCATAAAACACACCTGTAAAAAGTCCGAAAAAGTTGCATATCGAATATGATATTGTAAATTTCAGTAGTAGAGCTACTGAGAGGTTGATAGAAGCAGTGGAAAAGACAACAGAAAAATGTGTAGAATTTTACAGGAAGATGCTCATAACTCACAACAAATGTTTGACTCCTTTAGCACAAAGGCTACTGGAATTTCCAGCACATGAAGAACACTTAAAACAGCTGAAGGATAAGCTACAAGAAGATGAGTTAAATATTCAACTGGTTAAAGGTTTAGATGCAAGGGTGATAAAGAGTTTAGTGGCCCAAGCAGAAGTTAGTAACTGTCTACTATAAGATTTGCTGAGAGTGACCCCTGCAAGAGTAGCAGACATAAAAGGCCAGTTGTCCAAGCATGAGGTCACGGTCATATTTTTAGAGCCCACAGAGTTCGAGACAATTGCTTCAGATATTTCAGCCTGGAAGCAATTCATAAATAGTTTGATTGGGTCCACTAAAGTGGTTTTGTCCTATTCACACATGGATATCTTTGTAATATTTTATATTTACTTTTTGAACACACTAAAGACAAACTTTATGTAACTGAAAGTTAAGGAAGCCCAAAGGGCAGGGAGACCAAAGGTCATTTTGCAATGTACAAATATAGGTAGAATTGAATGAGAGAGGGACTTTTCTAGCTCTAATGGGTGAAATACTTGTTGTAAGAAGAACTATTTCTTGTTATAATAAAGAGAATAAAAATTCAGCTGGAGAAGGAGTTGTTGGAGTTTCAGATGCATGCTGTGTAGATGGCTGAATATAGAACTATTTCTGTTTTAGCTTACTCTACAAATCTACGAGATCGTTCTGACTTCTGAACTACTTCTATGTTGTGAATAATTTCCTTTCTTTATGATGAATCTTATGCAGCAAATGAGTAATGAATGCTTTAACAAACACCGAGCCATCTCTATGTTAATTTTTCTACTGTGTTTATGTATTCTGAATTTATCAGCTACCTGTAAAATTCTTTGTGCAGAAAATGCAGTACATTACTCATCTAAATAATAATCTTGCTCATTGGGGATATGTTAGATAGGAAAGTTTAATTTAGCATAGCTGTTATTTGCTTTCTACGATTCAAGAACAAAGCGGATAAGACAGGAGGTAAGAACCTACGCATCACATTGTGAAATATTTGCTTCTTGATCATCTGCATTTAATTTAGGCACATGCATATCATTAATAAAAACATAAAAACACATATAAACGGTGGACCGGGTTGCAATCGGTGAAATAGCTTTAAAGCTTCATTTAACTCTAATTGGGAACGGATTCGCCACACCAAACAATAAACGATCTAATTGGGAACGGTTATTGGGGAGAATCCCTACTGTCGGTACTTGAGATTTTCCAGGCATCAACAGGTAGTTATTGAGCATCATATCGATTTGAATTTTCTTTGGTGGGCACATTCGGTGTGGAAGGGGAAGTTACCTTTGAAAATTAAATGTTTTTGGCTTGGTTATGTTTCAAACACCGAACCTTAACATGGGATGGTCTTTAGAAAAGTGGTTTTTCGGGCCCTGGAGGATGCTGCCTTTGCAATATAGCCTTGGAATCAGCGGAGCACCTACTTGGTGATTGCCATTTTTTTCAGTATGTCTAGAACGATGTATGTAAGAGTCTAAACCTCTCTACAAAATGGGACAAACCTAGCTTGGATGAGAATATATCATTATGGCAGAAGTTGATTTTATTTTCAATTGACATTCCTTTAGCCACCTTCCGGGAGGTGTGGAAAGAAAGGATCTTTGTTATTTTCCAGCAGGGACATGTAGCCGCATGTTATATAAGCATCAAGGTTCTCACAAAAATTAAAGATTATGGTTGTGTCTTTTTGAAGCCTCGGACTATAATTATCAACCAACCTTCTATATAATGCAATCAGGTATTGGTTTTTTTTTACGGTGTTTAACAAGAAGGATCTTGCGGAGCCGGTATAGTCATTAAGTTACAGTTGAATCGTATGTACTTGCTAAGGATGGATGTGAGGAAAGGTAATAACACTAAGGACGAATTACTATCTCTTTGGGGTTTATCATGGTTTTCACGGAAGCGGAATATATATTCTCTAAAGGTGCTGGGGGGTTCAAAAGTTATTGTGGATTGGGCAAGAAATGTTCATCAAATTTAGTCATTGGAGTTGTATCATTGGCTGAGATGGGTCAAGGATTTGATAGGTCTCTTTCAATTAATTTCCTTTCAATATATCTTCTGGGAATTGAATGGGGTAGCTGACAGCATCTCTAAGCAGGCCATCAGAAGCTTGGGAGGCCATATTTTTTGGGAGGAACATACTGATGGCGCTCTAACTGACTCAGGTTATATGAGTTTCACTTAGAGCCATGCTACATGTTTCAAATGTTTTGGGATTAGACTGAAGGCAATAGTTATGTGTTTTTTGACAACTAGAGTAATTATGTAAACGCTGATGACTTAGTATAGAATGGTATGGTTTATTAAATGTGAGAGGACTGATGATATATACATATGGGTAGTACAGACTATTAATTGGTCGGGTGACTATGCTGAATATTTTGAGAAAGTTATTGAACAATGCTTTATATGTATGTAACTATGACAACTTATAAATAATATGAAGTTGTCTTTTTTCTGTTCGAAAAAAAAATAAGCACCATGGATTATGAATAATGAGGAGCCATAGCTTGAATGCATACCAATTACCTTTTTTCTACATGGGTTTCTTAAAACTATGGTTGTTATAGAGCCTTGATTGTTGAATGCTCAATGGCCAATAAGCATTGAGCGAGGCTTAGAGTTTTGTTGTGACAAGATTCTCGATCCAATAATTTTAGTTAAAGAGCCTTGTTAAATGCATGGAGGGTCGCAAATACCAAATAGAATGTGAGTGGCCAAATGTTGCATTTATCCTCAATGTTTATACAATAAAGTGATGTCGAGAGGGATTTAACACAAAGTGAAGGATAGAGGAGTTGAGTGGGGTTGGACAACAATTAGAGTACAAACATGCATTGCACATAACACCCTATAGTGAGGAGTTTCATCCCTTGTCTGATAATAATCATGTTTGCAAAGCTCGTTGAATGCACGAGAGCACCTGAGTGGGCCTAATGGTTAAGAACATGTGTTCTCTCCTTGGAGGTCACATGTTCAAAACCGACGGCGTGTAGGGTTGCTCATTGGCTTGTTGTGACAAGGCTCAAAGGGTAGGCGACCCCTGGGATAGAAACTCACCCCGATGGGCTTTGGGATGTCTTGACCCCTTCTAAGTCACAAGTTACTGGTATATCTAGCTTGCAGGCTGTTGGATATAGTCTTGGGAGGTTGTTGTTCCCATGGTTAAAAAAAAAGCTCGTTGAATGCACGAAGGAGGGTTGACCATAAAGTGCAGAGTGGGAGGGCGGGAAAATGACACCCTTGGGTTGCTCGAATGTAGAATAAATAAAGCGCCATACATAGTTAATGTTCAATGTAAGTATAAATCTAACATAATAAGTATAGATCTAACATAATATTATTGATTGACAATTTTATTTCTTTCCCCATACATAGGTTGGGGGTTATGAAACTTCAAACATTAACTTAATCGATCATAAGACTTTTTCTCCAAATTAAAGAAGTCACCGGTTCAAGTCTCTTGATCACCTTCATGCAATCTGCCTAACCGTTAGGCATCGATGGTTTATGTTGATTACCACCTTGGAGAGTCGTCCATGGGGGGCGAAACAAAGTGGTTTCAAGTTGAAAATTAAAATCAACTCTTTGCAAAGTTATTAACATATGGCAATCATCACCTAACCACGCGGACCTCCTTGCACAGTCGTTCAAGGGCGGGAAACAAATTGGTCTCAACTTTAAAACCAGGTTTTCCTACCACATAGTAGTTATTTGACGACGAAGAAAAAAGAACACAGAGGTTTCAGTCTGTTCATTGAGTTCTGTGGAAGATGGCCTCATTCTCTTATCCCATCCTCTCAGTTAAAGACGTTGTCAGCGGTTTAACTGAGTTTGGGTTCGGTCCCGTTACCCACGATCAGCTTCTGAAATCAAACCCTGACACCGTCTCCCACATCTACCGATGTTTCGCTCAATACATGACTCAGGCACAAGGCTGGTATGTATGCATCTGCCTGTTTGGACTGGAATTCGTGAGAATGAGAGCGGGTTTTAAGGTTTAGGGTTTATGCTTCTTCTCTATGTGCAGGAACGAGACGGAGCTGCCGGTCTTCTGCGGCTTGGAGGTGCTGGAAGACCAGGACTTGCATCGAGAATCTGCGGCTATTGTCAATTCTATTTCCAAAATTCAGAAGATAATGCAGGCCGCTGGAGCCCACGATTTCTCTTCGAAGGATATTTTCAGGCCCAATCCCCAGCGTACCATCAAGTTCTTCAGCGCCCTTATCAATTTCTGCCGATATAGGTGAGGTGAACATCATATGCTCTGAACCCCTCGTGCTAGTGTTTGATATCGGCTTTAATGAGTTCTTGCTTTTTTTTTTCTTCGCACGCAGGGAAGAGAAATTATTAGCAGTAAGCCAATCAATAATGGAATGCGACGAGGAACTGGAGAAGGAGTCACTGATGGAAGAGAGGAAAACTGAGGTTTTCTGTCCAAATTCTCATATGAAAAACAATCAGTTCGCGTCATATATTTTTTGTTAAAGTGATCTGGTTTAGATTTGAATGCTTATTCTGTTTTTTGGGTCTCAGTTGGAACGAGAATTGGCCGAGATTGAGGCAGAGAGACAGTCAAAGCAGCCTTTAATTCAGGCACTAGAGGCTGAAATCAAGGATCTGCAGCAAAACATCTTGTCCCTGAATAAACAACAATCTGATCTGCAGGCCGAAGTACGGAATCTCAAGGAAAAGATCAATGACTATAATAATAAGGTAATATCTTTCATTTTGTGGGGTTTTTTGCTTTTGCAGAATTGCGGTTTCTAAAAAGAGTATCCAGCAG
Organism: Pseudotsuga menziesii; assembly: GCA_001517045.1. Lineage (NCBI taxonomy): Eukaryota > Viridiplantae > Streptophyta > Pinopsida > Pinales > Pinaceae > Pseudotsuga > Pseudotsuga menziesii. The sequence goes on along the minus strand of LPNX010409434.1, from coordinate 194,168 downwards.
TATTGATAGGAAAGCTATTGTGGCAATTGTTTGCCACATGTTTCTTCTTAGTTTGTATGTGTGAGTGTGTATACAGAGATATTCAGCTGTCTTAATTAATTTTCTTAGGAAAGTATAATTAAAAAATAATTGGCAAGTAAGCCTTGTTCTAAATAAGATAGTGTGAATATGAACAAAAAGATTAGTTTCAAGAGTGGATGCAGAAATGACAATCTCATTTATGTAATGGAAAATGACTTTCTATTGACAATTATCTGACCATTTTAGATGATAATTAGGAGAGTTATTTGGTGTTATATTGGCCCTCTATATGAAAGTGTTTTCATTGGCCTTTACCTAAATTATTAAATAGATTTTGAACTTAGAGCAGGAGAATTAGTTCTATTCGCTTAAACATTATTTCAAGTTCATTATAAGTGAACTGTTTTATTGGCTTTCTGCCATTTGTTAGAGTCCTTGGTTCTCCTGCTCTACTGAGCATTATGATGAGTGCTTTTCCCAGTGCACTCGTCTATACTTTCTGAGAAATAAAAGCTGTGATTTTAAATGGAGAGTTGCTAATGCTTCTGCTCATTTTTGTGTATCAGCCCCTTTTTGATAAAAGGTCAACAAGGCAATTTCATTTGTTTTTTAATGCCTTAATGGTGAGAAGTCAACAACTTTCTTTGGTTGCAGATATCAAATGCAGATTTCTTGCTGCTACAAAAGACCCAAGAAGGTTCTCAATTGCGTTCTCAAGTTGTTCAATCTCCAGAAAAGCTTCAGGTTTATATCTTCCAGAAAAGCTTCAGGTTTATATCTTTGATAAAATTTTAAAGTTGAACATGATTTTATTATTAAATATTGGTTAGAAATAATTCCAGAAATAAATATTGTTAGAGATGGAGTGTCAAGTAAAATCTGCAAAGCTCTTTTATTTTCATTGCTTGTCGCTTTTATAATAATTGTTTGCGTGAATCTGATATGAAAAGATTTTGACTAACGTATGAAGCTTCGATGGAACTAATGTGGAGTGTTTGCTAAATGATATGATAGTGACAGTATTTATAAGTTAATTTCTAGTCAACTAGATATGTGGGCCACTTAAAGTAAGGTTAAGACAAAGCTTTGTCTGATAAATCTTGTCTTCATATATTTTATCGAACAAGATTTTGCTTAAATTTTTGTGATTTGTTATGTAGTAGTTTTTGTTGTTTCTTTATATCTCCACATGACAATATACTATAAATTGTAGCTCAGTTTATTATTGAACTGAAGATCATTGTTAGGGACTTGTACCTTTGTTGGAAAATCCTTGAAGGGTCTGTGACAATCGCTTGGGCATTTTTGGTATGCCAGATACAGTTTACCTTTTACTGTGAATAGATGTTATCTTGATATATCTAATGAGCAACATCTTGCTTAAATTTGTTATGTTTTAGCATTGTTATCTCTTCATAAATCCACATGATAATGTACAATATACGTGTAGTTTAGGTACTTATTTAACTCATGATGATTGTTAAATTCATTTGCCTTTGAAAATTCTGATTCAATTTATGTTTGATGATGAATCCCCCATCTATACATGATTTCTATGAAATTGTTATTGGATTGCAAATTTTTTTGAGCCAAAGATGTGAGCTTATTATTATAGTAAAAGGGCTTATTTGAAATCTTTTTATATGACTGAATCTCACATGGTCTTTTGTAAACAAAATTTATGAGGTAGTATATTTGGTGAGTAAAGGTTCATTTTTCATTAAGGCTTGAAGAGGACTTAAGATAGGAGAGGGAGGTCTGAAGAGTCTCATTGCTTTTAACAATTGCAATAGTTTTACTTGATGAAATTGTCACGTGGCTTTTTTCCTTCCAAACATTTGCTCTTTTGACATTATTGTCAATATTGATATCACATGACTAAGTCAAAATGTTGAAAAGTCAATTTTGGTGAAAGTTGGACAAACTTGTCTAATGAATGTATGGTCCCTTCTAATGCCTTCGGAAATTGGAAGGAGGATATCACATCTTAAATGGCTTAAAATGTTGATGTACTAGAGTCATACTGTTTACATACAATGAATGTTCAAGTGAACCATTACATAACTTCAAACATATACCATGCTACATATGGTTAATGTAAAGTATGAGGTTTGTGTTTTATAAACACGTCGTTGTCAAATCAACATCAAGACCATCACAAATGGGTGTTTGTGTAATGAGGTACTACTCCTTTTGACCTTGGCAATCAAACTTTCCCCCTTTTTCTTTGCTTTTAGCTTCTTTTTGGACTTTTCTTCTTTTTTGAGACCTTGGCCTTTTTTTCATTTATTGATTTATTTCGAGGCACATGCAAGTAAGACTTGCTTCTTTTTCTTTGGAGTGCTTGATTTTTGCAATTTTTATTGGTCTTTGATTTTCTTTTTGATTAGGTGAATATTTTGCTTTTACACAAGCATTTGGTACAACTTACAAGGAGTCTTTTATCGGGAGCTATCTTTGAATGTTCTTTTTAAGATATTGTAAGGGGATGGCCTTTCATACTTCAATTCCAAGTAGGGCATTTCTCAATGGCAAGTGTTCTTGCTTGATAACTAGTTAGCCCTAGGGTTTTATAAGCGAGCCTCTTGAATGGTCACAAGATTCTTCACAACACAAGCATGCTTAAGACACAAGGGAGAACAAGGAGGCCTTCATGGTGAAGGGGACACAGAGGGGAGGTCGATAGTCAATCTGCCAGTCCTTAGCCAATAGGATTTTTGAAGTCAAGGTGGAGTGATATGGAGATGGATAAAAGGTCATAGGTGGAGCTAAAGGAGATTTATAATCTTTGTAAAGACCAAGAGTTGTTAGCACAATGATACGAGCAAAAATCATAATCCTTTACCAAGTATTATCCTATGGCACATATGCACTATTAACTATGGTTATCATAATCAATCATTTCGAGTAACATGAAGACATCTAAAATACAAATCATCAATCTATTTCTTACTCCATAAAACCTATCCTTAGGCATGAAATGGCAATATATGGCACATGGTATGGCATCATCATAGGGAAAAACAAGGCATAGGTGGATGCCATCTCAACATTGGCCACATTTGCACTCTGAATATAGTATCTTAGCTTGATCTTTGAGGCAAAAATTTGGGAAAAAATCCCCATACATAAATTGGTATGATAGTTATCACCGATGAATATTGAATTAGAGATCAACCACAAGGAGGGCATGCGTGATGAAATAGGTCATTTGAATTTGGAACACATTGGATTGACTGGCATTTATATGACTGCGATGGAGATAATAAAAACCCTTGATATATCTTGTGCAATGTTGTTGGAACTTGAATTTCTTGAATGAACTTGACCAACAAAGTTTGTTGACCTTTTTTGACGTTTATGCTCACAATGATCATTGGATTTCTCGATATTTGTGACTATTGAAAGATAATATAGTTTGATAATGTATATTGAATTTGTATTAGTGAAGGTCTGGGGAATATATTTAGAGATCAAACATGTAGATGCATGCATGGTGAATTTACTAGTTTGGATTTGAAACATGCTCCAATGATTAGCATACATGTTAGTACAATGGGTAGAATAAAGATCCTTGATTTATCTTGTGTCTGGTTGAAAGTAGATATTTGGGATGAGCATGAGCAAGTGAGTTGGAGCCTTTCTTGATGTTTATGCTTGCAATGATTGATCTTTCGATTTCTTGAGATAACTCTAGGAAGATAAGATGGCTATCAAACATGTAGATGCATGCATGGTGAATTTACTAGTTTGGATTT
>LPNX010409434.1:141094-190294 GCA_001517045.1 Pseudotsuga menziesii | reverse complement strand
TGGATTTGAAACATGCTCCAATGATTAGCATACATGTTAGTACAATGGGTAGAATAAAGATCCTTGATTTATCTTGTGTCTGGTTGAAAGTAGATATTTGGGATGAACATGAGCAAGTGAGTTGGAGCCTTTCTTGATGTTTATGCTTGCAATGATTGATCTTTCGATTTCTTGAGATAACTCTAGGAAGATAAGATGGCTAGAACATCCTTGTTTGTTTATGTGGGTCTTATACTTTGGCAACAATTCCATCAGTGTTCAGGGATTTGGTGGAAGTTGTGCAACTTCTTATAACATATGACTAGAAGATTCATGTTCAAATCAATCAATTTGTGTTAGCATTGTTTTAGATGATGGCATACAACATGTAGATGCAATAAATAATGGGCGAGTTTTTCTTTTGTACAAATAAACATAATTGTATAGCATGATACTATGCTTGTGCATCAGGTATGCTTGTTATGGCCATCTTGGAAGATTAGATGGCTAGACCGTCCTTTTTTTGTTTAAGTGGTTTTGATCCTTTTGCTAGCAGCTCCTTCAATCTTCATGGATTTGGTGGAAGTGTATGCAACTTCCTAGAACAAATGACCAAAAGATGCATATTCAAATCTATATTTTTGGGCCATCATTCATCTAGATGATGGCATACATGTAGATGCAGTAAGTGAATGAGTGATTTTGGACTTTTTACAAGTAAACAAAATTGTATAGCATGCTACCATGCTTATTGCATTAAGTATTCATCTAAGTTGCCAATAAACTTGGGTATAGGGACGAGTGTGGGGTCATGGACGCCACTTACTGAAACAAGGGACTTGGGTATGTCGAGGGTACTATATACATTTAAAATTATAAATTTATAAAGCATAATACATATGAATTTTAAATCATTTTCACTGTACATATATAGTCATGTACATCCATATGAATACAAACCATTATACACAAATATGCAAGTTTCTTAGGTATATAGTAAGGGTGCATACAACTAAAAACACATTAAGTGCGACCCATATTTGACCCAAAATACATAAACAAAGAGGGTAAATGGCTTATAGAGTCCAAAAAGCTTCATGCTTAACAAATGATTACATTTCAAAATCCTTGCTGATATTGAGATCTATTCATCAATAACACCTTGTGCCTCCCCTAGGCTCTAGCTCTTGCCTCTACTTTGAATCTTGAAGTTGGTCGCCCAAGGGCATTTGTCAACACCCTACATTTTTGATGAAACTTCCTAATCCAAGTGTTAAAATAAGGTAGAAAATGCTTTCCATGCTTAATAAGTGATTTTGCTTTGCTTGAGTGAAGGGTGCATTTTTTTTAAGGTCGTGGTATAGGAGTTAAACGATATGCACTATCAACATCAAGGCACATAGAGAGGTTGATGTGGTTGATTAAATGCCAATCCCATACCTTAATACATGATAGAATCTACTGGAAACGTTGCAATTCTTAAATCTTGAAAACTGTTATGTTTGTTGAGTTTTGAATGGGATCTAAAATTCTACTTTTTGCATATGAAGTCCAATGAGGGTGGAACCAACCTCAAACATCTTGAAACAATCAATGGTAATGTTAAAAATTTAGGTAAAAAGATAAAACATGAAAGATAAGGAGAATATCACTTATAATTTAAGAATATAATATTATTGAGTTTAATGCAATGTTACAAATATTGTGTCGGCGAATATATTGCCGAGGGTCCAAAAAGAAATTATCGGATTTATTCGTGAAAATGTTGGCAAGCATTGACAATATATTGGCAAAATAAAAAATACAAAAATATTAAAAAAACAAAAATTCAAAAAATGACAATATATTCAAAAAAATCGGCAAATATCGTGCTATATTCGAAAAAACGGCAAATATCGCGATAAAATTGTGAAAAAATAGCCAAAAAATCGGGGAAAATATTGGGGCGATATATTGCCAATATATTGCCGATATATCGCCAGTGAGTTAACATCTTGATATATCGACGATGTTTGTAACATTGGTTTAATGTCGCTTGTACAAATCTGGTTGAGCGTGTACCAAATTGGTCCCCAAGTATCCCTTAGCCTCCCCAAAATAGAGCTACCCCATACAAAACTGGTTCATGGGCGTCCCCAGGCATCCCCAAAACAAGGGTGTACCCTCTCCCCTTTGAAGTCAATGTCCCCTAAATAAGTGACAAACATCTTGGGTACTTTAGCCGAGTTTCAAGTATGGTATGGTATAGCAAGGTATGTGGGTATGTGTATTTGGTACAAGTACATGTAACCTACCCTTGAGTATGAGTACCCATGCTACTTAGGTATTCATAGATCATACTGGAGAATTGAAAGAAGCAGCGTAATTGGAGAGATCAATGCATAGTATGTGAATACAATGTTATTCTATACCTTAACATTGAAACACGTACACATCAAATTTTTTTTTACTATAGAGTTAAAACTTGACAAGGATAATGACAACAACTAACTCTTAAATGGAGAAGGCTACAAACATGCATGTTGGTTCTAGTACTTATGTCAACCTTGTAGAAGTTTCCTGAAAATGTCTTTTTTTTTGCAAATTCAGAAATCTTACCTCAACGTTGAATTTTCCTAGATCTATTTTCTTGAACTTCCAGCCTTAGGGCTGAAACTTAAATATTAACTTGCACCACAAAATGCAGTCTGGTATTAGCATGTTACGGGATGGCATGTTCAATATTTTAAAATCTAGTAATAATTATTAACTAGAATGCTAATGTTGTTGCAAACTTGCAATTTAAATTCTTTAGAGAGAAATCTAGAAGAAAAGAGGTCATACAGAGCAGAACTAGAAATCAAGGTCCACAACTGAAGCATCCTCAAGTCAAGGATTAGCCTGCATGCAAGCAACCAAGTGTCCCCATTCCATCGAGGTTTCAATGTCCTTATCCAAGATGCTTAACACTCCTACAAGCAAGCAACCCACTCAACATATGCATCATGAATAATCAATAATGTCATCATGACTTTTAGGTCTTTGAAGGATGTGACACAAGAATCAAGGAAAGACAACAATCAACGTGTAAGCTAACTCCATTGTGTCATGGAATAACCAAGGGTAATTGACACACCACACCTCACATTAAGCAACCCTGCGCATGGTGTAAACACTTTTGGAGTAACCCTAAAAGCTAACAAACTTTCTAATGGATAACTGTTAATATGATAGATAGATAATATAAATATACTAATGTCCAGAAATAACTAAAGAATTGGTCAATGGGACTAGAAATAGAGACTAGAAAATACAGCCAGTTAACATTGGAATATGGGAGTGCTAAAATCACTTGTAGATTCTAAACGAAGAAAAGACAATAGTAATTGCTCAAAATGTACTGAGATGATTGACACTTCCAATACATTGCCTAATTTTTTTGGCGGATATAGTTCTTCATGCTGGTACAGGTTAGAAATGAGAATTTAGTACTTAAAAATTATTTCCCATCGTCAATCTAAAATGACAAGAGGTTCTTTCATTGCAATAAAATTATATGGTTTTAGTAACCATTGTTTATGGTATTAAAATTCTAAATAGTAACAGCTCAATGTTGTAACGAGTTGTTTAGCCCATGTTAGCTTTTATTTCCTGTTTTTGGGGCTGTTGGATGATTTGTTGACCAATATTGATTATTTTGGTTTCCATTTCCAATGCTCCATTTCTTGTCATCAATCATGGTAAGTTCCTTGGTGAAGGTGTATAATTGTATTTGTTTAAACTTTAGTTTATGTTTTTAAATTTAAAATTGCTCTTGGTTTGTTAATACAGTCTGGTATTAGCATGATACGGGATGACATGTTCGCTATTTTAAAATTTAGTAATAGTTATTAACTAGAATGCTAATGTTGTTGCAAATTAAACTGTTTATAGAAAAATTTAGAAGAAAAGAGGTCGCACAGGGCAGAACTAGAAATCAGTGTTGAGTCTGCAACGGCGTCTTTCCAAAAGTGGAGTGCTACAGTTGAAGCTTACTCAAAGGTATATATATTTGAAAGCTTACTTGTCAAAAGTGTGGGAAAGCTAGGATCCATTAAATGCCTGGCTAATTGTTGTTTGTTATGCCTATGTTGCATTACAGCATGATTTTAATGATTTCTTGTTGAGAAAAGCCTTTTAATGATGACCATGTAAGAAATCAACTCTTTGCTCTTTAACCTAATTTTGTTCGAATATGGTTTGGTGGTTCATTTGTGTACAAAATAGGCAACACCTGGTGGTTCATTTATAGTGTAAAGTTTAAACTAGGCAACGCCTTTTCTGCAAAATAATGTTTGTATGAAAGAAATGGAAGTCCGAAAGAGTTTTCACTTGTTTGGTTCACAGTAGCTCTTTGATGTTAAGTCCACATTTAGAATATTCTGTCCAGGCTTGATAACTGAGTCGGTGTTGTCATTCAGGTACATAAGAAAGTGACAAAGAGTTTGGCCCTAGTGCAAGCTCTGCAAGAGCAGGTATGCTATTTTTAATTTTATGTTCACAGACTATGTTACCATGTATGTTTGAGGGATTTAGGTGAATTCGTAGCACTGATGTTTTTTCTTTATCATCCTTTTCCAGTTAAATTCATGTAAAACTGTTGAGAAAGATGTTAAGGCACTCAAGGCAAAATTCAAAGATGCAGAGAAAGAAGATTGGGCTTTTGAAGCAAAAAGGGTTGAACTTCAAGTAAAAGGTTTTGGTTCAATTTTCTTGTTCTCCTGTGCAATCTTGGATTCTGCTGAAACTCTTAAACTCGGCTGGATTAATTATCAACTTCTTATTTAATATTTTGTTGGGGTTGATTACATCTTTTCTGCAGTTGAGCAATTGGAGAAATCAATAAAAATTTTAGAGGCAGAGAAAGAGGTAAAATGCACAGAAGCAGAGAAGGAGCTAGACGCCATGAATGCACAGATTGCTCCTAGACTACAGGAACTAGAACATGCAAAGCAAAGACTGTCAGAAAAATTTTCTGAGGTATTTGATGCTAGGCAGACAATATATTCTTTTTGATGCTTTTGTTCAAAAGTTCTTTAGTTAACACATGAACATTTGATTGGCAGGTAGAATATATCCAAAAGCAAAGGATACCAGAAGTGTCGGCCAGCAAAGAAGCATTGTTAGATAGATTGGTTAACAAGCAGTTGGAATTGAAAGAAAAGGTTTCTTCTCTTAATTAATGCTTTAACATGCACCGTTTTTTATTTTTATTTTATCTGTGATTGTTACATTCTAAATTTTCTCGTAGCCAAAGTATGAAGAGATTTGTATCCCATGTTTTAGTTAATAATTTCTCATGTTTTAATCAACTTGCAATCAATATTATTAATTCACAATTTCTGCCATCTCAATATTTAGAAATTTGCTATTTGGTGATTTTGATGGCTGTTGTTTGTGGATTTTCCTCTGCAATTATTTATGTGCCTACAGAAAGTTCTTGAAAAATGGCATCTAATGCAAAACAGAAATTCAATCTCTTAAATCTGCCCTATCCTTTTCAATATAAATATCAAATCACTTGACATTTTCAGCCTTATCTTATGTCAAATCAGCAAGACGTAGGTGCTGGAATTTACTCAAACATGAAGGGATAGAGGGCTGAAAATCAAATCTGCAATTACACAAGTTTTGGACAGCTGGAAACTTCATTTATATGCATAAAAGAAAAATTCATGTACATTACCATAGCCTTATCAGAAGGCTAGTACAATCCTCTAGCTCCCCAAAACCAAAGCTAGGGACAACAATGAAAAACCCTAGCTCATGCCAAGGAGCTTCAACAAGCATGTCCTCCAAGGCAAGATCTCTTCTTTTCTTCACTTCAACAAGTACAAACTTAGGGTTTCATCTGAAAATGCTAATCTCCAAGGCTTTAAGGGATGAAACCCCAACTTGGTATTCAATATGTTTTGAGAAGCTCCAAGAAACCTCGGCCACTCCAGAGAGAGAGAGAGAGAGAGAGAGAGAGAGAATATTGCTCCTCTAGTCATGTCTCTTAAGACACGTGTGAAAAATCATAAATGTATATGAAATGATTCTATTCTTTCTTCATATACAAGAGAGGTAGGGGAGGCCAACAATACATATGTGGGCCTATGTGTTAAATTTTAGCATGTGCATATATTCTTTAATTTTGCAGACTGTAAGATAGATAACAATAATGACAAGTTTAGTAGATAATCAATCATCAACACAAATGAACACCAAATGTTTTCACGGGGAAAACTTTTAAAGGACAAAAACCCCAAAAGCATTTAGTAATTCACCCCTTAAATGAGATAACCGAGTTTGAAGCATCGATAAGAAAAGTCTCGGAATTTTGAGATGAAGTTTTTCACAAAATTGTCAAGCCCTAGGAGGCTTGAACAATCTCAAACCCTAACAGATATTGACCAACACTCGCCACGTGGAGGAAGAAGACCAACTGCCCAAAAATTGCAGAATATGGTCTGTTGCCCAAATTTTCTCTTTGTTGCTCGAGTGTCTTTTCTTGATGCTCGAATTGCGCGAGAAAACCTGCTGCTACTTGGATGCTGCCCAAATTAGTTTAGGGTTGCTTGAGCGTGCTATGCTGCTGCCCGAGACTATCTTCCCTTTGCCTGGACCTGTTACGCTGTTGCCCAAATTAGTTTAGGGCTGCTTGTGAACAGTATAGGGCTGCTTGAGTGTGTCTATGGCTGCCCGAGAACAAGCTAGGGATGCATGAGGTCTGCTTAAATGTTGTGTCTGCTCGTGATGAGAAACAACCTGCTAGTGAGGAGAAATAGGTTGCCCGTGAGGAGAACATGTTGCCCGTGAGGAGAACAGGTTGCCCAAATCTACTTCTGTTGCTCCTCGAAAAGAAAAGAGGACTGCCTGGATGAGGAGAGGGATGCCCTAGGTTTGTTCAGTGTTGCTGTTGCTGTCGTGTGGAGTGGGGGTGAAACACCTTAGCTCATAGGATGCCCTAGCTAGCTAAACCACCAAGCTAGGGCATAGGGCAAAAGAAGAACCAACCACACGCTTCCTCTCTTAGCTGTAAAATGTAGAAGATCCCAACCATGTGTTGCCTTAGTCAATCATGGAGCAGTTGTAGTGAAGTTGAAGTGTGTATGAAATGTTTTGTAAATGACTTTCATTTATAGTCTTTCAAATACTTGAAGTGGTCCCCCATAAATAGGAATTTAATGATAGGGTTTTATTTTTTTTCATGTTTACCCTTTTGACTTTAATTTTTAGTGGTATAAGAGACCTTCTTGTATTTTTACTTTGACTTCTAGTTGTTGATTTTTTTGAGCAGCATCGAGAGCCATTCTCTTAGGAGAATGGAGACACCTAGTCTAGGACTAGGGTGTGGACTCAACCTAGAGTTGAGTGACCATTCTATTGAATGGGGACATCTGGTTCGAGACCAGGATATGGAACTAGTCCAGCATTGGGGGACTCAACCTTGAGTTGAGTGACCATTTTGTTGAATGGTGACATCTGGTCCGAGACTAAGATGTGAAACCAATTTAGCATTGGGAGACTCAACCTAGAGTTGAGTGACCATTATATTTGAATGGTGATATATGGTCAGTTACCTAGTTTGGGACTAGGGACTCGACCTGGGGCTGAGGGCCATTCTCCGGGAGAATAGAGGCGCTTGGTTTATGTTATAATTTTATTGTTTAATCAATATGATCTAGGATCTTATCTGAGTGAATAACATGCACAGCAATAATCACAAGAGACGAGAGACAAGAGACAAAGATTTTTCCTCGGGGAAACCATAAAGGAGAAAACCTCGCAACTTCTTCAAAGATAGAATGAGCACCAATAGCAAAAGTAAAACCCAAAAGTACAAACATGATCCTCGACAGCTGTTCTCTCTCTCACTTTGGGAGCTACTCCTCTCACTCATGCGCTATTGATGAGTGAGTGTGTGTGTCAAATAGAGAGTCTCACTCTCTATTTCTATTTAATTTTTGCTTGACTTCTTCCCTACAGGGCTGACTTCTCTAGGAGAGTCTAATAACCCCAATACAACTTAACTATGGCTCTAATGCCTCGACATACAATGGAGGGTTCCTCAATGACTTTACATGACTTAATTATATTAATGACTCTCTCGATCGAAGGAACAAACATCTTTGTCGAGGTACAATGAAATATAATATGAAATATATAAGTGAATACATTCCGAAGTTACACATACATCAACACTCCCTCTTAACTAGGAAGTTATTCTTTTGGCAAAGTTCATCAGCACAAGTCTTCGTCTCTTGATCATCATCAAAGCTGGATCATCATCGTCACTGCTAATGCTATCTTGAGCAAATGGTGCTATCTCTCAAAGCTACTCGTCATAGAAAGTTCTACAAAGCCAACCCTTTTTCATGTTGGATGTAGGCCTAGCCTCCATGTTGGCCTTCATCATCTATGTGAGCAAGCCATCAAGTAGGTACATCCCAGGACTTATTATATGCCTCTTGCAAAACATGTGGGATCTCCTAGGACTTATTATATGCCAATACAAAACCTGAAGGAGCATCCTAGGACTGATTACATGCCTTACAACACCTGTGTACCCTACTGTTACCTCATCATCTTCAAATCATCTCATCGTCACACAGAGCACAACCTAGATACATATAACACAACACTTGCATCAATGACCATGGGAGGACCAGCCTACCACCATGTCGGAAAGGCTCCAACACTTACATCAACGACCATAGGAGGACCAGCCTGCCATCATGTCGGAAGGCTCCAACGCTTGCAACAACGACCATGGGAGGACCAACTTGCCACCATGTCGGAAAGGCTCCAACACTTGCATCAACAACCATGGGAGGACTAGCTTGCCACCATATCGGAAAGGCTCCAACACTTGCATCAACGACCATGGGAGGACTAGCATGCCACCATGTCGGAAAGGCTCCAACACTTGTATCAATGACCATTGGAAGACCAGCCTGCCACCATGTTGGAAAGGCTCGAACACTTACATCAACGACCATGGGAGGACTAGCTTGCCACCATGTCAGAAAGGCTCCAGCACTTGCATCAATGAGCATGGGTGGACCAGCGTGCCACCATGTCGGAAAGGCTCCAACACTTACATCAACGACCATGGGAGGACCAGCCTGCCACCATGTCGGAAAGGCTCCAGTACTTACATCAACGACCATGGGAGGACCAGCTTACCACGTCAGAAAGGCTCATGTGTATCTGCGTCTTCTGGACTCATCACTTCCCCTTGGAAGGAACCTCGATTTGAAGAACACCAAGCTTCTCTTTGAAGTACTCAAACCTCACTCTGGCTAATGACTTGGTCAATACATTGGCTATCTGCTCATCTGTCGCAACATACTGGAGCTTCACTACTCCTCTCTGCACCCTATCCCTGATATAGTGATACTTGATCTTGATATGCTTCAACTTGTCATGGAACACCGGGTTCTCAGACAACTTCAGACAACTCTAGTTGTCGCAATATACAGAAGTAACATCCAACTTGAGATCAAACAAATTAGACAGTAGCTTCCTCAGCCATATTGCCTCACAACTCGTCGAACAAGCTGCGACATACTCTGCTTTGGTTGTACTTAGTGCCACGCAGGTTTGCTTCTTGCTAAACCAAGAGATCACACTTGATCCCATACTGAATCAACACCTTGAAGTGCTCTTCCTATCAATGGCACTGTTTGCCCAATCCGAATCCACATAACCCTCCAAGTTAATCTTTTGATTCACATCATACTTGAGCCCATAATCAACTGGTACCCTTCAGGTACCTTAGAATATGCTTTGCAGCAATCATGTGAACATGTCTCAGATCCGTCAGGAACTGGCTCAATCTGTTCACAACAAAGCAAACATCTGGTTTTGTATTCGTCAGGTACATCAAGGACCCAATCATTTGGCGATACATCGTGGCATCAATCGACTCTGATGCAACATCACTCAATAGCTTCAGGTTTGATGCCATAGGTGTGGCCATGGCCTTGCAGTCCATCATCTCGAACGTCTTCAAGATCTCCACTGCATACTTTCCTTGTCCAAGGGAGATTCCATCAGCACTCTGCCACACCTCCATGCACTAGAAAGTAGTGCATCATAGCCAAGTCTTTCATCTCGAACTTGGCAGCAAGCTTCCTCTTAGTGTCAGCAATCAACCCATCCTCACCTGTCACAAACATGTCATCTACGTACAGTAGGAGTATCACTGGGTTCCCTTCTTCAACCTTGTGTAAAGGTTGGAATTCGCTTTACTCTTGGTAAAGCCTAAACTAGTTAGGAAGCTGTCAATCTTGTCGTATCACGTCTTGGGTGCCTGTTTCAAATCGTACAAGGCCTTCTTCAATTTGCCCACGAGTCTCCCTATCATGTGTCTCAAATTCGAGTGGCTGCTCCACATACACTTCCTCTTTCATTACACCATTCAAGAACAATGTCTTGACATCCATTTGGTGTATTTTCCATTTCATCACTGCAGCCAGAGCAAGTACTGATTTGATGGAAGTGTATTTGGCTACAGGTGCAAAAGTCTCCTCATAATCTATCCCTTCCTTCTTGGAGAAGCCACGTGCCACAAACCTCGCCTTGTGTTTCTCTATGCTGCCATTTGTAGCATGCTTGATCTTGTAGATCCACTTGGAAGTCACAACAGACTTCCCTTCTGGTCTTGGGACCACATCCTAGACATCATTCTTTCATGATCGACTGGTACTCCTCGATCATTGCATCCTTCCATTTTTTCTTTTCTGTCGCTTCTTCATAATTGGAAGGTTCTTTATCAATGATGTCACACAACAGGGCTACATCACTGGAGTATGGCCTAGGTCACTTCCTTTCTCTGCGTATTCCTTCTGGAGTGCCATATCTTTTTGCACCTAGGATAGCCTCTTGTACCCATGCTGGTTTTTTCTTATACGAATTCTTCTCACTGGGTGGATCTATCGGTTCTTGAGGTTCTTCTATTTCTTGATCTTCTTCTCGAGTTGCTTCATTCATTGTTGTCTCTCGGATCTTGGGTACTTTTGGTTCTTCGATGTCTTCAATAGGTAGTTTTCTGGATTTGTTGTAAGCCGAATCTTGAATCCTGGGAAATATATTCTGTAAACCTTCGAGCGTTCACTATATCCCACAAATATACCCTTTTTTCTTGAAGGATCTAATTTCGTCCTCCTCTCTTTCGGAATGTGTATGTACATTGGGCAGCCAAATATTCTGAGATGGTTGACTTTTGGTTTTTTGTTGGAGAAAGCTTCTCTAGGTGTCTTGTTCTAAAGTACTGTACGCGGAGTACGATTCTGTACATACACAGCTATCTTAGCAGCTTTTGCCCATATATGCATAGGAAGATCTTGATCATGATGCATTGCCTTTGCTGCTTCCATAATCGTTCTATTCTTCTTTTCTACAACTCCATTATGTTGTGGATTATATGGAGTGGTCAACTCCCTCTTAATCCTTGACTCTTTGCATAATTCTTTGAATTCATTTGATGTGAATTCTCTGCGATTATTTGATTGAAAGGTCTTGGTTTTTTTCTCTGTGTGGTTCTCGATCAAGGCTTTGAATTCCTTGAACTTATTGAATACTTCATTCTTTTTTTTCAAGAAATATATCCATGTCTTCTTAGAAAAATCATCAATGAAAGAAACGTAATATACATACCCACTTAATGAATTGGATGACATCGGATCGCATACATCAGAGTGGATAATTTCCAAGATTCCTTTTGCCTTGCTCTTGCTACTTGGACATGTCTTCTTTGTGTTTTTTCCCTTTGCACATCCTTTGCAAACGCCTTCATGCTTTTCCTGGATTTTTGGAAGACCTTCAACAACTTTGCCTGCAAGTGGTAGTGCCCAATGGTGCACATGTGCAAGCTTTCTATGCCAAAGTTCACTTAGCTTTATCGAGTAATGGACCAAAGCTTGTTTTGGTTGGCCCTTTAATTTGTATAAGCCTCCCTCTTGCTCTCCAATCACTACTGCATCATTTATGGTCTTTCCTTTTGGTCACATAAGAACTTGGCCATCTACAAATGTAACCCTCATACCTTTTGCATCCAATACAGATATGGAGAGAAGATTCTTCTTGAGCCTTGGTATAAACAAGACATCTTTCATCTTCATAGACTTTCTAGAGTCTAGCTTATAGGAAGCTTCACCACTTCTTTTTATAGGATACTTGTAGTCATCCTCAAGATTCGCTTTGTGGGGTGACTCATGTTCGGATAGATTCATAAAGGATTCTTTAAATCTCGTCATGTGCTTGGAAGCCCCACTATCTATGAGCCAATCATTGCTTCCATGTGTAATAATTCCTGTGAGGGCAGAAATCAAAACATACTCTTCATCGCTCAAAGAATCTTCACTTTCTTCTTTGGCTCTCTTCCCGGGAGGACCATCATCCTCTGCAGTGTGAGCATGATGTCTTCTTTTGTTGTTCTTCTTGTGAGGACCACCTTTATTTTTAGGACAATCTTAGGAGAAGGGCCCCTTCTCATCACATGTATAGCATCTAACATTATATAGATCTCTGCTAGATCTTCTAGGGTTATCTTTCTGATTTTGGTGAGGATGCTTCCCTTTCTTGTGATGATAGTGCTCCCTTTTGATTTTCTTGGTGTGTGCTGTGAGAGCTTGATCTTCATTTCCCATCTTTTCTTCTCGAGCTACGATTCAAGCTTCTTCTTGTGAGCATTCCTCCCACATCCTACTGAATGTGATTAACTTTCTTCTAGCAGAAATTCCTTGAATAAAGGAGTCCCATGATTTGCGGAGACCATTCAAGGTGGTCATCACAATTTCTCCATTCTCTACTTCATCCATGACTTCAAGTTGTTCTTTGATTTGAGAGACCCTTGTAAAGTATGACTCTATGGTTTTTGCATTGTGGATCTTTACATTCCTCAACGGATTTCGCAAAGTCATCTTCCGATTTATATTGTTTCCTTCAAATAGTTTGATCAAGGAATCAAACATCTCTTTAGGTGTCTTTAAGGAAGACACATGTGGTATAAGGTGATCCTTGATAGAATCAACAATAATCCTCTTGGCGTCGACCAAGTTCTTCTTGTGTAAGGCTTTAGCCTCATCTCCCTTTGGAATTGGAACCTCTCCACTTACGTAGGTGTCTAATTCATTTTCTTCAAGAACAAGTGAAATCCTATACTTCCATGCTCGAAAGTTATTAGCTTCTTCAAGCTTTTCATCAAGCTTGGTGTGATGAGACATCTTTAATGAGAACCTCAAATGGAAATACAAGAGATTTAGATCTTACCAATTTGAGATGCTCAAACTGGATCTTGAGTCGATCTTTTGTAGTGCTGGTTTTTTGGTCCGAGGTCAGATTAGGGTTTGACTTTCTCAAAGTTTTACCCAACCAAAAATTTTGATCTTGGTCTCTAAATTTCGATTTTGAGGAGGAGAGCAATCCAATGTTGGGCTCACTCCAAAATTCCACTTCTGTGAAAAGCCCTAATTTCCCACAGCAATGATAGGCCAAAAATTGAAAATGCCTGGAATCGGATTCTGCTTCGACAGGAAGATGCGCCCTTCAATGGATAGTTAGCTTAGTTTCCTTTTGTTGATGATCTGTGGAGAGAAACCCAAAAATTAAGAAGCCTTAGCTTCTGTAGCTGCAGAGTAACTTCTTCTCAGGTTAGCTTTGATACCATGTTAGAATTTTATCGTTTAATCAATATGATCTAGGATCTTATCTAAGAGAATAACATGCATAGCAATAATCACAAGAGATAAGAGACACAAAGATTTTTCCTCGAGGAAACCATAAAGGGGAAAACCCCACGACTTCCTCAGAGATAGAATGAGTACCAATAGCAAAAGTAAAACCCAAAAGTACAAAGGTGATCTTCAACAGCCATTCTCTCTCTCACTTGTGCGAGCTACTCTCTCACTCATGCGCTATTGATGAGTGAATGTGTGTGTCAAATAGAGAGTCTCACTTTCTATTTATACTTAATTTCCACTTGACTTCTTCCCTACAGGGCTGGCTTCTCTAGGAGAGTCTAAAAACCACAATACAACTTAACTCTGGGGTCTAATGCCTCGACATACAATGGAGGGTTAACCTCAATGACTTTACATGACTTAATTATATTAATGACTCTCTCGATCGAAGGAACAAACATTTCCGTTAGAGTACAATGGAATATAATTTGAAATATATAAGTGAATACATTCCGAAGTTACAAATACATCAACAGTTTGTTATCAAGTATTTGACCTTGTGTCAAATTATGTAGCCTATGGTTGAGACACTTGGTTTGTTACCAAGATGACACTATAAGCCCTAGATCGGGTCTAGGCATGTGTGACACTCTGACCCTCGATCAGTGGGCTTTGTGATCTTCTCCAAGGCTTAGCTACCCTTGGTTAAGACACCTTAGTATGTGATCTTGGTGTCACACAGAGTGTGAGATAAAAGCATTAGTAATTCTCTCTGTTTATGAATATGTACTTTGAGTGGGGATGAAAGACCACCTTGACCACTTGTATTGACCATAGGGCACTTGAAGAAGGCTAAAGCAAAAGTCAAAAATACATAAGGACCCTTAAAACCACTAAGGTGTAAAAGTGAAAGTGCAAAAAGACCCTTAGTACCCCTAAAGGTAAAAGTCAAAGTGAGAAAATAATAAAATAATAATATTTTGTTCTGTCTAATTTTGGTCCACTTACAGGTGACTCAAAGGATACAAAAGA
This sequence comes from Pseudotsuga menziesii, assembly GCA_001517045.1. Lineage (NCBI taxonomy): Eukaryota > Viridiplantae > Streptophyta > Pinopsida > Pinales > Pinaceae > Pseudotsuga > Pseudotsuga menziesii. The sequence continues at coordinate 175,595 of LPNX010409434.1, read as the reverse complement.
AGATCAATCCATTTCATTATTACACACACTCTTGCTCTCATAGGTGAAGCTGCTCCAACAGAAGTTTTCATAGGGTATTGAAGAGAAGGAAGATTGATGTGATGCCCTAGCATGGATGAGTCTAGCTAGGGCATTCACACTTGTTTTCTATAATTCCTAAGCTAGGGTTTCAACAACTGCAAGTTTTTATGAGTTTTGTGAGCTAGGGTTTAACCCTACCCCTTCTTCTCTTCATGTCTCCTTCACCAATTTCCTTGGGCAACTATTTTTCTCTCATTGGGCAGCTTCAAAGTTTTACGGGCAACCTATCTCTTTCACAGCTGCCCTCCTTCCTTCGAGCAACTCTCAGAACATCGGGCAACCATCTATAGCTCATGGGTAACCCTACTCTTCTTCGTGTTGCCCTCCTTCCTCGGGTAGGTCCTTCTTACCCTCAACCCACCAGTAGAGAACCCGGGAAGGGTTTGGGTTTGTGGCAAACCCTTGGGCTACTAACAGCCTGCGTGTAAGGGCATTCGGGTTTGTAGGAGACCCTCAGGTTGCTAATAGACAACTTGTAAAGGGCTTTTGACAGCCAACATAAGTCACGAAAAACATCCAGAGGATTGGGTAGAGCCTCGGTCAAGGTAGCAGGCCTCTTGGGCAGCCTAGACAAAACCCGTTAGACTCAACAGAACGCTTGGGCAACAGATCCAGTCTTAGGCAGGAAAAACAGGGTGTCAGGTAGTAGGAAATAAGGTTGGGCAGGGCTTGGACAGAACTGTAGCAGATTTGGGTAGGCCAGCAGTAGACTCGAGCAGGCCTAATCAGATTCAGGCATGCAAAATCAAAAGTTCGAGTAGCCTGCAATTTATGGGCAGGAGAGAGAAAGATTAGGGTAGAAAGCCCTAATTTGCTAAAAACCCTAATTGGGCATTTTGTGTAAAAAGTTCATCTTCTATATAATTGTGGATATGTGATGCAAACCAAGTTTGGGATTGTGGAATTTTCTGAAGAACTCAGTCATCTTATTTACGAGATGAATTACTAATGCTTTTGAGGTTTTTGTCCTTTAAAGGTTTCCCTAGTGAAAAACCCTTGTGTTCAGTGTGTTGATGTGTTGATGTTGTTTACTGCACTTGTCATTTGTTTATGTTAGTCTGCAAATTTTAAAAGTATTCATGCTAATGCTAAAATTCAACACTAGTGGTACAATAAGTCTTCTTGTATTTTTATTTTAGCCTCTTGGTCTTCCTCATGGACCAAGGCTTAGGGCAAGTAGGTCCTTCATGAGTTCTATGGTCAAGGCAAGTGGTCACAAGGGGCCTTCATGCCCACTCAAAGTACATCATCATAAATCGGGAGAATTACTAATGCTCTTAACTTGAACTCCTTGTGCCACCAAGATCGGGTACTAGGTGTCTTAACCAAGGGTAGCTAATTCCTAGAGAAGGTCACATGACCCATAGATCAGGGATAGGAGTGCATCACATGCCTAGACCTGATCTAGGGCTTATAGTGATAATTTGGTAACTGACCAGGTGGCTCAGCCATGGGCTGCATCAATTGACTCAATGTCAGATACTTGGTAACTGACCAAGTGCCTCCATTCTCTCGGAGAATGGCCTTCAACCCTATGTTGGAGAGAATGGCCCTCAGCCCTACGTTGAGTCCTCCAGTCCTAGATTGGTTCAAATTCTTGGTAACTAACTAGGTGACTCCATTCAAAAAATGGCCACTCAACTCTAGGTCGAGTCCCCTAGTACTCGACTGGTTCAAGTTCCTAGTAACTGACCAGGTGCCTCCATTCTAAGAATGGCCCCTCAGCCCTAGGCCGAGTTCTTGGTAACTGACCAAGTGCCTCCATTCTCTCGGAGAATGGCCTTCAACCCTATGTTGGAGAGAATGGCCCTCAGCCCTACGTTGAGTCCTCCAGTCCTAGATTGGTTCAAATTCTTGGTAACTAACTAGGTGACTCCATTCAAAAAATGGCCACTCAACTCTAGGTCGAGTCCCCTAGTACTCGACTGGTTCAAGTTCCTAGTAACTGACCAGGTGCCTCCATTCTAAGAATGGCCCCTCAGCCCTAGGCCGAGTTCTTGGTAACTGACCAAGTGCCTCCATTCTCTCGGAGAATGGCCTTCAACCCTATGTTGGAGAGAATGGCCCTCAGCCCTACGTTGAGTCCTCCAGTCCTAGATTGGTTCAAATTCTTGGTAACTAACTAGGTGACTCCATTCAAAAAATGGCCACTCAACTCTAGGTCGAGTCCCCTAGTACTCGACTGGTTCAAGTTCCTAGTAACTGACCAGGTGCCTCCATTCTAAGAATGGCCCCTCAGCCCTAGGCCGAGTTCCCCAGTCTTAGACTAGTTCAATATTCTTGGTCATTGACTAGGTGCCTCCATTCAAAGAATGGCCACTCATCTCTAGGCTGAGTCCCCTAGTACTAGATTTGTACAGGATCCTGGTAATTGACTAGGTGCCTCCATTCTCCAAGAGAATGGCTCTCGATGCTGCTTAGGAAAAATCAACACTATGCTCTCACAAGCAGCGTACAAAGATGTATGTAGGCTGAGACCTGTGGAGCGCGTACACATGTCAAGCTCCAAGGTGATGTCATTCACAAGCAATGTTCCAAATGCAAGGGTGCTCCACATGGTGTACAACACTCCTACAAGCCTCTAGTGATGCCAATGAACTTAAGTCAGGTACCCATTGGGTCTGGTCCCCTTTACACAAACATTGTTGTATCCTAGGCATCTCTAAGTCAACTCCAAGCCTGCATGCAAGCATCCAAGTTACTCCCTGTTGTCTAGAACCCAATGCCCTCCTCAAGGATGCAAAACACTCTTCATCTAATGCAGGGCATTTTCCAAGCCAGTAACTATTTCCATATGGCCAGCATGTAGAATGGCACCAAATTGTCTGAAGATCTTCGATACCCTAGGGATGAATATAATGCATGAATCCATCTGAGGAACAATCACTGAGTAAATGTGCAAATTCATCAAGGACCATCTCCCATGTCCAAATCTGTCATGATTCACGGGCCATCCAGGGGGTTGATCATACACCATGTACTCCACGTCGCCAAACTTTGTGTAAACACATTCTGAGTAAACCCTGGAAGCTAACAATCCCTTATTGTGTGTGAACCTAAGTTAAAGTTAAAACACTTTTATGGGCATTGCTCCTTTATTAAATGCATTGTTTAGCATTCATTTAGTGTTGTCATGTTTTAACTTGGCATCTGTATTCTCAAAAGTCTTTCTATTGACATGTCTTCTTGCCTTCTTTTTCTAGAGTGTGGGTTCGTAACAACATTTTAAGATTCTTTCATTGATTAACTGATTGTTTTCTGTCATTTATTTTTTGTTAAGATACCCATCTTTATGCCTTCACGATGATCAAATCAACTTATTCAATTATTTCATGTTGCATGGTATAAAATCTATTCCGCTGTCTATTATGTGACAACTTTGTTAGTATTTACCGTTGTCATGTTTTAACTTGGCATAAGTATCTACTGTTGTCATGTTTTAACTTGGCATTTCTTAAGTCTTTCTATTGACGTGTCTTCATGCCTATTTCTAAAGTGCGGGTTCTTAACAACATTTTAAAATTCTTTTGTTGGTTATCCGATTCTTTTGTATCCATATCTATCTTTATGCTAGACATGATGACAAAATCTATTTGATTCAATTATTTAAAGTTGCATGTTATAAGATCTATTATGTTGTCTATTGTGTGACGCAACTTTGATAGTATTTACTGTGATATATAAGCCCATAAGAAAAATTGTAGATTAATTCTATATTTTGAGTTGACTTAATTTATAATGTGAGTACTTGTATAGACTGCCTGACGAACATGCCTTGAATATGATTGCAGGTAGAACAGTATGATCGTTTGCTTTCAAATAAACTTTACGACATACTTGGTAGTGAATACAGAAGCTGATGAGTCTTATTGGGCAAATCAAAGCCAGCCCATTTCAATTTTCTAGTTGATGAATGTGGAGGTCAAGCTCCACTTCTTTGTGAAGATGTTCATTCTCTTCACGAACAAGTGGTCTCCAAAGATTTAATTGATAAATGGCAGGAATAAGGACAAGAAGTTTGTCAGGAATTAAAATTAATGAATGGATTTTGATAGGCATCGTTCAATCTTTTGTGTGCCTTGAAAATGATTGCAGGTAGAACAATATGATTGTTTGCTTTCAGATAAGCTCTACCATATACCAGGTAGTCAAGACAGGAGCTTATGAGGCTTAATGGGCAAATCAAAATAGGGCATTTCAACTTGCTAGTTGATGAATGTGGAGGTCATTGTGAAGATGTTCAAATTCTCTATTTAAAGGAGTGCTGTCCAAAGATTCAGATGCTAAATGGGAGGAGTAAGGACAAGAAGTTTGTCAAGGATTAAAATCCAGGATTGCATTTTGATGGGCATCGGTCAATCTTTGGTTGGCTTATTACTCCGTTGTATCCCTTTCTACAAAGGGATATATACGTGGTCTTGCTGTCTAAGGCAAAGTGGTTCATAGTGGGTTCACATTGAGTTCATTCTTGTCAAGTTTACTGCTTGTCGTAGTGGGCTCTCATTGAGTTCATTCTGGGTGTCGTATCTTTTTGATCTTGTGCCTAAGGCGGTCAATTTCCAGATTAGCGATATTGTATCAGTTTCGTGGTTGGGCTCTCTGGTATTAGCTAGTAAGTAAAATACTCGTTGATCAAGCACGCTCATTCTCTGCTTTTAGCTAGCTAAGAACTTTCATCAAGCACGGGCATTCTCTGTTATTAGCTATAGGTTAAGTACTCGTCACCAAGAACGGTCGTGAAAAAATAATGAACATGTATTTGCATAAGCTTTGCTACATGGAAAGAAATTGAAGTTCTTATCTTTTTGAAATATTTTGTTAATGCTTTCTAATTCAGTTAAGTTCAGTCGTATGTGATTACAAATGACATCTTTTACTGATAATTTGAAGCAGCTTTTCATTTTTGATTGATATTATGCTTTATAACATTGTCCGTTGTGATGGGCTATGCTTTATTATACATGGTCCGTTGTGCTTGGCTATGGTTTACTGGGAAACCAATGTTAATTTACCTTCACTATAGCAGATTCGATTTTGAAGTGTTAAAGGTTTACTGCCTCATGTTTTCTTACAGCGTTAAGGTGTTGTTTACACCATCTGAGAGTCTCAGGAGTTTTACCTTCAATCTCCCAGCTTTTCTTAGTGTTAAATTGTTGTTTGGATCGTCTGTGAATCAATCCAGGAGTTTTGTATTTGGTCTTGCCAAAAAAAATCGAGTGGTGGTTAAACTTTTTGATGACATTTGAAAAATGAGGCATTTAAATGATAATTAAATTTGAAAAATGAAGTGTCTAAATGATAATTAAATTAAATAGGTAGATTTAACAAAATTAATAATTATTTTGGCTTATGGTTAATTATCCAATGAAAGTATAGTATGGTTAAATACGAATAGAATGATAACTATATTATTACATCATGCTTTTGTTATGAATGAATGTGAATGTTTGTAAACCATTAATGACATTAACCATGTATATGTTTATGGCTATTAAATTAAATAGGTAGATTTAACAAAATCAATAATAACTTTTTTGGCTTATGGTTAATTATCCAATGAAAATGTAGCATGGTTAAATAAGAATAGAATGATAAATTAACTATATATTATTACATCATGCTTTTGTTATGAATGAATGTTTGTAAACCATTAATGACATTAACCATATATATGTTTATGGTTATTTGTGGTGAGGATATTTATGAAGGTTTAATGATCGAACATTTTGTGGTGGGAATATTTATTAAGGATTAATCATCGAATAGTTTTGATGTGATGCTTTTGTTATGAATGAATGTTTGTGAACCATCAATGACATTAACCATGTATATGTTTATGGTTATTTGTGGTGAGGATATTTATGAAGGTTTAATGATCGAATATTTTGTGGTGGGAATATTTATTAAGGATTAATGATCGAATAGTTTTGATGTGAGCATTTGAGATTTTAAATACGAAGATGTTAAGTGGCTTGACATTGAACAATCAAGTGTTGCCACCACAAAGAGTTGAGTGGCTTGATGCAGTGAATAAAAACAACTTGATCTCAGTTGTAGTGTCCTTGGGCATCATTCCTTATCCAAGTTTATTCACAATTGGTATACGGATTAGCTCCTTAAAAGACAACATTTACTGTTTCATGTGGAAAAGTGGGGTATTATTTAGATGATTATCCAAACAATCCCCAAGTTGGTAACAAGAAAGTAGGAAACCTATATATGATTAATAAAGAAAAACAAAAATTGGAGTCACCAATACTATTGTGGAAAAAATGGCTCAATGGTGAGCTAAATCTCCTTTCTTGCTAGGTTACAACTAAGGACACAATTCATGAGTGGGTTAGTATGACCAATACTATGATGTTGAAGCTATAAAAGAAATAACACCACATACAGGGGCTAATTCTAAGATTAAACATGCAAAAAAGAAATGAAAACAAAATAAGGGGATGAGATTCAACCAAATGTTTATTGTCCAATGGAAAAGATTTGAATACAAAGGAATGTAGATTCCAAAATGTGTTCGACACTCCCTTTTTTAGGGTCATTTGATTCTATCTAATTGCTTCTTTTAGGGTCACTTGCTTCTTGAGGAAGTTGTCAAGGGAGCTTCAGATGCTAATAAATGGTGAGATTGTGGATGGAGGAGATGTCCTCCAAGGAGATTCTTGTATCATAACCTTGCTCTTATTTTTTTATGGAATGCATGGCCATGGATTCCTTTTATAATTAATTTGGAGCACAACCTTCCTTTATCTTTTTCTTATGGAATGTGTTTCCCATGGCTTCCTTTTATAGCCAACTTGGAGGTATTTAAAGAATTGGTTCAAGATGTGAATTCTCTTCTCCATTAAGTGATTTCTAAGTACAAATATGGGGATATTGAATGACTGAGCACTTGGTAGAATTCAATTTGAACCTCTTTGGCACTCAAATTGCAAGTGGGGAGCTCCCGATATGCCATTAAATTTATGAGTCTGCACTTACGTACAATCATGAAGGTTTCAAAGAATTTTCTTTGCGATGTGGTGGGGGTTCCATTTGCATGAAGATGCATGGGTCAACAAGAGTTTAAGTGAACCAAAACAACTTATTCAACATGTTGATTTTTGATGAAAATGAAGCTTTGTGGGATACACATGTATGTTGTTGATGTATTTCCGTACGTTACACCAAAATATTGTCATTTTGCCTAAATCCCTAGAGTACATATGCCAACGTACTTTCTGAAGGGATTTTGCCTTGTTAGAAGCTCATTTCTAGGAGCATCGACGCACCTTGCCTCTTGACATATGGCGTCATCCTACGCCGATGCTGGTTGCTAGCGGACAAAAGGTGTCGATGACACTCATTGCCTTTGTGCAAGGAGCGTCGTCCATTCTTGACGCCTCTTACAAGTGTGCAAAGAGTATCAACACTCATTAAAAGGAAAAATATGAGTTTTGAGAGCTTTCTAGAATAAATCCCTTGTGGAGGATTATCCCAACTGATTAGACTAGGTGGTAGTCGAGCCCCTAACGCCTAAGGATGATCCCTCAACTTCCTCCAAGTAAATATCAACCCATTTGATCTCCTTTTGGCCTATAAATATAAGCTTACTTTCATGGTTTAAGGAGGACCATAAAAACACCTTTATGATGTTGAAATTCTTCTACGAGTGAGAGGCAACGAGATTGGAGTTTGAGGGTGAAAGACTTGTGGGGGGAAGCCCAACATCAAGGAAATTTGGTTGTAATTCTTTCCTCATACACATCAATACAAATATGTTTTTCTTTCCTCATAACTAATGCGTAATGTTATTTATTACTTTTCTCCTTGATCATTAGCATAGATCTATCAACTTATCTTGCTTTTATTTTTGTTTCTTCTCCTTTGTATCTTTTCCAGGTATCTCTTCTTCACGGTTGGATCCCAAAAAACTTCGAGAAAGCAAGGGTAACCTTCAGAAAAAGGTATAAAAGCTTTATATTCAAATAGTTTGTTGACCTAGGGAAAGGTTGCATAGCTATACTTGTTTTGTTCTAGATCTAAACCATTTGAACTAGGGAAACAATTTTTGTCCGCACTAACCACATTTTTTTGGCAAAAAAATTGACGACCATAATGGGGACAGATCTATACATCTTATTGCTTGGTTTTGATTTGTGTTTTAAATTATAAGTTTTTCTTTTGCTCTTCAAAAGGTGTGAAATTCACTTTCTTTTAGTCCTAATTTGCCTCTCAAGGTCAGTGTTTGATCTTAGAAAATTCCAAGTTATTCAGTGTTTGTTAAATTTAAAAGTGTTTATCTTTTTTTGGATCCTTGTCTATGTCGACACACCTGGGTTATTTCCATTCAGCGTCGTCCATCCTTTGACGCCCTTTTCTTTTGTTGACAGAGTGTGACCGATGCCTATTGACAGAAGACAAGCCTCCGACACCTTTTATCAGTGGACAAAGGGAGTTAGCCACAAGAGGATGCACTGGTATAAACCTGCAACAAGCGTCGAGGTAGGTGCTCAGTGACTTCTAGTGACTCTTTACAATTTTTATTTTTTGGATTGTATTTTTGGAATGATGCACTGTATTTTGAGATCTCCATATTTGGGTTGAATTTGAGATGATCTTCAAGTTAAATCTTATAAGATAGATCTTAGTGAAAAGCTTCAGGAATTGCATGATTTTTTGTGCATGAAGTTTTAGTCTTGGGTATTATAGTTTGTTTTTTAGATATTTGATAATTGCATAGATCCACAAAAAGAAAAAAATTGTAGTTTCTATATGCTTTCATAGGGATAATTGTTAGGTTTCTTTTGTATTTCCATTACAAAAAATATACCAAAACAAGAGAAAATTTAGATTCATTCCTTTTTGTTTCAATTGGTTTTTGAGTCTTGAGTTTGGTTTATGAAGCAAGTGAATAGTTTTGTCTCTTTCCTTTTGATTTTGGAAATTGTAAGAGTCAAGCATTAGCTAGCTCTTTCTTTTTATCTTATTAGAGATTGTGCTTTGGTTAAGTACAAAAAGTTTTGAGTGTTTGGATTTTATCGAATTTTTTTGAAGGTTGAGTAATGAGTTAGTATGGTATTTCAATTGATTATTTGAAAAGAAGAAAATATCTCTCTTTGCTCTATTTAGATCTCATAAAAAAGAAGACTTGCATTACATTTAAGCTCTGCATAAGTTTTGCAGTCGGTCCACACTACATAAGTCCATTAATCATTCAAGATAAAATCAAGCGGTAGATGAAGCTAAAATATTTTAGAAACTTGAGTGATAGGCTAGAAGACGTGTTTTGACATCTATAAACATAAGAGTTGTAGTTTATTTCATGCACTGCATCCTGGGGACTGTATGGTTCTTCCACCAACTAATTGTGCCGAGAGGCGCTCTACAACCCAGTGTGGGGGAGATCTTGTAACGTGATGTAACGTTTGTAACATGTCGGCAAAAAATAATGGTGATAGTGAATATTATGGGAGAGATCTTGTAACGTGATGTAATGTTAGTAACGTTTGTAACATGTCGGCAAAAAAAATAGTGATAGTGAATATTATGGGAGAGATCTTGTAACATGTTGTAACGTTTGTAACATGTTGGCAAAAAATAATAGTGATAGTGAATATTATGGGAGAGATTTTGTATAACAAAATAAAAAATAATATTACTTTCGTAAAGTTATTTTTATTAATAAAAAATAAATTTTCTAATAGGCCAAAATAAATGTCGGCCACAAATACAATCTAATATGGGGGAGATGTTGTATTCTTCCTACCTAACAAAACAATAAAAAAGTAAAAGTTTAATTATCCGTAAAAAAATATGTGGGTCAAGAAAAAAACACAAAAAAATGTTGGCCTTGCACATGGTTTTATTATACATGGTTTAGGAGGCTTTGCACATGGTTTTTAAACCATGTGCAAGGCCTCCTAAATAACCCATGGTTTTATTGTACATGGTTTAGGAGGGCCTTGCAAATAGTTTTAAGACCATGTGCAAGGCCTCCTAAACAACCCATGATTGTAGGAGGGCCTTGCATATGGTTTTAAAACCATGTGTGGGGAAATGATGCAATTTTCGTTCCTAAAAAAATAAAAAATAATAAAAAATATTATATGTCGGCCATAAATAATATTAAATATTAATAATAATAAAATTATATGTGGACATTAAATAAAAAGATGTGTCTTTTGGTTTGAATCAAATCAATGGATACCTAAGAAGAGGTTTGCACCTCGAGAGATTTGATCCATCCCGACGCTTGATAGAGCCTAGGATTTGGATCTACGTTGGTTGGTATATCGAACGAATTTTCACGTATCCTTGAGGTATGTATAAATATTATTCATTTACTTGATGGTATCAAAATGCCCATTTCGAACGATTGTGCATTAGACAACATTAACATGGATTTGAGCTCCCACGTACCTTGAGTATATCAGGAGACCCATCTTGGAACCTGGAACCAACCAAGTAAATCCATTTACCGTCTTAATTGGAGAAATACATCGAGAACAACAATAGGGGAGATACTATGCACATACCGTCCAGGTAATTAAGTATTCAAGCAAGCGTACGGTCCCAATTCTCCTTGTCATGTTTTACTGTTGGACCCTACGATATATAACGAGTTGTGACGAGTTGACACTACTGGTGAGGATTTGGATTATTTAACCCCTCCTATCACTGAAGTTTTCTTATGGCCTTAACTTACGTAGGACTTGTGTGTGTGTGTCTTTTTTATTAGAAAACTTTTAGAGACAAGATTTGGCTGAAGCTCAACTGAGAAACCTGTGAGGAGATCTTGTAGGCAGCAGGGTCTACCACTTGAATATCATCTCGTCGGGGAAGGAAGTGAAGGGGTAACAATGGACCAACCTGTTACGGCTGATCCACAAAGAGAAGATATACTGATTACTGAATCCAGAGAAGATTATTCTCCTTTTGAAAACCCATCTACCCCCACTCTGGTGGTGGTTCAACAACCTTCTTCGCACGACTCGACTTTTCATTTCCACTAGAAGGATATTCTGGGGCATAGGATTGGGTAATTTCCCAACCTACAAATAATATTGTACCATCTAAATTTTGTCCAACTGGTCATTTTGGGACACTTCCTTAGGCAAAACTATTTCCGAACATGGTACTTCTGCAATGTCATATGTTCCACGCCTGCCTCCACAAACCACAACGTTTCTCTCAAATGATGATTTTTTGAATTAGTGCATAATACTGTGTCTTGCTTACGTATGTTGGCGGAGAATGTGAGATGACGAAGCTTTCCTCCTCTTCTCGCCACTTCGAAAGTAGCTAATCCCGAATACCATACTCCTACTTGATCTTATGATGTTACTACTCCAGGAATACCACTACAAAGTATAATATCTTATGATCCAGGTCAACCCTTTGTCCCAAACCTACCACTTCAAAATATCTCGATTGGTTCAAAATACCCTACAAATTTGACGACCAAGGGGGAATCCTCAGCCCAGGTTACTTCCACAATAGGACAACATTTTTCAACCATTGGGAAAAGTGTCGCTTGGGGACAACTTGTAGTTAGTGGTCACACTGCGACTGAAGGTGTGTTTATCCCTCCTCCAGTCACAGGCCAACCATTGTGGGTGCAACCTACGTCCCATCAAACCACGTGGGTTTATGGTTATCCAGGGAATCAACATACAATGCTCAATCAAGTATACCAACCGACTGTCTTGGGGAATGTTTATCCATGGATCCCCTACCTTGTAACTATGAATACCTCATGGGGTCAACCTAACTTGATGAATGTTCCCATGCTTGTAGGACCACCTAGAGGACCACCTGGAAGACCACCTGGAAAAACATCCAGGGGAACACCTAGAGGACCATCGGGAGAACCATCAGGAGGACCACTGGGAGGACCACCTGGAGTATCACCGAGAGGACCACCCAAAGGCCCACTTCGAGGACCACTAGGAGGATCACCTGGAGCATCACCTAAAGCATCACTTAGAGACCCACCACCACATAATCAGTCCTTTGTGGGAGGACCATCATCATCTTTCCATCAATTAGTTTGTGGTCCTATTGTTACACAAATCCCATATCAATACTACCAGTATATGCAGCCAAACCGACAATTGCCATTTCTGGCTACACTCGATATGCCAAACCTGTCACATTTGAATAACAATCCCATACAACATGATCCTTTGTGGCCATTGATTCCTGTTAAATTTCCTTTGTACATACCCAATTTTGATGGTAAATACAGTGAAGATCCAAAGAATCATGTGATGACTTATCACTTGTGGTGTTCCTGAACTCTCTCATGGATGGTTCTATTTGTTTGAGACTTTTTCAAAGGACTCACCAGATCTACCACCAAATTGTATATCAAATTACCTCAGCATTCCTTTGGTGATTTTAACACTCTAGCAATGTCTTTTTTGATGCATTTTCAATTACCAATTAGGTATGAAACAAGTACTGATCTTTTGACTTCACTTCACCAGTATACTTCTACCCATATATCTGATCAATTCATGAGTGGAGACGATGACATAGGTTAATTAAAGCTCCCATTCCCGATCAATTACTGGCTGATTGGTTAACTAAGTCACTACTCCCACCCATTGCTAGAGATGTTTCCATGGGAGGTGCTGTTACCGAAGAGCGACTTATTAGTCGTGCTTAGTATCTAGACTTGGTTTATTCCCAATATGACACTTTATATGATTTAATTATGAATGATCCTTGTCCTACTTTAGATCCTTCGTGACCTTTAGTGAAACCACTTGCCAATGGCATAGTAGGTTCTATCCAAACGCAGCTTGTTGCTAAATCAACAACAAAAAATAATAAAATAACTTCACAAGCTAATCATACTATTTCTAATCCCAAGACTACTTCTAATCATGTTGTTTCCACCGAAGTGAATGCAGTACAATATTCTTAATCTTTGGGAACTAAGAAAAAGGGTAAAGGAAAATCCAAAATATCCATGAATCAACAGGAGGATACCAAAACACACGCTACCGGTATCAAAACTAAAACGAAGAGAAAGACTAAGTTCCCTTGCCTCATATGTGGAGGTGATCATTTTACAAAAGATTGTCCTCGTCGTGAGGAGGTTAATAAATTTTTGAAGAATACTTCTACTCCGACAGTCCTTACTGATCCTTTCCCTACTCAACAACAATTGATTGATGATCAATCCTTGCATAGACCTTCCTCTTCTTCCATTGAAGAAGTCAATATGATTTCTAGCGAAACAATTCACGTCACAACCAGGCCATAGAGATATGACACACCTCTAGAGAAAAAGAGTGATAGTATTTCAACTGATAAACCTTCCCCTTTCGCTCCTCCTCCAACTAATTGTCTTCAAATAAAAAAAATGTTCTTGACACAGTTCTACAACCATCTAAGAGTACTATTCGAAAATCGGTATTTGATCCTAGTGCACGAGCTACCCAATATTATAATGTTGTTGAAGATTTGGCTCAAGCACCATGCGCCATGTCCACTCTTGAAGTGATCCAAATGTGTCCAACTCAAAGAAAAAATATGTTGTCAGTACTAAGAGCTATGGATCCAAAAAATTCCAATGTTATCACTTTTAAGTTGGAAGACTTTAAGTCGATGATCTATCACCAACTTGCTTTCCAATTATCTACGAAATTTACTAGAAAAAAGGTCCATCTTATAGTTTTGGACGAAGGTGCCTCAACTTCAATCATGTATCTATCTTGTTGGCGAGCCATTGGTTCCCATGAAATCAACCGATCACCTACGACATTAAAGGAAGTTGATGGTCATGGTTTCCATCCCTACAAATTATTGTCATGCTTGTTAATATAATTAGGGGGAAATCAGTGTCCATTCACGTCGAAGTTGTTGATGCACCCCTAGGTTATAATCTCCTCCTAGGCAGAAGTTGGTTTTATGCGATGCATGCGGTTGCATCATCCATTTTTTGTGTGGTCAAATTTCCATTCCAAGGGAATATTGTCAGTGTCGATCAACTAGATCATTTCTCTCCCGATACGAATTCCAACTCTGTGAATAATGTTCATATTTTAGCGTCTTTAGTTTCGCAATACTAGAGTATTGGGGTGGGCCTTCTTAAGGTTTCGTTTCTTGTGGGAGTCTTTCTCTTAAACCCCCCCCTTGTCCTTCACAGATTGTGTTTGTTAACATGATCTCGACAAGTCATGAAAATTTGATAAAAGGGAAACCAATTGATGATTTGATATCCTTGAGTCTGTCTAATTTTTTTTATTAAACCATTCAATCCACCTCTGATGACTTTAGTTTTAATGATGACCTTTTAGTTGCATCAAATCCCTATCATCAACCATATTTGTTAGATCCCCCCCCCATCTATCTTTGGACTATCTTTTACAACGTATTACATAAGACGAATCTATCATAGAGGTTATGTCCTTAGATGAGTTTCCTTGGAAAGATGCTCAACATCGATCTTTTTTCCTTCCCCATGACCAATTGGTAGAAATTGATTTTGAGTCATTGGTTTCATCCGATATTTTAGTTTCTCCTCAATCACATGTACTTATCCAAAATGTTGAGTCTCAAGGTAATTTGAGCAACACTACTAAGATCTAACTGATCGATATATCAATGAAACCTAATGTTATTGAACATATCCATTTGGGCCATAACTGTTCTTTTCATGAAGTTGAAAATTATACGACTCTTTTAGGAGAATTTCATGATGTTTTCGTATGGAGCTACAAAGAAATAACAGGGATTTATCCTTCAATCGTTTTTCATGAGATCAAAACATACCCTGACGCCAAGCCAGTTCGACAAAAAAATCATCAAATACATCTGTGAAAAGTTATGACCATTAAGGAAGAAGTTGAAAAACTTCTTATAGTTGGGCTGAATTATCCTGTATCGCTGACAAAATGGGTTTCCAATATTTCCTATTACTAAAAAATAGGGTACGATTAGGGTTTGCATCGATTTTAGAGATATCAATAGGGCTTGTCCATAGGATAATTAGTCTACTCCGTATATTGATCAAATTGTTTACAACTGCGTTGAAAGTTTCATATTTTCATTCATGGATGGTTTTTTCTGGCTATAATTAGATAGAGATACTCCCTTCTGATCAACACAAAACAACTTTCATCTGCCTGTGGGGGACCTTTGCTTATCATACATTACCTTTTGGTATGAAAAATGCTGGTGCTACATTTCAACTTGCCATGTCTTATGCTTTCCATGATATCAAACATATAGTGGAGCCCTATCTTGATGATATACCTGTCCATTCGCAACATCGAGAACACCACGTTTACCATCTAAGAGCAATTTTTCTTAGATGTCACCACTATAACATCCATTTGAATTCACACAAATGTGTTTTTTGTGTTGAGACTAGACGACTTCTTGGTTTCATTGTTTTCAATATGGCATCCACATTGATCCTCTGAAAAATGAGGCCATTTTGGCCCTACCACCACCAACCAACATTACCAAACTTCAGAGTTTGCAAAGGAAGGAAAACTTCTTGCGTCGTTTTGTATGCAATTATACCGAGAAAACACATGGTTTTATGCGATTGCTTAAGATGTTTGGGATGACCTTGCACTACATGCTTTCGATAAACATTCCATCACACACACCCCTGTGTTGCAACCTCCTGATTACACTAAGGATTATTCCTTGTATGTGGTTGCATCCCTTGCCACCATTGACATGGTACTACAAACAAATAATAATGGTCAAGAACATGTGATATATTATCTGAGTAAGAGTCTTCTTGATTATGAAACCCATTATTCACATGTTGATAAGTTAGCTCTGGCTACGGTCATCGCAGTCCATAAATTTCGCCATTACATTTTGCTCTGCACAACCACTATTTTCGTAGATTCTAACCCTATGTATTATATCTTGGCTCATCAAGTACTAGGGGGAAAGTATTCTTGTTGGATTTTACCCTCCAGGAGTTTGAGCTACAATTATCTAAATCCAGTTCGAAAAAGTCTTTAGTCTTCACTGAGCTAATATGCGACATTCACTAGATTTCTGAGAAATCACAACCCATTGATTCATTACCTGATGCATATTTGTTCCTTATTAGTACATATGGTCCCTAGTATGGAGATATGATTTTATATATCCAAATGCAATGTTTTCAGCCTAGTTTGATTCGCGACGAGTGTCGTCGTATTCGTCACCACGCCAAATATTATCTTATCATTAATGATACCTTTGTCGTGGTGTTGATTCTATTCTACAGGGCTGTTTAACTCATGATGAAGCTAAAAGTGTGTTGAAAGACTGCCACTCTGGATCCTGTGGTGGTCATCTTTCTGGGATGGCTACAACTCGAAAAATCCTATGCGATGGGTACTTTTGGCCTTCTATCTTCAAATATTTTATCGGATCCATTAAGAAATTCCTGCCTTGCCAACTTTTTCAATCCAAAAAGCACATCGATCCTACTCCACTCCATCCCATCATTGATGTCGCTCCCTTTGCGAAATGGGGCAATGATTTCATGTATTGCAAGCCTACCTCAGTCGGGGGGAATGGTTATATTATCGTTATCATTGACTATTTCACTAAATGGGCAAAGGCTATGCCTACATATGTTGAAGATGGAAAAACTGTTGTCCTATTTTTATTTAATCACATTATCGCTAGGTTTGGGGTTCCTCAAGCCATTATTATTGATCATGGTTCTCATTTTAGGAACCGAATGATGTCATAATTAAGTGCTAAGCTAGGATTTTGCATGATAACTCAACATATTAGTACCCTAAAGCTAATGGCCAGGTTGAAGCTATAAATAAAATATTGAAAACTATGCTTCAACGGATGGTGGGGCATGTCTAGTTGGCAGTTACAATTATTCTCGACATTATGGTATTATAGGACCACCGTGAAAACATCAACCGGTTTCACACCATTTCAATTGGTGTCGGGCCTGGAAGCAACTCTTCTTATCGAATGTGAAATCCCTTCTCTAAAACTCACTATAGAACTCCTACCCAATACCACCATAGAAGAAGAATGTTTTTGTACTTAACAAACTTAATGAAACTCGTCGAGATGCAACCTTGGCTAATGAGGTGCATAAAAGATGAATTAAATCTCAATATGACCTATCCATTCAATCTTGCCTTTGTAATGAAGGTGATTTGGTCTTGACTTATGACCAAAAACACGATAAACTAGGAGGCAAAAAAATCGAATCCATGTGGCATGGTCCTTATATCATGAGTTGTGTTTAGAAAAAGGAGATTATGAGTTGATTGACTACGATGGGATACCTTTGGATGAGGCCCAAAATGGGATTTACCTCAAAAGGTACTATGCTTAGACAATTTTGCATGTGTATCTTATACATTTTGTTAATAGAGTGTGTTGTGAAGTAGTTTCAACTTAGGATTCATCCTAGTTAAGACTGCTTATATAGTGTCATACTGGAATGAAAATATGGAATCATATTTAGGATTTGCAGATGGTACTAGTTGGCATACCTTGAATCTTGCATCAATGGCATGGGTACTTTACTCCACTATCGGTGATTTGGTAAGCTCAGGTGGAAGTTGCTTAGGTCCTACAACGAACGACCTCGCTGAATATCATGCGATGATTAGACTATTGATTGACGCTTTCTCAAATGGTGTGAGGTGGGTCATGGTTTACCTAGATTAAGAACTTGTTGTTTCTCAGTTAAACCATGTCTACACTATCCGAAATCGCTTACTTTGTCGGTTATTTCGAAGGGTTCAACTTCTTGAAAGGTCCTTTGAGTTTATTTCATACTAGCATATTCCAAGACAATTAAATGTAGTTGTCGATTCATTAGCTAATTATGTTTTGGATTGGTATATAGCTCATGTTTAATTTTCATTCGAGATAGATTATATGTGTAAAAAAACATATAGATAAGAAAGTTTTCATATACAAACACACCATCATAAACACACCATTTTGTATAAATTCGTTTTTTATAAATATTTTACAAAATATACTAGGGAAAAATTTGAAGCCAAAAGCTTTCAGTACATCAAAATGACAATATCTGAAGCTCAAAATATTTCATTACAATACTATAACCAGACATAACTACTACGCTTATCTAGTCCTGTGCTCATGGTAACACATGATGGCCCGAGCCACCCTACAAAGCAATAGTCCAAATTGACTAGAAACTCCAGTTGTATGACGTTGGTAACGCCGGGGTAAGTCATATATGGATATGTATGGGACACCTACAATCATCCTCTAGAGGTTCCCCTTGATCTCCTACAACTCTTCCTTGGCCTCTATATTCTAGGACACAATATCTTGAACTGCTCCTTGCCTCTCAATATGAGATGATATGGTTGGTCGTGATGGTCCGATGTACGCGATACAAAACATGAAGTCTTAGTATAACAAAAAGAAAAAAATGAAATATAAAAGAATGAAAAGAAGCAAAAGAAGGAATCTTTCTTACCTATCTCTCCCCACTGATCATCCTTGGGAAGTGGTAGATCTGGATCTCCTTTGAAATCCATCCCTGAATGTGCATAGTCCTCCTCCACCATGAGGAGCTGACCGCACAACCATCTTAAGAATGCAGATCCATAGGTGACTATAGGTCCACCTACGCCATGTCGAGTCATATCCTTGACCCATCTCAGCATGTGTGGGTTCTGTGTCTCAAGATCATTCAATGGAACCTATGGACGTAGTAGTGGGAATCGCTCGAGAAATAAAGAAACCATGATGGCACCATAACCAAATTGTTTGAGTTCTCCCCGTTGGAATTTTGTTAAATGATCTTTGAGACTCACCAAGAGTCCCTCATTCCAGTTGAATATTGTTGGATCCATACACTCCAAAACATAAAGCATGTGGGATCGTGTAGTTTGCTGGGTAGCCCAAGTACCTTCCACTTTCTCAAGAGTGAATAGGACCGTCTTAAGGGGTCGATCCGTCACATTTTTTATGGGTATCTTCCCACCCTGGGACCATGCACCAATGGTGTAGTACTCATATATCAGGTCAACTATCGTCATCTCTCCGACTCTTAGCCCAAAGAGTGACACAGGGTTCCCTCACCTTGAGAGACCAGTGAGGAAATAGATGTCTTCTACATCTAGGATGGGCTGAATGTGGGTTCCAACTTGAAAGTGTTGTTGTTATGAATCCCACATCCCGATCAAGTAATCCAACAATCGAACATGGGCCCTTATACCTGGGATCCAGAAGAATTTCAAGAGTCCACACTCTCTTAAAGCAAATACGATGTTGGGATTATTGGAGGCTTGAGCATCATCTAGCCGTGTTCCCTCTCTTTCCAAATGACCATGTTTGTGTTTGAAAACCTGTAGAAAGAAAACAAAGCAACCTTTAGAAGCATTACTTGTCAAAAAAATTTCAAATTTTAGCTTTAATATATGGTTTTGATATTTTTGAGGCCACAGATGCAATTTCCCCATACAAATAGGGTGCCAACGCACTTACCATTTGTTGATAGAGCAGGGATGACGCTCTTTCCCCTTTCGAGAGGTGCGTCGACGCACTTCTCGAAAGGGACAAGAGAGTTTCCTAGGGCGCGCTCTTAACTCCCAAGAAAACATCTTAAAACTCATAAAATATCTAACTACAACTTGATTTTTTGCCATTAAATCAAAGAGGAAGGGAAGGGCGTTTACTTGGATCCGACAAAACACTGAATGATTGACTAGAGCTGCCACAATATCCACAACAAAATCACCTACAAAAGCACCTTTTTCACTCAAAGCTCTATGGTAAAAACCAAATGGTAAAACTTTTTTATTTTTTGGTCTTTTTATTCATTTTTGGGTAAAATATGAAAATTAATTTTGATTATTTAAATTTTATATTTTGTTTTTACCCTTTTGCTAATGTTTTGAATTAAAAAGAGTGTTGATATCTATTTTTGGAGATTTCAGGACAAATTGGACAATTTTAGATATGGAGGAGTTTTGTTTTTTACTTTTTCGTACTCCTTTTTAAGATGAAAAAGCTTCTAAGTGCCATTGATACCATAGTTGTGCTTGTTAAAAACTAAGTGAAAATGTGTCAAGTAGACTTTTATCACTTTCTCGGGCTCGTAAACTATACGAAAAAGGAACTCCCCTAGAGTTGTCTTTAAGCTCTTTTCAGACTCTCTAAATAGGAAAAGATTGCCAAGCAAACTTGTTTCTTTCATGCTTGTAAAGGTATTTGAAAGATCATCTATTTGGTGATAGTTTACCCCTTTTTTCGACCGTTTATACTTATTGATGAAAAATGCACACTCTAATTCACTAGAACTAGAAGAGTTTTCATAGGTGTCATTTTAGATTTTTTCAGACCTTAGGGACTAAATTTACTAAAAAGTACACATTGAAGTTTTATTTCATCCTTTACTACTCTCTAAACATGAAACCACACCGAGTTTACTTTCTTCGGTCTCATAAAAATAAACGATGAAGAAACCTTTTTGGGACTGAACCCCTCTTTTCTCAGGTTCATAAAAAATGTGAGATTGGACTCATCTTATGATGAGATATATTGAGTGTTTGTTACCCTTTTTGAGCTTGTTAAAAAGAAAAGAGGTACTCATCCATCGTGATGGGGAAATTAAGGGAATGAGAATTTTTTTTTTAATTTGTATTAATGGCAACTTTTAGTCACTCTTGAACATGGCACCTCTCTGCATTTCATACAAGTAGTTGGGTAATCAGATTGTCCTCGAGTCGATTCACTTTCATGCATCATTTTACTCCTTCGAGTCATTCAAAGAATGCATTATCTTGTATTTTTCATTATGTATGGCATCTGCCTCATCGAGTCAATGCTTTCAAGTCGCTTTTCATGTTGTTCAATGTTCAAGGGAATTTTTTTTCCACTACCCAGCTCTGCAGTTATCCTACCCTCCTTTGATTCGATCATGATCCAGGAGGATGTTTGATGGTCGATCAAAGTAGATGTCTTCAAATAGAAAAATAAATATTACAGTGGTAAATATATCATCGACAGCTTTCTGTCAGCGCTTGTTGCGTGCGAAACGACTTGCAGAAGTTGTTAAGGTTAGAAGTTTCGACAAAAATGGTTAAAATGAAAAAAATGGTTAATGTATAGTTTATAAAAAATTGGATGAAGTCTATGGGAGTAGAACCCAAGACTTCCTGATATCCCTAATACTTCACAAGACCTCCTGATATCCCTCCTGATATCCCTAAGAAACCTTTCAAACCAGATGGAAATAAGTTTAAAGATAAGGGGAAAGGTAAGCACCCAACTGCTGTGAAGAAAGAAGGAGATAAACCTACCTGTACTCATTGTCAGAAGAAAGGCCATGATGATTTTAAATGCTGGAAAGTTCATTTAGAGGTCAAGCTTGAGAAGTTTCATAATAAAGAAGATAAAAAGACTACTTTAGCAACAATCCAACATGATTTGGGATTAGACTCTGGGGATGAAAATAAGGTGGTTGCTACAACCATTCAATGTAAAATTATTTCTTGTTTTGTCTCAAGAAATGAACCTATTATTGATGAAAGAAATAGTAGTGAATTATTTCATATTAGAGTAATCTCCAAACATACAAAAATTGATACTCTTTTGGATAGTGGATCACAAACAAACCTCAGTTCAAAAGCAATTGTTAAGAAATTATAGTTGGAAATTAAGTTACACCCTAAGCCATACCCACTTGGATGGGTATGTGATAATGCACAATTACAATTCAAAAAACAATGTAGGCTTAAGTTTGCCATCACTTCTATATTTATTGATGAGGTAGATCTAGATGTGGTTCCATTGGATATCTGTGGTATTGTGTTGGGTAGTCCACATCTGTATGATAGGAAGGCTATCTTTTACAGGGAAGATAACATGTATCAACTCACTAAGGATGGTATTGAATATATCGTTCATGCACATTGCATGGAAACTAATCTTTCTTTAGTTTTTGCAAATCAAATGAAGAGGTTAATATATTTATAGTAAAAGCAAAATATGTTGAACAAACTGAATCCTTTAAAGGCTGTGATCCTAAATTTAAAAATGCGTTGACAAAGGTGGTATTTGACTATGATATTTTGTTTCAAGAACCTAAAGGATTACCTCCTAAAAGGGAAATTCAACATGAAATTAATTTACAACATGATGCACCTCTTCCTAATATTGGTATGTACATGTCTTCCATTATTGGGAATGCAAAGATAAATAAACAGGTTCAGGAATTGATTGAAAGAGGGGCCATTAGATCAAGTTCCTCTCCATGTGGTTCACCAATTGTTTTGGTTCCAAAGAAAGATGGCACATGGCGTATGTGTGTTGATTACATGGCACTGAGAAAAATCACAATAAAGAACATGTATCGTCTTCCTCAAATTATTGATCTTTTAGATCAGCTTAAGAATGCAATATTTTTCACTAAGTTAGACTTACTAAGTAGCTATCATCAAATCCATATTCATGACAATGATATTTGGAAGACTACTTTTAAAACTAAACATGGATTGTATGAATGGATGGTAATCCCCTTTGGGCTTTGTAATGCACTCGAAACATTTTATGAGGGTGATGAATGATGTGTTTAGGTCCTTCATTGATGACTTTGTCATAGTATACTTAGATGATATTTTGATTTTCAATTGAAATTGGGAAGAGCATGTCAAGTATGTTAAACAGGTATTGGGTGTACTTGTAAGGGAGAAATTGTACCTAAATATGTCTAAATGTGAGTTTGGAAAGACATCTTTAGTTTATATAGGTTACATTGTAGGGGGTGGTGAATTGAAGATTGATCCATCTAAAGTGGAGGTCATTGTAAAATGGCCTTGTTAATTTTGTACCTAGGGAAGTGTTCCACTAAGTGACTTTAGCCTTAGTCACTTAGTGAAGGGAAATAAAGTGAACCTTGCATTAAATGACTTAAGCGACATTTAATTTGACTTTAGAGCATTAACGTCAATTTTTGATAAATTTAAGTGGGTGAGTGAAATTAATATTTTAGAAATAAAATATGAGCATTTAATTTCAACCGTTGATCTAATTTATTCCTAGACATTGGATTAGATGCCTCTTCACCTACCTAGGGTTATGGACAAAAAGCAAGGAAAAGGCTTTTGCATTCATTCTTGAGAGAAGAAAGAAGGAGAGAGCTGAAGAAGGAGAGACTGGGCATGAATATCAAGGAAGCCTGTTAGAGAAGATTTTGGGGAGCACGATTTTCAAGGCGCCATTTATTGCTGTATGAAACCTGAGGTTGTACGGACTGCATTTACTATTTGCATGAATTTCGAGGAGTTGTACGAGTTGCATTTATTGTGGGACCAAACTTCGAGAATATGTACGACATCATTTATTGCTTCAGTACTATATGGTATGGGAACGATTTCCAAGGTTATTTCATGCACATAAATCGAGGAAAATATAGGCACGATTTTTGAGGTTGCTGACTGTAATTTCCAGGCACAATTTTTGAGGTGTACGTCATCATTTAATGCTGTCCATACTGTACAAATTTTCTACCAAATTTGACATGAAAATCGAGGGAAGAATATTGCTCATTCTGTACAGATATCGAGACCAAGGTTGCTGCTGATTTGGAACTGTTTTTGAGAAATTACATTGCACAGAAATCAAGGCAGCCTCCTGGTTGAGATAAGTTTGGATTTTGACTGTAAATGAATGTATGATTTTCCCTGAAGCGTAATAATAAATCTCTCTCTCTCTCTCTCTCTCTCTCTTTGACTGGTTTTCCCCTTGTGGGTTTTTCCAGGGCCATTGGCCAAAAATTTCCTGTGTTATGTGTGTTGAATGGCATGCTAAATATTTATTTTCTATTAGTAAAAAGTGAAGTTACAACAACGTTTTAAAGTCTGAAAATTTAATGTTTATTTCCATCATGTTAAATTTCTGAGAATGTCATAAACAAAGATAAATTTTACTTTCAAACCGGTGGCTGAAAACTTGAGAAAAATCTACATGGTATTAGAGCTGAGTTGGGCAGAAAATGAAATTTTAGCAGAGAGACAGTCATTTCCAAAATTTAAGGAAAACTTTTGTGTCAGTAGTATATTTTGTTGAAACTTGTTCTTTGGGAAAAATAACTTCAGATGGGTTGAGAGGTGAAGATAGACTAGATGGGGCATGTAAGTTTGTCTGATGGAAGGCCAGGATAGTCCTTTTGTTGAGAGAGAATGAGGTGTGGGATGAGGTAGTTGACAACACTACTGCTCACCCCATTGTCATTCCTAGTGCTACCACTGATGCAGTAGCACATGCAGCCGCCTTTGTGAAGAAGGACATTAAATCCATGAGGATTATCTTGGATGCTGTTAAAGATCATGTTATTCCTCACATTTATGGGAAGGATCATGCACATGAGATGTGGAATGCTTTGACTGGGTTATATTAGATTTCTAATGAGAATAGGAAGATGGTTCTTAGAGAGAAACTGAAGAATATCAAGATGATCGAAGGTGAGGTGTGTATGGCTTATCTTAATAGTATCTCTCAGGTGAGAGATGAGATTGCAACTGTGGGGGTGGTGGTTTTTGGTCCTGAGTTAGTGCGGATAACCCCGAATGGGGTGATTGCACCTTGGGCATTGTTTGTTCAAGGGTTGGTGGCCAGAGAAAACTTACCATCTTGGGACAGAGTTTGTGATGATTTTGTTCAAGAGTAGACTCAGAGGGGTTTCTTGTAGTGCAGTGGTTCTACTAGTAGGGGGGATGAGGAGGATGTGGCATTGAAAATGAAGGGGAAGAAGAAGAGAAAGAAGGGTCCCAAGAAGGGAGGGGGCCAAGTAGCAACAGGATGGGCTGAAGAAGGATCTGAGAACTGTGAAGTGCTTTGCATGTCACAAGATGGGACACTATGCTGTTATGTGTCCGAACAAGAAGAAGAAGAAGCAACAGCAGACATCCACTTTAGCTAAGATCGATAATTTTGCAGTTTGATTTCAGAGTGAGTTTTCACTGTGCATTAGGAATATTGAGAGAGAGAGAGCACCCATTCTCACTAGGGCAGATGTTGACAGACAGAGGGAGTTTTCCTGTGTGATTGACCATTCTTATAGTGCATCTAGTTCCGGCACTTGGTATATAGACAACGAAACCTCGAGTCACATGACAGGTGCTCATGAGATGTTCTCCGAGATTTCACAGATAGAGACATATGTGGAGGTTGGTGTTGGGAGATATCTCAACAATCAGAGCTGTTGGGTGCGGGAACTTTAC
The DNA here is from genome assembly GCA_001517045.1 of Pseudotsuga menziesii. NCBI lineage: Eukaryota > Viridiplantae > Streptophyta > Pinopsida > Pinales > Pinaceae > Pseudotsuga > Pseudotsuga menziesii. The sequence continues at coordinate 150,315 of LPNX010409434.1, read as the reverse complement.
ATTTTAGAGGGAGTCCATGAGTCCCATGGTGTTATGAGATGTATTGTATGTACCTGGGCTGAAGAAGAACCTAGTGTTAGTTTCCATGATCGAGGATCAGGGTCTTGGGGTGTCTTTCCTAGATGGACACGTGCATATGTTTCCCAAGATTGTAGGACCATCTACTTCAGTTACCATTGGAGGGAGATGTGGGAAAATGTATAGGCTCTTGTTTCAGCCGTAGCTTGCCTTGGCACATAGCAGCAATAGTGAGCTGTGTGAGCTTTGGAATAGGAGGGTGGCTCACTTGCATCATCCAGCCTTGGGGTTATTGAGACACATGGTTACAGGATTACCATAGTTCAACACATGGTAGAGTGATGTGTGTAGGGGGTGTGCTTTGTGAAAGTATACCTGTTGGGCTATAGGGCAGACCCGGGTTTTACACCATTAACTTTGCACCAACAAAAGACCCACAGTGTTGGCCCTTTCGGCAACAACCTGCGAACATGTTGCAGTCTCACCCGAAACAGCTATGGGGTGCTGTAGAACCAGGTTTCTGCAAGCAGAAGAGGGATATTACTGTACCTTTATCCTTTAAAAAATTATGATTATACAATGCGGAGCTTCGACAATACGTATATAACTTCACAACTAGATAAACAAACAGTTACTTGCTTAACCCTTACTGGGAATTCACAGTGAAGTTATTATTTAGCAGTGATATTACTTATCAGTTATTTACTTATCAATGCATAACAAAACATAACAACAACAACACAAAAGAACCACAACACCAGATATAACATGGTTCACCCCTAGTGTAGGGGCTACGTTCATAGAACTGTGTTTTATTCAACTCTTTTACAAAAACCACAGTTCTGATCTGTGCACTCAGCTGCAGATCTCTTTTAGTCTTCAAAGCCGCGCACATAGTAGCAGGCCTCTGCGCACACAGCTGCAAATCTTCTTAATCGCCAAAACCCTTTGCGCACACAGCTGCAGAGGTCATCCACACACACAGCTGGGACTTAACCTTTCTTACAACCACAAGCCTTAGCTTCACATCAATTCATCTTACATCAAAAATCCTAACCCAACTTATTTACAAGAGTGCCTCTTTATACAACGCACTTTTACAAAACCATGGACTTAAACCATGGGCACCCCGAACCCTAAACCCTGGACTTAAACCATGGGTTTATTACAAAAAGAGGACTTTGAATCAACCCCAACACCCCTAAGACTATTTTGAGTTGTAACTCTGCTTACAAAACTCCCACAAAACACACGGAGTTACCCACCTTAAGGACCGTTAGGGTGCGCGCCCCAACAGGCCCCTAAGACTCACCAGTGTCCCGTCTCGGGACACTCTGCTGCTTCGCGAGAGGGAAGACCTTGCTGGCGACGGTACTGAACTGCTCGCTGGGGCTGCGCATGCTGTCGTCAGCTGCTTGCTCCTTTTCTTCATAATGTTTATGCTGGTCAAGGCCTTTTGGATCTAGCAGTGACCCCCTCCTTCGATCTGCTTGTCGAACATTTGACCATTCACAACTTAGGGTCCTCGGAATTGCATGTCAAAGTACATAAGACAAACAACCGCCTTGGTTCTGCCAAGCCAGGAGGATACATCTCGGGATGTTTCAGAGTCTTCTTGTGAGTCCTTGTGCCTTTCGTCGCTCCACCTTAGAGCAAACTTCTACCTTTCTTCGTCCAGTTTAGAGCAAACTTCTGCCTTTCTTCGTCCTGTTCGAGCATGTCTGCATAGGTGGATTGCTCAGAAGGTTCTGCAAATCTCTCTCCCTGAATTCTCGTGATAACTGCTGGGCTGCACAATCATTCGACATGGTCCTAACTGAAGAAACTCAAAGAAATGCACAATGCAGGAGTCACAGGCCGGTGTAGCTTCTTATAGAATCCTGCAACATAATCTGTTATCATGGTGCATTAATGACACCGAATCTGATGGAGTGGCGGAAATCCTACTCACCCAGCGCGAGATTTTCCCAAAATCTCATCATTACAGTTAGTTAGGGCAGTTCTCGTGCCGGCGCCGCCAAGTCTAGTTTGTCCCATCCGTCACATTTTAGGCTGCAACACACCTTTTATCTTCGACATAACTACTAACTTCAGCTTCACCTTAATGAGTACCTTCGCCACAATATTGACCTCCGACCCATCCTGGCCCACGCGGCACCCAAACTTTAACCTTCAAATTTTGACAGTCTTCCACACTTCATAGCTTTGAGAACAGAGTCCTTAGAGTCTAGCACCTAGTTTCAACTGTTCTTGGTACTTAGAATTTCCTTCTTGCTATTATTTCTGATTAGGAGGTCCCGACCTATCCCTGTACTTCTTTAATCGACTATCATTTACCATAGAAGGTAAAATTTCTCCATTCAACTTAGCTAACTAGACTGCACCACCATCAGTAAATTTCTGCACTATGTATGGTCCTTTCCAATGGGTCTTGAACTTACCTGGGAATTTCATGAATTTGCTGTCATATAAGAGCACAAGATCACCCTACTGGAACTACTTCTTCTTGATATGTCTACCATGCCATGCTTTTTCCCGAGCTTTCTGCACTTGCTGTTGGAACCCTGCAAGAAATCTGTCCTCTTCAAGTTCTAGTATCTTTGTCAGCCTTCCTGTCATTATAGCTGGGTCATCCATTTCTGTGAAAGCAGATATTCTGAGGCTAGGAACAATATACTCCATAGGCATGACTGCTTCTTGCCCATAGACCAACCTAAAAGGTGTATGTCCTGTCAACTTCTTATAGGTAGTCCTATAATCCCATAGTAATGCGGGAATTCTAAGATCCCAGTCACTTCTATTAACATTGCAAACCTTCGTAAGAGCATGTTCAAGGATCTTGTTAAAAGCTTCGACAGTTCCATTTGCTTGTGGATGATAGGCAGTGCTCTTCTGATGATACACCTGAAATTCTTCAGTCAATACTTCAATAGTCTTATTTAGAAAATGTGATCCTTGATCACTCATGAGAACTCTAGGACACCCAAATCTGGACAAGATATTATCGAAGATGAACTTCGCAGCTGTAGCAGCGCTACAGTTCTTAACTGGTTGAGCTTCGGCCCAACGGGTAAGGTACTCAGTGGCTGTAATAATGTATCTTGCTCCTGACTTCTTCGCAGGGGGATTGATAGGGCCAAAAAAATCAATAGCCCACTTGTCGAATGCTTGTAAAGTTACCTGCGGGACTAGAGGCATCTCATCCCTCCTGGATGGTTTGCCTATCCTTTGACAGATATCACAGCTGTGGAAATATTCTCTTGCATCCTTGTAAATTGTGGGCCACCACAACCTGTCTGTCAAAATATTCTCTACCGTAGCTTTACCTGCATAGTGACCTCCTGCTGCTCCAGAGTGTGCCTCAACCAAAATCAGCGGATTTTCGTGCTCCAAGACACACCTGCGTAGTATTTCGTCTGGTCCCATCTTATACAGCTGTCCTGCTATTAAGGTAAAGTCGGCTGCTCTCACCACCAGCTGCTTTTTCTGCTGTGTTGTCATCTCGGCGGGTGGAAAACCTGTAGACAAATACTGAACAATATCCTGAAAATATTCATCAACCATCTGGATGGCAAACAGCTGCGCATCAGGAAGACCTTCATCCAAACTGGTGAGTTCTTCGCCTGACTCGAGCCTCGATAAGTGGTCAGGTCCTAGATTAAGTCTTCCAGGCTTAACTATGATTTCAAGGTCATATTCTTGAAACAAAATCAACCATCTACATATCCTGCCACCTAGCACAGGCTTGTTAACTAAATATTTCAAAGCAGAGTGGTTAGTGAACATCTTAAAATGGGATCCTAATAGATAATGTCGAAACTTCTGCAATGCATACACCATAGCAAGACCTTTGCATTCTGTTGTAGTATAATTTTTCTCTGCCGTGGATAATTTTCTACTTGCAAAATAAATAGGGTGATCGATATTACCCTCACCTGACTGAGCCAATACTATACCCAGAGCAATGGAGGATGCATCGACATGCACATGAAACTCCTTATTCCAGTCAGGGAATACTAAGATAGGGGTAGTGACCATATTTTCCTTCAAAATATCCAAGCTTGCTTGGCACTCAGGTGTCCACTCGAACTTAATATCTTTCTTCAACTGCTTTTCCATCAGAGCTGTAATCTGAGCATATACTTTGATGAATTTTCTGTAATATCTAGTGTGACCAAGCGTCGTTCGAAGTTGTTTAACAGACTTCGGAGGTGGCAGGTTCACAATAATAGCTATCTTCACAGGATCCATCATCAATCCTTGCTTACATACAATGTGACCGAGCAGAATTCCAAAGGGTGCACAAAAGATACACTTTTTTAAGTTCAAGGAAATCTGGTGCTGTCTACACTTATCCAGCATAAGTCTTAAACTAGTTATATGGTCTTTTAGTAGCCCAAAGATAGTCCAATCATCAAAATAAACTTCTAAGAATTTATGTATAAATTCCTTAAACGCAGAGATGACTACTCTAGAAAATATAGCAGGTGCATTCTTCAATCCAAAGGGCATAACTGTATATTGAAAGGATCCCATTTCTGTAGCAAAGGTTGTCTTATGTCGATCTTCGGGAGCAATTCTGATCTGATGGTACCCTGAAAATACATCTATAAAAGAGTACACTTCTTGAACCCCAACATTGTCTAACACTTCATCTGTAAAGGGAGTGGGGAAAGGATCATGTAGACACGTATCATTCAGCTTCCTTAGATCAACACAGATTCAGATTTCACCCTTAGTCTTCTTCTCCTGCACCACCATAGGGCTAACCCACTCTGATTCTTCAACAGGCTCAATGATTCCTGCAGCAAGCATCTTATCCAGCTCCATCCTAACTTTTTCCTTATATTTCGGGTTCAACCTATAAGGGCGCTGTTTCACAGGCTTCGCATCAGGTTTCAAAGGGATCTTCATCACGCCGATATCACCCAGGATACCTTTCATCTCTGAGAACTTCGTCAGAAATAGGTCCTGATATTCGTGGAGAAGTTGGGTTACTTTGCTTACCATTTCTTCATCCCAATAATCTCCAATGGTAGCATACTTAGGCTGTTCTTCGGATCCAATGTTGACTGTTCGCGTCTTCAGGGGTTGAGTCACTTCAGGTGCTTTGACTGCTGGTCCGTGTACTTCGCAGTGTCCTTCTGACTCAGGAATATCAATGTTGCGCGGATCATCATCCTCGTCAATTGCGAGGTTGTAACATTCTACTGCATGGGCTTGTTGTGCTTTCCAATCAAGCTGGTATTCTACTACTTTTTGGTCATCAAATACCTTAGTATGGATCAACCTGATAGCTGCATCTAAAGATGGAGAAACTTCATTAGTAAAAAAGGTATGCACAAAATTATCAACAAGACAATCCCAACTTACAGTATCCTAGCGAAGCTCAGCCTCCACATACCAATTCTTTGCTATCGGTTCCAGAGTATGCACAAACCTATGTACCCATTCATCCTGTGGTACATGCTGCCACGCTTCGTAGCACTGTGCCAAATGTTCCTGAGGGCTAGTCTTTCCATCAAACCTGCTTCGCACCTCCTGGGGCTGATCCATAAATCTCAGGCGAAGGAACTTCTGACAAGCTTCCCAACTAGTAATGTGCTTCTTATGGCCACTCCACCATTTGGCTGCTGTGGCTCTGAAGGCTGAATCCAGAGTCTCCATTTTCTGTGAATCTGGGATCTGGTTTGAGAATTGTTCAATAAACTGTTCTGGGTCTGATAAGCCATCAAAAATAGGTAGGACTCTTTCTTGTGCACCAAGCCATCTGAGAGATTTGGTAATTCTGGCACATCTATGTCCATGCAGCTCGTAAAGTCTGTTCTGCCAGTTTTCTAACCCATCATCTGAATCTGTCATGTAGGAGCTGTCACAATGCCAATCCATGATATGTTCGGCAGTAGGATCAACATAATCTTCTTCCCTAGCTGTGATATTATAGATATGGTCTAGGACATCCTGATCTTCATCTCTGAGCGGTTCTGTGTACCTTTCTCCTTGAGAGGGGTCCAGTGGTATTATGACTCTCAAATATTTCCCTTTAAAAGTCATCTGTCTCTTCTTAAGGTTAATGACTGCAACATTTTCAATTTCCCATTCAATTCCTAACAAGGCTAGATAGGGATTGCTGTCATCAATGATCTCAATAACTTCAAAGTATGCTACAGTACAGACTCCATCAATATCTATTGGGACACTAGGGAACCGTCCTAGGGGCACAATCTTCTGCTGATTGGCTAATCTCAACTGTATAGGGGACCAATCAAGGATAGGTCTTCCCATTTGTTCCCAAGTTTTCTTAGTAAAGACATTTACCTCTGATCCTAGGTCCAAGATAACATCATTCATATCATACTCTCCTATCTGAGCATTCAATCGCATTTCCCTACCAGTTCTTCTGACTCTATTAACAGATTTTGTCTTACTAGAACTTGGCTAAGGTTCGCAAGAAGCAATAACTTTCTGCAACTCATGTAAAGCATTATGATTTCTCAAGAGTTTCATACAGCTTTGTAAAAAGGAGGACAATGTACTTACTTTGTCCATCGAAGCTTCTTGCGGCTGCTGCTGATGTTGTTGCGCAGTGTTGATGTATATGTAACTTCGGAATGTATTCTTTTATGTATCTTATGTATTGTTACCCGATGTTTATTCCGGGATGTTTCTATTATGTATTTGAGTCATGTGGTTATGCCCCGATGTTCCGATCGGGAGGATTAATAATGTAATCAAGTCATGTCAAGTCATTAGGTAAGTCCCCACAGTTTCGGGGCACTTGAGTTATTATACACTAATTAAGGTGTAGGCTCGAGTAGTAATTATTAGGGTTGAGCCTACGTGTGAAATGGAAACTTAAGTGAACGGACTAATATAAATAGAGAGTGTGTGTCTCTCTATTTATCACTTGTAAATTACATCACTTGCTCTCTCAAGTGTGGCGCACCTTTGGAGAAGGAAATACTTTGGCTCGACAGAAGACAGAAGGCTGCTGTTGTGTTGGGAGGTCATCTTACTGTTTTGGGATCTCATCTTGTGGTGATACTATCTTAGAGGAAGTTGAGGGGTTTTATCCATTTATGGTTTCCCCTCCTAAAATCCTTGTGTCTCTTGTCTCTTGTGATGTGCTTATGTGATTGCTGTACTTGTTATTCTCTCAGTGAAAAGATCTTAACATATTGCTAACTTAAATGTTGAAAAACTAGCATGGTATCAGAGCTAACCTGAGAAGAAGACATTGTGCAGCTACAGGAACTAGGGCTTCCTATTTTGTGGATCTTCCTCCACATATTTTCAGCAAAAGTATGCTAGGATGTCTCTCCATTGAAGGGTGCATCTTTCTGTCGATGCGGAATTCAATTTCAAGCATTTTCAGTTTCGATGTGGAAATTAGGGATTTCTACAGAAGAGGAATTTTTGAGTGAGACCAGAATAGGATTTTTCTCCTCATCAAAACCGAAGTTTAGAGACCTGGATCAAGAAATTTGGTTGGGTGAAACTCCAGGAAAGTCAAACCCTAGTTTGACCCCAAGCTAGAGAAACCCTAAATGCTAAAAATGCTAAGTTTTGGTAAAGTCTCTATATTCCGAGTTTGGAGAAGTCTCAAAAGCTGAAAATTGCAGGGGATGAATATAAAATCATGATGAAGCTTGTGTCCAAAAATCAGACTCAGATTCGCTGTATTCCAGGAGATATGATCTCTCCAAGTTAGGGTTACAGCCTCTTCCAGAATTCATCCCTAAACAGGACATCTGGGGAGATCTGCAATATATTGGGCTACAGAGGTCTAAATGGAATTCCTGAAGATGTTCCAGAAAGGGCATAGAATTTAATTTCTTTGGTACGAATATCAGACTCAGAAGATGAACCAGTGACACATGGAAGGCCGTACAACTTCGCTGTTCTGAACAGTCCTGTAACAGGTCACCTTGGGAAAAGTATCATAAATCCCAAATGGTGAAACCAATTCTGATGAAACCTATGGTGTTGGATAAGGGACATGCAAAGTTACCTCAGTGCAAAATTTTAACATAGAGGATCAGTAATTACGGAGATATCATAGAAACAGTAACATGCATTTCTGCAGAAGAAATAAAAAAATTAGGGCTTCCTGTTCCGGGAGCTTCCCTCGACTGTTTTCAGAAAAGGAGTACATTGGACAGCTCCATTTGAAGAGATCTATCTGTTTGTCCAATCAGATCTGAAATATTCCAAGTTTTGAAAATTAGGGTTTCTGTGACAAACCCTAGATCAGTGAACTCCGGGACAAGGACGGACATCTCAAATCGGTCAGATCTAATCCTTTGCTATTCCATTTGAGGTTCTCATTTCAGTATGATATATCAGATCAGCTTGGTGACAAGATTTGGGAAGTTTACAACTTCCAAGCATGGAAGTATATGATCTCTCTGAAGAAAATGGATTGGACACCTACATGAGTATAGAGGTTCTAGTTTCAGAGGGAGACGAGGTTAGAAGCCTTTCACAAGAAAAACTTGGTCAAGGCCAAAGAAGACATCATGCTCATACTGCAGAGGATGATGAACCATCCAGAAAGAGATCCAGATATGAAAGTGAAGATTCTTCAAGTGAGGATGAATATGTTCTGATATCAGCTCTCACAGGTAACATTACTCATGGAAGTGATGATTGTCTTATAGATAGTGGGGCTTCCAGACATATGATAGGATTCAAGGAATCCTTTGTAAGACTCTCAGAACATGAATCACCTCACAAGGTGAAACTAGGAGATGACTACCAATATCCAATAAAAGGTAGTGGGGAATATTCATACAAGCTAGACTCTGGTAAGTCTCTAACAATGAAAGAAGTATTGTTTGTTCTAGGACTCAAGAAGAACCTTCTCTCCATTGATACAAAAGGAATGCGGGTTGCATTCATAGATGGTCAAGTCATCATGTGGCCAAAAGAAAAGACTATCGATGGTGCGGTAGTGATTGGAGAACAAGAAGGAGGCTTGTACAAATTGAAGGGCCATCCAAGAACAAGCCTTGATCCATGACATAGTAGAGCCAAATGAGCTTTGGCATAGAAGGCTTGCACATGTGCATTACAGAGCACTACCTAGTGCAAGCAAAGCTGTTGAAGGTCTTTCTGAATTTCAAGCTATTTGAGGGAAAGAACAAAATCAGAATATGACCTAAAGAATCCAGTTGAAGAATGTGAAGATCTAGAATGCATAT